>BSBN01001650.1:0-384263 GCA_027924645.1 Cunninghamia lanceolata
AGAGAGAGTTTTCTTGTTCATTTCCTTCATCGATAAGGGAGAAGGAGAATTAATAGAAGGGAGAGATATGAATATATAGGAATGATAGGGGGGAGAGAGGCAAGAGATAGAGAGATAGGGAGAGATATCTAGGTAGAGAGAGATAGAGAGGAGACATATAGGGAGAGATAGTGGAGATAGAGGGGAGAGATAGGGAGATAGAGAGTGACTAGAGAGATAGGGAGATAAAGGAATGATAGGGGAGAGAGAGGCAAGAGATAGGGAGAGATAGATAGGTAGAGAGAGAGAGGAGATAGATAATTGGGATAGATAGAGGAGATAGAGGGAGAGATAGGGAGATAAAGAGTGAGTGAGATGTTTAGAGAGATAGGGAGAGAGATTGAGAGGTAGAGGAATGATAGAGAGTGGAGGCTAGAGATAAGGGAGATAGAGGTTTAGGGTTGCTCAGGTTTAGGGTTTAGGGGTAATGGGTTAGGGGTTAGGGATTAAGGGGCATTATTTAGGGTTAAGGGATTTAGAGAGAGAGAGACTTCTTTTGACATGCAACTGTAAACCCTAAATAATACCCCTAAACCCTAAACCTAAGCAACCCTAAACCTCTAAACCTTAAATAATGCCCCTAAGCCCTGAGCCCTAAGCCCTAACCCCTAAACCCTAAACCTAAGAAACCCTAAACCCCTAAATCCTAAACCCCAAACCCCTAAACCCTAAACACTAAACCCAAGCAACCCTAAACCTCTATCTCCCTATCTCTATTGTTTCTCTACCTCTCAATCTCTCTCCCTATGTCTCTAGCCATGTACCTCACTCTCCATATCCCTATCTCTTTCAGCTATGCCTCTGGCCATGTACCTCACTCTCTATATCTCCCTATTGGTCCTCTCTCTAAACACTAAACCCTAAACCATACGTAAACCCTAAATAATGCTCCGAAACCTTAATCCCTAACCCCTAACCCCTAAACCCCTATCTCCCTATTTCTATCATACCTCTACCTCTCAATCCTTCTCCCTATCTCTCTGGATATCTTGCTTACTCTCTATCTCCCTATCTCTCCCCTTTGTCTCCTCTATCTCTACCTATCTGTCTCCTTCCTCTCTCTCTATCTAGCTATCTCCAAACCCAAGCAACCTTAAACCCCAAACCCCTAAACCCTAAATCTGAGCAACTCTAAACCTCTATCTCCCTATCTCTCCCCTATCTCCCTATCTCTATCATCCCTCTACCTCTCAATCTCTCTCCCTATGTCCCTGGCCATGTGCCTACTTTAGCGCTAAATTCAGGCACTAAATCGGCGCTATTTCAAACGTCAGGTTAGGCACTAAATTAGGATCCAAATTTGGTGCTAAAGTAGGCACTAAATTAGGTGCTAATTAGCGCCTACTTATTCTAATCGGCACAAAAAATGCCAAAAATAGTGCCATCCTGATAAATAGCGCCGACTTTTTCAAAAAATTGGAGAAAAATACATTAAAACAAAGGGTGGAAGCAAAAAACAAAGCCAAAAAGGGAGCAAATCACAGGGATTTGTTGTAGTGAGAATAATTTGATAAGTTGATCCATCATATTAGAGGTGATGGTTCTGTTGAAATGCACAAGACAATTGAGAGGGGGGGTGAATCAGTTGTCTCTAAAACTTTAACCACTTATGAATATCAACACATCAAATGCTCAATTATTGTTATTAAGATTTGGCCATGAAAATATGAAATAAGGTCAACACAATAACACATTCAACACAAGATTTTTTACGTGGAAAACCCTATAAGGGAAAAACCATGGTGGGTGTTAGCCCACATAAATAAATATGTTATAGCAATACAAAAAATAGAGGCTCATTGCCCAAAATGCTCACTACAAATGTTGGGGCTCACTACCAAGATTGACTCCCTACCAAGGGGTGGCTCACTGCCAAGGGTTGGTGAACTGATTTGGTAGCATCTACTCCATGCCTAGGTTCAGTTCCATTGAAGCACAATATAACTCCTCTGCTCTGCTCTTCTTAGACCTTTGCACTTATCTTCGTATTTTCTCACAAGGAAATCTTTTTTGCAACTTCATTACATGTTTTATACACTTCATCAACCTTGGAATGTACATCAAGGTTGGTATTACATTCATCAACCATTGGAACAATCTCCATGGTCAGCATTACAAACATACATAGAAATAGGTCTGGACCTAAACAAAATTAGCTAAGGGAAAGATGTATGTGGATCACATTATACCTTATCTGGGACTCAAATGCAATCTTCCACACCACGACATGCTTCCACAATCTTTGATGTATCTCCGCAAGTAGTGAAAATAACCAAGTCAACCAAGACTGGTGTTAACATTAAGTCTTCTAAGAACAGTCTTCATCCATGATCCAAATTTCTCTCTGCAGACCAATCCAAAGGTAGGAACATGATCAAGAGACATCCACAAGCACATTGTAATCACCAAGAACATCCACACAACCTCTAATCACTTTGTCATAAAGATTCTTCAAACTAGAGCACTTGAACATAACTGTTATCCACTATCATAAAGAAAATATCGCTTGTGGACCACCAAATCATGAACCATTGGAGTTGAAGACACTTATCATCATTACAAACTTTATTCCAGAATTGCACACTAAAATACTTAAATGTGGAGGAATGCGAAGCATAATACATTCTCCCTGTCACCACCAAATATATAGAAAAATTAGTTTTCACTTTGGTGAACTTAACTCACTCAAATATTCATACTGGAGGCTCAAACTTGGAACATAGCATCTTTAGACATGCATCTAAATAAATTCTAATATGCAAACAAAGATATTCATTCTATAAGAAATGCAGAGAAAACTACTAGATTGTTCTGTTGTATCAGGTATACTTATTATTTTCAACACTTAACTTATTACAAGCAAGCATCAAAACAAGAGCACAATTGACACCAATGTCAACACAGATATGTTGACATCAATGACAACACTGATTAGGCACATACTTACAACAATCTCCTCCCTTTTCTATTGATGGCAACATATGATGTGAAAAATTGTAAAGACCATCAAGATAAGATTCTCCCCTTTTTTGTTTATACATCTTCACTCTTTCTCCCTCTGAGTTTTCACATGATTTCTCTCCCCCTTTGACATCAATGGCAAATGGTACATACTTTCACTTTGCTTCTCTAATCAAATAATACTATAATACTAACTGTTCTTGATCAGGAACACATATTAGGAACACTTGCTACTCCCCCTGAGAGGTAGCTCTCAAAACATCAATCCAAATCAAGGAATAAGGCTCTAGGCTCCACTAGATTGATGCATTCATATGCATTTTAGTTCAGAGCAAGAGGGGTAAAAACCCCTAACTTTTCTCTAAGATACTCAAAAGTATCCTTAGATAGAGGCTTAGTGAAAATATCTACAATTTGATCCTTTATAGACACATATTCCATCTTTACTTCATTCTCTATCACCTTTTCTCTCAAAAAGTGATACCTTATAGATATATGCTTTGTTCTTGAGTGCATCATTGGATTCTTTGAAATGTTTATAGCACTTGTATTGTCACAAAAGATTGTAATTGGATCTTCATACACAACTCTTATGTCCTTCAAAGTCTGCTTCATCCATAACACTTGAGTACAACAACATGCTACTACAATATACTCTACTTCTACAGTGGACAAGGAGATTGAATCTTTCTTCTTGCTCAGCCATGAAACCAATCTATTTCCCAAGAATAAAGCACCTCCACTTGTACTTTTTCTATCATCAACATTTCCAGCCCAATCTGCATCTATATAAGCACTAAGAGTGAAATCATTATCTTTTGGATACCATAAGCCATGATCTGATGTGCCTTTCAAATACCTCAAGATTCTCTTGATTGCCATCACATGTGATTCTCTAGGATCTTCTTGAAATCTTGCCACAAGACATACTACATGCATTATATCAGGTCTAGTTTGAGTTAGATAAAGTAATCCTCCAATCATAGATTTGTACCTTTTCTAATCAGTCTTAGGTGATTCATCAGTTTTTCTCAACTTACAACTAGTCACCATGGGAGTGCATACTAGTTTGGAGTCTCCCATCCCAAACTTCTTCAACAACTCTTTCACATACTTAGACTGAGAAATGAAGATTACTTTATCTGATTGAGTAATTTGCAGACCTAGAAAGAAATTCATTTCAGCAAACATAGACATATCAAATTCATTTTGTATTTCTCCTACAAACTTCATGCACATACCTTCATTTCCTCCAAAGATAATGTCATCAACAAAGACTATAACAATCAAGATTTGATTATCATTGATTTTGAAATAGAGATTGCTATCAGCAGTGCCTTTACTGAATCCTAATTACAACAAATACTTGTCTGACCTTGCATACCAAGCTCTGGGGGCTTGCTTCAATCCATACAATGCCTTCTTAAATCTACACACCATATCACATTGGTTTGATAATTGAAATCCTTCTAGTTGCTCAATGTAAACTTCCTCTTCCAAATCACCATTCAAGAATGCAGACTTCACATCCATTTGATACACTTTGAAATCTTTGTGAGCTGTAAATGCCAGAAATATTCTGATTGCTTCAATCCTAGCCACTAGAGCAAAAGTCTCTTCAAAATCTATTCCTTCTCCATTTTCATTTAACTTGTTCTTGAAAACCCATTTAGTTCCAATGACATTCTTATCAGCAGGTCTAGGAACTAATTCCCAAGTTTGATTCTTCTCTATCTACATCAACTCTTCTTCCATGGCTTTTACCCAATTTTCATCATTGAAAGCTTCATTTACAGTTTTTGGTTCAACCTTTGAAAGCAAATAGTAATTCACTTATTCTTCTGCAACTCTTTTCCTTGTCAGTACACCTTTGCTTTTGTCATCTATAATCTGATCTTCAAAATGATTAATCCTTACATACCTGGAAGTCTTAACAACACTTTCCAGAGCCTCTTCTTCATCTTGATTGTCTTCTTGTTCAACTTTTTCTTCATTCACTATAGCCACATGTACATTTGATTCATAGCCACTCAGATCTGATATTCTTTCCTTGTCTTCATCCACCTTCATATTAGCACTTTCAATAATATTTTTCAATCTCTTGTAGCACCAGTAGGCCTTACTCTTGGTAAAGTAACCAAGAAAAATCCCTTCATCACATCTAGCATCAAACTTGCCTAGTTCTTCTTCTCTTCTGATATAACATTTGCTACCAAAAACTTTGAAATACTTCACTATATGAACTCTTCCATACCATAATTGAAAAGGAGTTTTAGAGATGTTACCTTTGACTTGAACTCTGTTTAGGATGTACACAACATTATGTATGGCTTCTCTCTAGTATACTTCTGGTAGGTCAGCTTCCTTTAACATAGTCCTATCAGCCTCTTGAACTATCCTATTCTTTCTTTCAATAACTCCATTCTGCTAAGGAGTCCTAGGTGTAGACAACTGTCTCTTTATCCCTTGTTATTCATAGAAAATATTGACTTCATTTGATGTGAACTCACCTCCTCTACCAGACCTTAACCATTTGATCCTCAACTCTAACTCATTCTCAACCATTGCCTTGAAAAATTTGAACTTGTCTAGGGCTTCAAATTTTTCTTTTAGAAAAGTGACCCAAGTCATTCTAGAATAATCATCAATAAGTAAAATAAAATACTTGTCACCTTGCAGACTTCTTGTTCTTGTGGGACCACACAAATCTGCATGTATTAGCTCCAACAATCCAGCAGAGAATTATTCTTTGTTTTTGAAACTTGTTCTAGTTTGTTTCCCAAATTGACACTCCTTGCAAATGGTGTTGGTAGGCTTCACAAGTTTAGGCAGATCTCTTACAGCCTATGTAGAACTTATCTTCACCAAATTGTCAAAATTGATATGACACATCCTTCTATGCCAC
Organism: Cunninghamia lanceolata; assembly: GCA_027924645.1. Lineage (NCBI taxonomy): Eukaryota > Viridiplantae > Streptophyta > Pinopsida > Cupressales > Cupressaceae > Cunninghamia > Cunninghamia lanceolata. Next base: position 5,906 of record BSBN01001650.1, read on the forward strand.
ATCCAACTCTCATCTGTGTAAGCTAATAAACAATAATCATTATTTCCTCTTAATTGGTAAATATTACCTCTGGTCTTCTTACTGGTAGCAATCATTGTTTCAGAGCTTTCTATGATCTTGCACCCATTATCTTTGAATCTCAGATCATAAATTTTGTCACACATCTGACCAACACTCAAAAGATTATGCTTTAAATCCTTCACATATAGGACATTATCAGTGTTGTGCTTTCCATCAAAAGAAATAGATCCTTTTCCACAAATCTTACCAGCAACATTATCTCCAAACCTAACCAGTCCTCCATCATACTTTTCCAAACTCACAAACTTACTTTTGTCACCGGTCATGTGATGTGAGCATCCACTATCAATAATCCATTCATCCTTATCTTTTTCAACCTGAACAACCAAAGCACTCTCTTGCACTAGTTTTTCTTCCTTCACATAGCTGGTAGGATTAGTAGACAAAGGTTCTTCTTTAATTGCAATAAACAAGCATTCATTTGCACTAGTACTAGCATCATCAGATTCATCATTTGTCACTCCTTCATCATCAAGATCTCTAACATAGTAGAGTTTCTTTGGAACCCTAGGTCTATTCTCAAATTTTTTTCTATTCCTTTCAATTCTCTCAGGACACCTAGAAGCATAGTGACCAACCTTACCACATGTAAAATATTTGAAAGGTAATTTGCCTTTGAACTTACCGGAACCTCTTTGTAGTCTGTCAACAAAGTTGACTTCAATTTCATCAAGCTCATCATCAGGTTCCACCTTGTACTTCTTAGCTATGGATATCTTCTTTGAAGTATTGGCTTTGAAAGCAGAGATCAACCTTCAGCAAAGCATCACCAAACTCTCTCATCTCAAAGGCTGTAATCTTTCCAAGCAACTGATCTGTATTGACTTCTTTTACAGTCATTACTTCTTCAATTGCAACTACCTTGTGACTGTAGGACTTAGGTAATAACCTAAGAATTTTCATCACAACTTCCTTCTCATCAATAGTTCTTCCCATACCTTTTATTCCATTGACAATTTCATCAACCTTTTGCATGTAGGCTGTTATGTTTTCATCTTCGCTCATCTTTAAACCCTCATATTTTGCCTTCAGGCCCTGCAATTTGGATTTTTTTATAGATTCATCTTCTTCATATAGATTTTTCAAATTTTCCCAGACTTCATTAGCAGAATCTAGATCCATGACCTTTAATAACTCGATGTCAGACAAGGCACTTAACAGAGAATCTCTAGATTTTATATTTAACTCATATTCTTTGATTTCATCTTCAGTTGCTAAACCATTCTGAGGCATGGTATACTTTGTTTCTGTCGCTTTTCATACTCTATAACCAAGACAGAGGAGATGGATTTTCATTCATACCTTCCATAAAGCATAATTTGTCCCATCAAACTGAGGAGCTTCCTTCTTATAAGACATCCTAGATCGACCTCAAGCTGTTAGGCTTACTTTCAAGGAACTTGGCTCTGATACCAATTGTTGAAATGCACAAGACAACTGAGAGGGGGGTGAATCAGTTGTCTCTAAAACTTTAACCACTTATGAATATCAACACATCAAATGCTCAATTACTGTTATTAAGATTTGACCATGAAAATATGAAACAAGAAGCTCAACACAATAAAACATTCAACACATGAGACACCAGGTTTTTTATGTGGAAAACCCTATAAGGGATAAAACACGGTGGGTGTTAGCCCACAAAAATAAATATGTTATAGCAATACTGAAAAATAGAGGCTCACTGCCCAAAATGCTCACTGCAAATGTTGGGGCTCACTGCCAAGATCGATTCACTGCTAAGGGTTGGTGAACTAATTTGATAGCATCTACTCCATGCCTAGGTTCAGTTCCATTGAAGTACAATATAACTCCTCTGCTCTGCTCTTCTTACACCTTCGCACTTATCTTTGCATTTTCACACAAGGACATCTTTTTTGCAGCTTCATTACATGTTTTTATACACTTCATCAACCTTGGAATGTACATCAAGGTCAGCATTACATTCATCAACCATTGGAACAATCTCCAAGGTCGGCATTACAAACATACATAGAAATAGGTCTAGATCTAAACAAAATTAGCTAAGGGAAAGATGTATGTGGATCACGTTATACCTTAGCTAGGACTCAAATGCAATCTTCCATGCCACGACATGCTTCCACAATCTTCGATGCATCTCTGCAAGTAGTGAAAACAACCAAGTCAGCCAAGACCGGTGTTAACATTAAGTCTTCTAAGAACAGTCTTCATCCATGATCCAAATTTCTCTCTGTGGACCAATCTAAAGGTAGGAACATGATTAGGAGACATCCACAAGCACATTGTAATCACCAAGAACATCCGCACAACCTCTAATCACTTTGTCATGAATATTCTTCAAACTGGGGCACTTGAACATAAATGTTATCCACTGTTATAAAGAAAAAATCACTTGTGGACCAACAAATCATGAACCATTGGAGTTGAAGACACTTATCATCATTACAAACTTTATTCTAGAACTACAGACTGAAATACTTAAATGTGGAGGAATGTGGAGCATAATACATTCTCCCTATCACCACCAAATATACAGAAAAAGTAGTTTTCACTTTGGTGAACATAACTCACTCAAATCTTCATACCAGAGGCTCAAACTTGGAACATAGAATCTTTAGACATGCATCTAAATAACTTCCAATCTACAAACAAAGATATTCATTCTACAAGAAATGTAGAGAAAACTACTAGACTGTTCTGCTGTATCAGGAATACTTATTATTTTCAACACTTATTACAAGCAAGCATCAAAACAAGAGCATAGTTGACACCAATGACAACACAGATATGTTGACATCAATGACAATATTGATTAGGCACATCTTCCAACAGGTTCATGTTAGCTCTCAAACACCATAAATATACAATATGTATGCCCTAATGTTCCTCCTAGTGTTTCAAATAATAGTGTCATGACCCCCATAATACCTAATGACAAACCTAATCAATTCTTCTTATCTTTGTATATTGTTAATTTTAGGTTGAATAATTATCCTAGACTCTAGAGCATTAGACAATGTCACACGCACACAAGTAGCTCACACCCTTGTTTTGTCATATACTAAACATTTAGGTAAATTTTATTTTATGTGATCTAAACATGTTCCCCTTGTGGGCCAAATTAAAGATGCACAAGTAGCCATTGTTTCTTACCCACATATAAGGTTAAAGTTGACTATACTAATGGTAGATGTCCTTGCAAGTTATAGAATTCTTTTGAATCAAAGTTTTTACAAAGATATGGGTGGGGAATTTAGTTGGACTAGTCTCATGCTATCATTTTCATTAAAGGGAAGAAGGTGAATTTAAAAATTTTAGAGCCTAAGGCTAAGTACATAATACAAAAGTTAGATGACCCAAAGGTTGAAATCTTATATGAGAAATAAGCCTAGGGACATACATATTTAATGCCAGAAAATGAGGCTAGTATTCAATGAAGATTTTAGAAGAAGATTATTGCAATGAATTGTGGACATTAGATTTTTATGGTAGCTATTCCTTTTCTAGATCAAGTGTTGGAATTGTGTTGATTTGTCCTAGTGGTAAAACATAACCCTTGACATTTAAATTAGAGTTTAAAAATATGAATAATATAGCTAAATATTAAGCCCTCTTACTTGTCTTAAAGACAACGTGAGAGATGAATATCAAGAAACTAACAATAGTTAGAGATGTGGAGCTAGTTGTTAAGAAAGTTCAAAAATTGTTTTAGGTAAAGAACAATAGGTTTAAGCATTATTAAAAACAAGGTATATGATTGTATAGAGGAGTTTGAAATATTCTCAATCAAAGTTATTCCTAGAGAAAGAAATGCAAAAGAAAATTTCCTAGTAATATTATCTCCATTGCTGATCCTTCATCTTAATTTTGAAAATGACCACTACACTATTGAGTTAATTTACAGGATGTGTCCTAGATAATTTGTAGCATTCACAATTTTTTAACAATGACTAGTAGATTATCTCTTTTTTGAAAAAATATAATTTTATGAGCCTTTACTTTGAGGGAAGTGACTCAATGAATAGAGAATTAGTTGCAAAACTAGGAGAAGATTTTGAAAATAAAAATGTTGAACATGACATCGAAGGTATCGTCCAATTTAAGGGTAACAAAACTCCTAAGGGACTAGTTTCATTGGAGGACCTTTTTGATAGAAATGATAGGTATATAAAAAAGAAGGTATGATATAAGATCAACAATTCTTCAAAATATGAGAAAGTGAGCATTGACACTAAAGAAGACTTAAAATACATCTGTATTGGAAAATATTGTACCCCTAAGGAAAATGAGAGATTGATGATGTTTTTGATAAAATATAAAGATGCCTTCACCTATTGTTATGATGATCTAAAAACCTTTATCCCTCAAATGATACAACATTAAATTATGTTGAAACCAAGTGCAACCTGATATAGGAAAAAATATAGACACTACAACTTGAAGATTATCGGCACTATTTTTGAAAAAATTAATAAAATATTAAAATCCTAGATTGTATATCCTATCCACTATTCAACCTAGGTGGAAAACATTATACTAGTGTGAAAGAAAAATTCGAAGATAAGGATTTGTGTCAATTTTAGAACTTGAACCATGCTTCTCTCAGATATAATTATCCACTCCCTATAATGAATTACATCGTCTAAACTATGATCTCCAACTTAGAAATGATGTCTATGATTAATAGTTTCTCAGGTCATAATCAAATCAACTTAGCTTTTGAGGATCAACATAAAATGGATTTCACTACCCCTTGGGTTACTTTAGCATATAATAGGATTCCTTTTAGATTGATTAATGTTGGAGTGGAATTTCAAAGGGTGATGGATCTCTCTTTAAGATATTTAAAAATAAAATCATAATGATCTATTTAGATAAGGGTGATGGATCTCTCTTTAAGATATTTAAAAATAAAATCATAATGATCTATTTAGATGACTTAATGATTTTTCTAAAAAGTGAGAAGATCACGTGGACCATTTGGAGGTGGTTCTTAAGAAAAGTAGAAGTCATGGGATTTCACATAATGCAAAGAAGTAAATTTTTGAAGTCACAAAGGATAAGGTATTAGGACATATTGTCTCAAAAGAGGGTATTAAGTTAGATTTAGAGAGAGTAAAATCTATTCAATAGTTGCCACTACTTATGAGTAAGTTTTGAGTTTAATCCTTATTTGGATAGGTTAATTTATTAAGGAGATTCATACCCAACTTCACTGAATTAACTTGACATACTATAGACATGATGAAGGAAACACTAGTTTTAAATGGAATACTAAAGGAAAAAAGGATTTTTAAGAGATTGGAAACACTTTTTCTAGTTGACTAGTTTTAGTATGCCTTGACTTAAAGAAAGATTTTATCATCTATTGTTATTCATCAAACCACACAATTTATGCCATTCTTGTTTAGAAAAATGGTTAAGGAATTGAGAAACCCATTGCTTTTATGAGTACAAGGATAAGAAATCACGAGCTTAATTAATCACCATTTGAAAAGCATGCCCATGTAGTAGTCAACATAGTAAATTAATTCAACTTTTATGTTTTGAATTCTCACTCTATAGCGATGGTTCTAGACTTGGATCTTAAATCCATTCCAACTCAACAAGAACATAGTTCAAAAGGAGTGCATGGATCGCTAAGGTGCAAGAATCTAATTTAGAGATAAAACCTATAAATCTTGTACAAGGAAGAGGGTTGTGTTATCTAATAGAACAAATACAATACAAGGAAGAAGTGAAGTGATAATAGATGAATCAGAGAATTTCCTATTGGATATATTTATAGGATCAATTGATAAATTGTACTTTGAAATTTCTTATTTTCTTAGTTATAGGGAATGTCCCCCTAATTTAATAGCCAAGGAAAAAGGAGAAACAAAACTAAGAGTGTCCAAGTATGTGATTTGGGAAAATACATTGTACAAAAAAGGTATCGATGGTATGTTCTTACAATGTGTAGACAAAGAGCAATATAAAAACTACTAACAACTTTTCATAATGAAGCATGTAGGTGAAATTTCTCTTCTTTAATAATAGCCTTCAAAATCCTACATGCTTGTTATTATTGTCCAAGCATGTTCAAAGATGCATACAATTGGGTCTCTAAGTTTGAGGTATAGGCCAATAGTTTGTAGGAAGACCCAAACTTGTAGCTCTTCCATTAAGACCCATGGTAATTGATGGAACATTTCAACAATGGGGATTATATTTTATTGGACTCCTAAATCCTCATTCAAGCACTACTCATACCAAAATTTTGATGGAATAAATTTTTTTTTCATGAAGTGGGTAGAAGTCATTCTAGTTAGATAAAAACATTTTTGAAATAGTTTGTAAATTTATCAAAGGAAATATTCCAGTGACATTCAGGGTTCCAAATAATATTGTAATAGACAATGCCTCTAATTTATTTTCTTTAGAAATCACAATGTTCTACTATGAAAACATGATCTCTCTCACATTCCTCAAATTATTAACCTTAGGGTAATGGGTAGGCCAAATGTAGAAATAAGAATCTCACTATGATCATATGCAAGCTTGTGAATCAAATTTAAAGGAATTGGCATAATAAAAATTTTAATGCATTATGGGTAGATTGCATTACTCCAAAGAGGGATATCAAGTTTTCTCATTTTTAGTTAGTGTATGGAGTGGAATGTGAACTTTCTAAGACCATCAAATTGCTGGCTCTCAACTTAGCACAATCCTATGAGGACTAGGAGTTTAAATATTTAGTGGAGAGAATGCTATTATTTTTTACTAGACTTTAAGAAGAAAGAGAGGATGTAGTGGATGGGATAGTTGGATATTAGGGGTAGGTAAAGAGGATATTTGATCTAGACAATGAAACTTTCAAGTAGGCAATTTAGTTCTGTTATGGGATAAAAGGAGAGAACCTTGAGGGAGTCATGAAAATTTTTATTGTTTATGGATGGTACCTTTAGAATCATACATCATTATGAAAAACCTATAATTCTCACTAGCATATGTACCTTGTGTGTTATTTGATTCTAGATATTATAGTTTATATTGAGTGTTTAGTTAGTGTGTATGGGACATGAATGTTATGATCTTTTATATTGAACATCTTGATGGGGACTTGTTTGCCATCAAGGTGTTATGATTGTGTACCTTGGTATTTATGATGTGATTTTATTTTATTATCACTATCTATGATGTCTTGGATTGCCATCGATGTATGTCATCAATGAGGTTTTGTATTGGCATATGTTGTCCAACTATGTATTATGGGATGCATACATCGTGAATTTGTATATTCTTGGACTCATTTTGTGTTTTGGTACTATTATCACACTTGCCATGTTAGAACACATAGATATACTGAGAGGGGGTGAATCAGTATATACTAAATTTAACTTCAAAACCCACCGCAACATCAATATATTTACTGCACTAATAAAGCATAAAAAGAACTATGCAAAATACACACACATCCACACATATTCACAAGAGGACACAAGAGTTTATGTGGAAACCCGGAAGGGAAAAACCACGGTGAGAAAAGATGCTTGGATCTACTGCCCAAATCCAACCTCACAAAAGAGTATTGAATTGCAAGTATTTTGTAGGCACCAACTCATAGGAGTTTCAACCCAAAAGGACACCAATGCCCTTTATAGATTTGCAGGCACCAACCTACAGAAGACTCCAATCCCCTTATCAAAAACTGAGCACCAACCTAATTATTAAGCACCAACTCAGATTATGAAGCTCCAACTTCAAACACTTGAAAATAGGATCAAGTTCCTTCCACATACATTCAATTATGCAATATCACATGCTTCTCAACTCTTCTACTTTGCAATTTAGAATAAAGAAATATGCTCATGTAGACATGGATACATCCTGTGCGAATTCTAAATTCTCTTTAGCTCATACCCTTCACACTCCACTTACACAATACATTTCTTACATCTTACCACTTTCTCTCACAAACAACTTCAAGTCATACATATATATATCATCCGCAACACTTCCAAATCATCTGCGTTGTCTACAAGGTAGCACATAATTCTATGCCACATGAGACGTGTAGTCAGTCTTGCATATACAATTTGATCCCAAATCAAATGCGGTAATGTAGGAATGAATTATCATTATGCGCTTCACATCAAAAGCTCTTCCAAGTCATTTGCTTCATCTTAGAACCACTTAATACATCTTTCTAAGAGAACTCATGTTGGCCATCAACCCTTAGTTCATGTAATGTGTAGTTAGCTCAACTCCAAATCCTATGTGGTAACATAGGAGTGAAATCACATTAATCGCTTCATGCCATGAGCTCTCCTAGTCCCATGATACCTTCACACGCTTCCTCTTGTTGGCACATGTTTTCTTTATCTAGTGCAACCAGTAGAACATTTGTACAGATAACCAACAAACACAAACTTCATTCTATCACTTCTAGATCTCTCCTTGGTATTTTAAATCTTCTAAAATAGGAGTACACCATACTTCTTGACTATCTTTTCTTATATTCCAAACCGCGAGACTAGAGACTTAATTGCGGTGAAATGCGGTAGTTTCCCATGTCATCCTTGTTAAATTTCATGCAACCAATCACATGGTCATCACTCTAACTCCTCTTGATAGATCTTAGATAATTCAAACTTTATAAAACTTGGATCAAGCATGCCTCCAGACTAGCTCTATCCACCCTTCCAACTGTGAGGCCAAGCAATCAACTGTAGTAGAATGCAATACCAAGAACTATGATAGTCTAACAATGCTTATGAGCAACAAATCTCATAAAACTACTGCAAACATCTCAAGACTTCTGAAAATGTAGTAGAAAATTAGGAACAACTAATTTTGGTACGAAATCATAATGACAAATGATAACATTAACATCTTACAACTATACTTTGACATCCATTGCCTTGACATCAATGACAACAGTCTTCCAACAATCAATGATAATGAATTCCATCTTGACATCAACAATAAATGATAATGAATTCCATCTTGACATCAATGACAACATTTGCAACAATCTCCCCCTTTGTCATTGATGGCAACACCTTATAGAAATAACATGTGAAAAGAATATAACATGAACATAGTTCTCCCTCTGACTATAATGCTCCCCCTTGCACTACTTCTCCCCATTTCACTATTTCTCCCTGATGAACATAGTTCTCCCTCTGACTATAATGCTCCCCTTGCACTACTTCTCCCCCTTTCACTACTTCTCCCTACACTACTTCTCCCCCTTTGACATCAATGGCAAATGAATCCTTGGTATTATAAGATAATGCAATGATGAGCTCCCATACATGTCTACTCCCCTAGAGGAGTATCTCTTTGATTTTGCAACTCTGATATCCTCCAGGGATTAAGAAGAGATCTTTGAGATTCCCCCCCTAGACACATGCTTCATCTATTCAACTTAAATATGAGAAGAAGGAGCCATCACTCCTAGCTTCTACCTGAGATACTCAAAAGTCTCCTTAGGAAGGGGTTTTATAAAAATATCTGCAATCTACTCCTTTGTTGCCACATAATCTAACCTAACTTCTTGATCTACAACTCTCTCTCTTAGAAAATGATATTTGATTGAGATATGATTTATTTTTGAATGCATCACATGATTCTTTGAGATATTGATTGCACTTGTGTTATCACACAAAATAGGGATAGGCTCATTATACTCAAATTTTATGTCCTTCAAGGTTTGCTTCATCCATAGCACTTGACCGCAACATGACACTGCAACAATGTATTCTGCCTCTACTGTTGATAATGAGACTAGTTTGTCTCCAAGAAAGAATGCTCCGCCACTAGTGCTTTTTCTATCATCAACACTTCCTACCCAATCAACATATGTATATGTAGTTAGAGTGAAATCATCACTCCTAGGATACCACATACCATAGTCCATAGTATTTTTCAAGTATCTAAAAATCCTCTTCACTACCTTTACATGTGTTTCCTTAGGTGCTACTTGAAATCTTGCCACCATACATACTGCTTGCATAATGTCAGGTCTAGATGCAGTTAGATACAACAAGCTACCAATCATGCATCTGTACATAGTCTGATCTGCTTGAGGTGATTCATCTTCTTTGATCAACTTACATCCTGTCATCATAGGTGTACTAATTGGCTTGCATTCTTCCAGTCCAAACTTCTTCAACATCTCCTTGACGTACTTGGTTTGTGAAATAAAAATTCCTTTATTAGACTGAGCAATTTGCAAACCAAGGAAAAATGATAACTCACCAAGCATAGACATTTAAAATTCTTTTTGCATCTCTTCTACAAATTCCTTGCACATTTTGTCATCACTTCCTCCAAATATAATGTCATCAACATACACTAGAAGAAATATGGCAAATAAATGACTAGGTGACTAAAACTTTTAGTCACGTGACCAAAATTTTTTGCAACACAGCTATAAATGTCTAAATAAATGACTAATTTGGTCATCGGTTGAAATGACTAAATAAATGACCAAATAAATGACTAAATAAATGACTAATTTGGTCATTGGGCAAAAAACACAACTAAATAATTGGTCAGACAAATAAAAATGACTAAATAAATGACTATTACTTCTCTATTCTCTTTTCTTTTGAATTTGATCATAATCCATGAATTCAAAGACAATACAAGGCAAGGCAATAAATGTCCTCTTGGACCAAAGGAATAAAGGGAGAGAAAACTTAGACGTTTCCCACGAGCGGAGCTGAATTATCTTGGCTCTTCAATCTATCTCAACACACTAGCCATTGCACAACATGCCCATTAATGATCTGCAAGCCTCGTGGAAGTGACTGTCCAACCTCGACCTGCCAAAAAAATTATTACTTGCCACCTTGCCAACGTCTACTGAGGCCTTCAATCGCACTTTCTAACTGTCAGAAAATAGAGCCAACCTGCATAAAATGTCTAGGGGCTATCTCTACCCCCTCCATGTGACCTCTCCTATTTGCCTAAAGATCTAGCAATTTATCAGACAATTATATAATATATATTATATTATAATATAATTTAATATAATATTATATATTAATATTATAATATATTTAATTATATAATATTATAATATTACATAATTATTATAATATTTATATTATAATATAATATTATAATATTATATTATATTATTATATAATTTATAAATATTATATTATATAATATATTTAATATTGTATAATATAATATTTATAAATTATATTATAATATTATATAATGTTATATATTAATATTATAATATATTTAATATTATATAATATACCAAGGAATATTGAGGTGAGTCATTTTGGGGTCTCCTAGACTTTCCGAACACATTGAAAAACATATCGAGAAGACCAGGGCATATTAGCCTGACACCAAAATGTCACGTTGATCAGACGAGAAACTATGAGTGCCAAAATGTTAACGATGGGTGCCAAAAGTAAAATGGTTAAAATTTAATTAAAATTTTGGTGCCCATCTTGAAACCATAAAGGTAAACCCTAATGTTTCATGTCTGCAACTAATCCATGATGGTCTGCTTCCTAGCCATTTTCCTTGCCAACACACTGCGAGATTGAGAAATTGCAGTCATTCGATCGAGATGTTTCACTCTTGCTATGGATACCTGCTTCATTTTCTGGGTGAAAAGTGAGCAGAGGTTTAGGGGAGAGCGGCGACACAAAAGGAGGTCTCGAAACAAACTGCAGTTGCTCCTATCTCAAGTCGCAGAAGAATGGATGGATTTTTACTTTCTTTCTATTTAGCCTCTTTGTTGGCTCTTTCACAAGGAGCTTCTGAATGAGATCGTCGAGAAAAGAGGTGGGTGAGCAAATCGTAAAGGTAAACCCTAACTCGGAAAGGCTCAAAACCCTAACCTATTTTGTTTCATCTCCTTTTTATTTTCCTACTCTTATCAGTCTCAGCTTCTCTTTTTTGTTGTGAATGATTGGAGCAGAGCGGGACACTTCATTTGTTGTAGAATCCAAAGGAAGGATGTCACCTTGGAAATGAGAGGCTGTATGTGTGGAGCTTTTGTGCCAAAATGACTGGAAATGTTTCTCACGCTATAAAAAAGTTCATGCCGGAAGATTTTCTAAACTCATTGATTGTTCTCACACTGGGAAAAAAATCATGTCAAAAAAAGTCTCGTGTCATTTAAATGTTCCCTGCTGGATGCTCTGGGATTTCTATTTTATATTTTTTTCAAAGGAAAAGGAAAGGGAAAATGGTTGAAAGCAAATAACTTAGGCGAGCATATCAAATTGCAAGATTTGAGGTGAGATGGAAGGGAGTGCGAACATAAAACAAAAGATTCACCTTCCAAGGAATCGATCCAAGGCAGTGGAGGAAATCATTTTTTAAAAATGTATCTGCATTAGTTCTTTATTTTTTTTAGCACAAAAACTAAAAATCTACTTGCTGCAATTTCCTTAACCACAGAAAAATAGAAACCCCATTGCAGCCTTTTTAAAAAATATGCCAAAATTTATTTCAATGCAAGATATTTACATTGCCTCTTTCGTTGAATTTATTTTTAATAGGCATAACTATTTCCTTAATTCTTTAGATAAAAGGGTTTTCAAAGAAAGATCATGTGGTTTTCAATTTATAATTTTTAGGTAAAATAAGGGTTCGATCTTATAGAGAATATAATGAGGGCAGCCATACAAAAAATCTGGGTTGCAATGCTAGAGATTGAAGAGATCTAAGTCCCATGGAACCCTTCAAGCCATGGTTAGCTATTGAAATCACCACCACAACAATCCATATCCTTGCTTTCTTATTTTTTGTCAGTAGCATGCCATACAATGGTTATAACTAAAACTTTTGTTTTCTTTCTGATTTGTTGTAGGTGTGGGGATTAAGCAAAACATGAATGGCTGCGCTTTTGTAGTGGTGGGAGTGGTCTTTGCTATACTCGTCCAAGCATTCCAAGAGTTTTCATTTTCCTCTTGAAATTTGAACGGGTTGATTGTGGTTGTCTACATTATTAATAATTCATCCATTGGATTGGATGAAAAATTGTGTTTGTTGACATGAGAATAAGACTCATGGATATGTTTTAATTTGCAAATAGCAATCTATTATTAGACCTGATTGTTCTTCTTTAATCTCATTTTACCTCAATCAGGCTTTGCTAAATTCTTTTGTCCATGTTGCAAAAATTAATTGGAACATATTTGTTACTTCCAATATAGATGATTTTTTTAAGCGGTCTATGATGGGAATTAAAGTTTATTTATATTTTATATTTTATTTTTGGAAATGTTGAGTTTGATAGCAAGCCGTATAGGGGTGAGGACCCACTAGTTGAGCACCCTAACTTCACACCTCTCAAAATCATACGTGGAAATTTCAAATCACTCCAAAATTTTTACAGCAACCTACTTGGCAAGGCCCCTGCTTATAATAACTAAGGTTTTAGGGCCACATCATCAAATATGATGCCACATCAACATGCTTTTTGTTGAGGTGTCCAAAAGAGCCCCCAAAAAAGGGTAGACCAATAGTTATGCATTAAGTCATGTTTTGTTGGTGCGCTAATGTGGCATCACATGATTGGTTGCTTTTTAGATCTAAAGGGTTCCATGTAACTAAATAAATGACTAAATATACTACCAATTGACAACAATTAATGATTAAAATGACTAAATAAATGACCAGTTAACAACAATCAATGACTAAATATACTACCAAATTGATGACTAAATATACTACCAAATTACCAAATATACTACCAAATTGATGACTAAATATACTACCAAATTACTAAATATACTACCAAATTGATGATTAAATATACTACCAAATTGATGACTAAATATACTACAAAATTAATGACTAAATATACTAACAAATTAATGACTAAAATTTATTTAGTCATAAATTTGGTCACGAGATAAATGATTGGAAATAAACTACCAATGGTCACGTGACCAAACTAATGGTCACATGACCAATTTTTGGTAGTTTTTGGTCATTTATTTATGTTTTTCTACTAGTGATAGACAACAATAATTAGCATGTGATTACCTTCTGTTTTAATGTATAGGTTACTATTTGCAATACCTTTCTTAAATCCTTACTATTGTAGATACTTGTCTAGCCTTGAATACCAAGCCCTAGGGGCCTACTTGAGAATACCAAGCCCTAGGGGCCTACTTGAGTCCATATAGTGCCTTTTTCAACTTGCAAACCAAGTCCTGATTTTTTGTCAACTAAAATCCTTTAGGTTGTTCGATATATACTTCTTCAAGATTTCCATTAAGAAATGCAGATTTGACATCCATCTAATATACCTTGAAGTTCTTGTAAGTTGAAAATGCCAAGAACATCCTAATTGTCTTTAATCTTTCTACAGGAGCAAAAGTTTCTTCAAAGTAAATACCTTCTACCTGAGCATATCCCTTGCAATCTAGTCTTGCCTTGTTTCTGATTACCTGTCCATCCTCATTTAGTTTGTTCTTGAAGACCCATTTTGTGCCAATGACATTCTTGTCTGTAGGTCTTGGGACAAGTTCCCAAGTTTCATTCTTCTCAATCTGATTTATCTCTTCTTGCATTGCATCGATCCAACTTTCATCCTTGCTAGCTTCTACAAAACTTTTAGGCTTAGTTCTAGACAATAGAGAAAAATTCACATGTTCTTTCATATTTTCCAATCTTCTTATTAGAGCACCATCATCCTTGTTTCCAACAATTTGATTTTTAGAACAATTACTTTGACCATATTTTGCAAGTATCTTTGGGTTTTCCTTTTTTGATTCCACTTCTGCAACATCTTCTTCTTCTTCAGTGCAGACTGATTCATTTGAGTAGTTGTCTTCTTTGTCATATGTTGGGGAATGAAGATCTTCATCAATCCTACTATTTACACTTTCAACTATCTTCTGTAGTCTCTTATTGTAGCATCTGTATGCCTTTCTTCTTTTAGAGTAGCCAAGAAAAATTCCTTCATTGAATACCTTGAGTCAAACTTCCCCAAGTTGTCTCCATCTCTTATGATATAAAATCTACATCCAAATATTCTGAAATACTTGATAGATACGGGTCTACCTTTCCACAATTCATATGGAGTATTTGTGTCATTTATTCTTATCTATCCTCTATTAAGAATGTACACAATAGGATGGACTTCTTTTTTCTAATACACATCAGGCAGCTTGGATTCATTCAACATTGTTCTTGCCATCTCCTAAACTATTCCATTCTTCCTTCCAACTACTCCATTTTTGAGGAGTCCTTGAAGCAGAGTATTGTCTCCTTATTTCTTTTTTTTCATAGAATTCTTCTATTTCAAGTATGAGCAATAAGTGTTGTCATTGATGTCAACACCTAAATTCAGCATCTAAGGAAATCATTTGAATGAGTTTGAGCAAGTGTCTGAGAAGAACAATACAGTGTTTTGCTTTGCATTTCCTGTAGATTAAATATCCTTGTTTGCGGTTTGGAAGTTATGATAAGGGTTGTCTATAGTTGCTATGTTTCAAGTTTGAGCCTCCAGTATGAAAAGTTGAGTGAGTTCTGTTCACCAGAGTAAAAACTATTTTTCTGAGTGTTTAATGGTGACAGGGAAAATGTATTTTGCTCCACATTTAAGTTTTACAGTTTGTGGTTCTGGAATTAAGTTTGTAATAATGTTATGTGCCTTCAGTTCAAATGGTTCATGATTTGGTGCTCTGCAAGTGATCTTTCCCTTATGACAGTGGCCGATAGTAATGTTTAAGTACTCCGGTTTGAAGAATCTTTTGGATAGAATGTTTGGGGGTTGTGCAGAAGTTTGTGATTGTAATGTGCTTGTGGATGTCTCTAGATCATATTCCTACCTTTTGATTGGTCTGCAAAGTGTAATCCCGATTGTGCATGAAGCGTGTTCCTAAAGGTCTTAGTGTTAACACCAGTTTTAGTTGACTTGGTTGTTTTCACTACTTGAGATTATACTTTGGAGTTTGTGATAGCATATTGTAGCATGGGAGATTGCATTTGAGTCCCAACTAAGGCATGGTATAGTCTGCATTCATTCTTCTCCTTCACAAATCTATTTAGGTCTAGCCCTATTCTAATGTATGTGTGTATGCTGACCTTGGAGATTGTTCCAAGGGTTGATGATTGTAATGCCGACCTTGATGTTCATTCCAAGGTTGATGAATTGTATAAATACATGTAAAGAAGTCACGAATGATTGATGTAGATGCAAAGATAAGTGTGAAGTGAAAAAGTAGAGCAGAGCAAAGGAAATTTATTGTGCTTCAATGGAACTAAACCTTGGCATAGTGTAGATGCAACTATCTTAGTTCACCAACTCTGGCAGTGAGCCACCCATCGGTAGTGAGCCACCCTATTGGCAGTGAGCCACCCCTTTGGTAGTGAGCCCCTTCTTTTGTAGTGAGCATTATGGGTAGTAAGCCCTAAGGCAATGAGCCTTGTTATAAATTTTGGTATATCATTTATATTGTGAGCTAACACTCACTATGGTTTTTCTGTCATTGGGTTTTCCATGTAAAAATCTGGTGTCTCATGTGTTGAATGTGTTCAAGTTTCTGATTATATGCTTTCATGATTAAATCATAATTAAGTGGTTAATGTGTTGATGCTTGAAAGAAGTTAAGTTTTGCTACAACTGATTCACCCCCCTCTCAATTGTCTTGTGCATTTCAACATCTTCAAATTCATTAGAAGTAAATTCTCCACCTCTATCAGACCTTAGATACTTGATTTTAGAACCCATTTTATTTTCAACCAAGGATTTGAAAATCTTAAACCTCTCAAAAGCTTCAGATTTTTCTTTTAAGAAAGTAACCCAAGTCATTTTGGCAAAATCATCAATGAGCAACATGAAATACCTTTCACCTTGCAAACTTCTTGTCTTTGTAGGTTCACAAAGGTTTGTATGAATCAACTCCAATAGCCTTGTAGATGAACACTCCTTTGTCTTGAATTTTGTCCTTGTTTTCTTTCCTTGTTGACATTGTTTATAGAAAGTGCTTGAAGGCTTTGCAATCTTAGGCATATCTCTCATAGCATGCTTGGAATTAATCTTCAACAGATGATCAAAATTGATATGTCCCATCCTTTTATGCCATAGCCAACTCTCATCTATCTATCCTAAAAGATAGTTTCTTCCTTTAATCTCATTGAGATTATACAGATTATTTTCAATCCTACTTGCCTCTGCAACAAGCTTTCCAGTGCTTGCTTTTTCTGATCTCACATCCTTGAGCATAAAAGATAAGGTTGTAACCCTTGTCACACATATGACTCACACTTAGTAGGTTATGATTTAGGCATTCAACATATAGAACATCTTTTGTCTTTGTCTTCCCATCAATGCTTAGGGTGCCTTTTCTAAAAAAAAATGTAGATGTATTATCACCAAACTTAACTTTACCACCATTCCACTTTATCAAGCTGATGAACTTTCTTCTATCTCTAGTCATGTGACTAGACCATCCAGTATCAATCACCCATGGATTTCTTTGACCTTGAGCATGAAATGCAGTTTGAACAATCATTGATTTCTCAGGCCCCTAATGTCCTTTCTTCATTTTCCATTCCTCTTAGGTTCATTATCGTATTTAGCAAGAATGTCCACTTTCTTTTCTTGCTTAGAAGGAACATCCACTTTACTTTTTTATTTAGGAGGTTTCACAAAACCACTTCTACAAAATCTTGCTATATGCCCATTCAGTTATTGCACATGTAGAATATGACATTGAAATCAACCAAAGGTGCAAATGGATTCTTGCTCACAAAAGTATTTCTTTTTACACTAGCTTTACAGTCAATAGCCTTATGACCATATTAATTACAAAAGAAAGAGTAACCAAAGAATGGGTAATTGAATTTGGTTATGTATGCTTGCCTTGCTAGAGTTGGTCCTCTGATTCTTCTCTTTTGTTTAATGAATTTGACAAATGCATTTTCTTCTTCTTTTTTCTTGTCTTCAGTCTTCTTAGGGGCTTCTATATGTTCTTCAGACTTGTCAGTATTTTTCTTCTTAGGAGGTGCTGTATAACTTGCATTTTCCTCATCATATCCCAAGCTAGACTTGTCAAAGGATACTCTTTGATTGTTTATCATTTCATCCAATATCTTAGAGATTTTTCTAAATTTTAGACTTTTGTTTAATCGAGAATTTATCTTTTCCAATTCCTCCTTCACAGACACAACTCTAACTTTAAGCTTCTGACATTATTTTGATTTTACTTCAGTTCAAATGTCACAATTTCTACAATTCTTTTTCCTTTTTCTACTTGAACTTTCAGATTTACAATCATCTCCTCATATTCTTCAAGTTTTGCTTTTTGATTATGATTTTCTTTCCTTAAAGATTTCAGATCATCTAGGGTAGAGATGAGTTATCCTTCTAAATATACCTCACATTCTTCTCCATCAAGATCTAGCATTTCTTCACCATCTTCTATAGGGTTGTCTTCATTTTCAAAAACCTCCATTACCATGACTAGGGCTTCTTTTCTATCACTTTAAGATGAACCGTGATTACATTCTTCTGATGAACTATTGTTCTCTTTTGAATAGAGGCTCTTCTTATGCTTCTGAAAATTCTTCTTTTTGTTCTTGTACTCCTTATGACTCTTATGCTGATCACTATTTTCACTTTCTCCAAAGGGACATTTAGATGCATAGTGACCTACTTTACCACAGTTAAAGCATTTGAAAGGTAACTTGCCTTTGTACTTGTCAGAGCCCTTCTTCAACCTTCTCACAAAGTTGGCTTCCTCCTAATCAGACCCATTGCTTGGATCCTATGCATCATTTTCTTCTTTCTTAGATGCTTTGAAAGAAACTTCATTCTTAGATGTCTCCTTACTCACTTTCCTCGTTTCATAAGAAGTGAGAGATCTATACAAATCAGCTATTGTAAACTTATTTAGATCTCTAGCTTCTTCAATAGTAGAAACTTTTGAATCATACCTTTGGGGAAGGGATCTTAAGACCTTCTTAACAATTACCGGTTCTTTCATGTCTTCACCAAGTCCTCTGATAGCATTGACAATTTCGTCCACCCGGAGTAGATAGTCAACAATGTTTTCTTCTTCCTTTATCTTTAGACTTTCAAATTTGCCTCTGTATGTCTGTAGCTTAGCTTGTTTTACCTTATCATATCCTTCATAAATGCTATGAAGTATTTGCCAGATGTCCTTAGCAGATTTGCAATGCATCACCTTAACAAATTTAATGTTTGGTAATCCACATAGTATTGCATTTTTAGCTTTAGCATTATTATCACATTCTTTCTTACCAATTTAGTTTATTGGAGGAGTTATAGGAATAGTGTAACCACCCACAATAGATTTCCATATATCAAACCCTAATGAGGTTAGATAGGCTTCCATTCTTACACTACAGAATGCATAATTTGTTCCATCAAGTAGTGGAGCCCTATTTGAGCAAGATCCTTCTTGACCTACCATGTGTTCCAATCCAAGATCTTCCTTCAGCTGTTAGGCTATACCAAGGAACTTACCTTTGATACCAATTGTTAGAACACACAGATATACTAAGAGGGGGGGTGAAGCAGTATATACCAAATTTAACTTCAAAAACTACTACAACATCAATATCTTTACCACATTAATAAAGCATCAAAAGAACTATGCAAAATACACACACATCCACACATATTTACAAGAGGACACAAGATTTTACATGGAAACCTAGAAGGGAAAAACCATAGTGAGAAAAGATGATCGGATCTATTTCCCATATCCGGCCTCAAAAAAGAGTATTAAATTAAAAGTATTTTGTAGGCACCAACCCACAAGAGTTTCAACCCAAGAGGACACCAATTCCCTTTACATATTTGTAGGCACAAACCTATAGGAGACTCCAATCCCCTTATCAAAAACTGAGCACCAACTCAGATGATGAAGCTCTAACTTCAAACAGTTGAAAATGGGATCAAGTTCCTTCCGCATACATTCAATTATGCAATATCACATACTTCTCAACTCTTCTACTCTACAATTTAGAATAAATCAATATGCTCATGCAAACATGGTGTTACATCCCCAATTTTTGCCTTGCTAATACTTTTTACTTTTACTTGAACATAAGTAAATCTATTTTGATGTTTAGATTAATATCAAGGAAAGACATAGATTCTACTGAATGTCATTTATGGAATTATGGAAATGAATATGTTATATCGATTTAATAATTGCATTATGTGAATTTGGTTTATTATTTTAATAATAATGCACTGATCGTAATATTTTGATTTCAAGTTTTATAAAGGATTACAGGTTTCAGATGACTCTCAGAGAAAAGAGAGAGAGTATCTTTCAAGGAGAGAAATACAAACACTGGGTGACAAGTGTTCATTTGCCAAAATGAGTATAAGTGTTTAACAAAACATGAACCAGTATTGATAGAGGTAAGTCATGTTTTGTCTATATAGCTTATGAGTCTATTCAACAAGTAGTCGATATCTTTTGATTCTTTTCTAGGCAAGTCGTTTGTGTGTCGACATTATTGTTTGTAAAGGAAACGACGTCTTCTGAGTAGAACAATGTCCATTTATGATTAACGTAAATATTATGTCGTCATTGTCACAAATTCGCTATGTTAGTACCCTTGAGTCGTATAAGGTTCTATTGTGATAGTAAAACGTCATACGACGATCTCATCAAGTCAAGTTGACATGATTTAACAAAAGTTTGTGAAGGGGAGACAAGCTCGACCCTTTCACATTATTTGAAAACCATTCGACTTATTATTATTATTATACTAATTGACCATAGCATAAATCATCAAGAAGGGTTGATGTCATGTTAAACCATATTTAATTATATAAACATGTATATGTATGCATCAATTTGAGGTTAATACCTCATAATTATTAATGCTTGGTTATGGAGCAGCCATAGGCTTGTATATAGGAATACTTTCCTTTATCTCAAGTGATGGATCAAACCACTCTAAGTGATCATTAAATGATCAGATTGTGTTATTATTGTTATGTTGACCTCTATTGAGAGGGGTTTGTGGTGTTACAAACCACATTCTTTTCACTCCCTATCTTGAACGTCTCCCCATCGACATGTGTAAGACATTGCATCTTATGTGGTTTCAGATGTAACCAAAACAGTATGTGGACTGTCCCTTGTATTCATTTTGCCCCTAACTGTAATCGTGGGAGAGAAAAGATAGGATGACTCATTAAGAGTCATGTGTGAGTGTTTAAAGAAATGACTCAATAAGAGTCGATGGATTATTCGGTGTTATGCTTTTGGAAGGATCGCTGTGAGCAATAGAAGATAGATAACCAGTTTTGAGGAGGAAGTAAACGTCAGTTTTCTTAGGCATCCATTGGAGTATTCTATCTGCAACTCTTTCTTATCTTGAGCCGTCGCTACCAGGTATCCTTCCTGCATTGTGTGCATTGATAGCATTGTAAAATCAAATGTTCTTTTATGTTATTATTGTAGTGTCTTTTTGTAGACAATCGATTATGCCAGTAAGGCATATCCATTCAATTCAATGTGTATTTGTTCAAACCAATAGAGTCAACTATATCGAATAGATGATAGAGTCATTAGTAAAATTGTATAGTTAACTTAAGTGAATTCAGAGAGCATCGATTTAGCCTGGAAGGTCGATGCATGCTAATATAAATGAATTCTATATCATTAGCACTCTGAGCTGACAATATACTTATTTTTTTAAAACTGTTAAACATGTCAAATTGTCATTTGGTGAATGAATGATCATTAAAATCTCATACCTGTAGAAGGTTATTTTAGTTATCGTGTGCCTTGTAAACCAGTAGCTTTGATGATTGAATTCATCATATCGCAGGTCGATTATATTGTTATAAGATTAATCATGCAATAGACTTTTGATGATATTAGTGCAAATGAAACTTTGATAGGTAAACTCTTTAGTAATCAGTAATACGGTTTAAACATTAACTTGTGTTATTATCATTTTAAACCATTCTTGGTTTAGTCTATGACAAAATGATTTTCTATCCAAAAGAACTTAGATTCTTAGTAATTTGTGGAAAACTATCTTATATCCAATCGAGTGATAGAAAAACTAGGAATAGTTTGGTAAATGAAATAAGTACCATAGGACCATCTTTATTATCTATTATATTAATCTTGATGAGTATAATATTGTTGTAAATCATTATGATGAGAATAGATAAAGTCTAAGCTTGAATATTGCATAGTATGGAAACTTTTATATGTATATAATTTAAACTATGGTGATTATCAATGTTATAGCAATAGGAAAGACAGAAGGAAATTATACTCCATTGTGTAGGAGGTAATATCTTTTACAGAGTCATATTATTTTTAATCTTGTTTGAGTTAACCCAGGGGTCATTTTTAAACCTTAGTCTTATAGTTATGAGATATGGTTATTTTTTTGAAATATCAGTTTATTAAAGGTTGCTATGAAAACCCTAGTATCAAATATGAAAACAAATGATTAGTTATATCCATATGAGCTTGTCTAAGTCAAGTAGACCATAACCATGAAAAGATGTTAAAACTATTTACATAAACTTAGTTGGTGAGGATAAACTACAAAAATATGATAGTATTCAAGTTGAGTTGGGGTGGGTGAACATTTCAACCACGTTCATTATGAACGTTATTGATATTAAAACTTTGGCCAAAGTAATGCATTCATTTTCTGTACGCATTGTTGATTTACTATATCTAGATTGCATAACCTATCAGAAAATCATACTTAGCTAGAGGGTATCTAGGGTTTTATGGTTGATAGAGTTGTGTAGGATACAACACTATGTACTCGGAATGCAAATTACCACTGGTCACCTTTGGTCTATATTCCTCGTGAAGGGTAGGGCCACTTCCTATGTGGAAGATGTGTGGGAGACCACTAGTTTGTGGATGGAGGTAAAACACTTGAAAGATGCTCTCTCCAGCAAAAAACATGCCAAGGCTTGTGATAAAGATGTCAGTTATTTAGAAGCAATGATCTTTCCAAAATTGTTTATGTAATTGAAATGCTTATGCAAATACTTGTAATTGAGAAAGGCAATATGTCATATTTGTATTATGTAAGAGAATCTTGCAATTTTTTGTTAATTAATTATATGATAAATAAAAGAAAATTTTTCTCTCTCATTTTTACCTTGATGAATTTATTCCATGGTAAGTTCTCTATATTATTATGTTTTTAGAACGTGGATGTTACATATGGTATCAGAGCTACCAAGTTCAGCACTAGGGCTTATGAGACCACTATGCTTACCTGTATCCAACATTATGCGATTAGCTAATGCTTGAAAATTTCTGTGCCAGGATGGTATGTATTAAGAAGACAACGAGAAAGTTAGTTAATAGTCAACATTTCCTTAAAGCAAAAAGAGAACATTCGTGAAGCCATTATCAAAACTTTTGAGGGAACTAATGATGAGAGTGACATATGGTTAAGTGATACTGAAACCCTTATGAATGGCTTAATTCAAATCAAGTGAGTGAGAAAGGAATACATTGAAAGAGTTAAGATCACAACTAAAATCATAGAATATATATCAAATGAGGATACAACTATGGTTAGGCGAGATCCCCGCATACCCCCATCTGCTGAGATCATAGAAGTCAGGTCCAATAGTCAGTCAGAAGGTTATATACCTCAAGATTATGTATCTGAAAATGAATCTAAAGGATATACTCCTCTTGAGCACAACTTTTGAAGTCATTTCTTGTATAAATAAAGAATGTTCTTTACTCTTGAAATGAAATAAATAAAGAAGAATTGTTTTTGTACAAAACTATTGTTTGATTTGAGTTTATTATGTTTTCATTTAATGGAATGCATTATAATCATGAACTAATAGACAACTCAATATTCTTAGGTGTGAGAAAAATGATAAACATGGTTTAGACAAGAACTAACCAAGGAGAAAGTGGAGGAAAACCACCCACCAAATAATAAATTGGACCAGATCATAACCATGCTTGAGGAAACTAAGAAAAGACTAGGTGATTTGGAAAAGAAGGTAGATGATAAAGGGAATTCTGAGGGAGGAGACGAAAACTCTTGTGGAGAAAGTAGAGAGAATCATGAAGATCAAAGTAAGAGTACGAAACCTCATAAATAGGCAAGGGATAGACTGACATCAGAACTCTCTAAGGATATGAAGAAGGTCACTCCACCAAAATTTGATGGAAAGATGACTGGAGATGTAGTGAAATCTTGGTTGACAGAAATGGAAAAATATTTTGAGATAAGGAATTACTTAGAAGTAACCAAGGTAGTTTGGGGAGCATTCCAACTGGCAGGAGAAGCATCCATGTGGTGGATGAATAAGAAGATGAAATTGAACTTAAGTTTTTTAAGGGTAACCTGGGATGAGTTCATGGAGCTCTTTCAAAAAAGATAGCTACCACAACTTTATTTTGATAAGAAATTGATTGATTTTTAGAATCTTCATCAAGGAGACATGAAAGTAGTGGAATATGGAGAAAAATTCACCTAACTGCTGAAATATGTGCCTCAGTATCAAAAAGATGAGAGATTCAAGATCAAAAAATTCATCATGGGTTTAAATGCTCAAATTGGTGGAGAGATGGACGTACATGGTCCCACAACAATGGATCAAGTGTACGAGAAGATGATCAAGCAAGAACAAAAGCTGAAATCCATCTCAGCTTATCATGATAGAAACTGTAAGAGATTTAATGGAACTCCTGCTAACCAACCATTCAAGAGAAGAAATGATAAGAGTTATGAGAACAAGAGAAAGGATAAGGGATCTCAGAAAAATAGGAGTGGACCTATAAATGAGAAGAAGAATGGTAATTACAAAAGGAATGAGGATAACAATGGGAAGACTTCAAATAAGAGAGGACCCATTGGAGGATGCTTTACTTGTGGGGGTGACCATTATGCTAATCATTGCCCTAACAATCAAAATGGTCAACAAAGAGGTACTGCACTACCTACTCAAGAAGAAGCATTCCGGCAAAGGATTCATGTAGCTCTTGACAACGTCAAGTAGAGTATCAAATCAGACCCATTGAATTGACAGGTACTTTGTTTGGATTCCCTATATCTATTTTGATTGATACAGGAGCAACTGAAAACTTTTTTTCTCCTAGTATTTTGAATAAGTTTCCTAGAAAAGTTGGGTTCATGTCTAAACCTTGGTCAGTAGAATATGCTAACCAATCTAAGGCTTAGGTAGAGCAATGTTTGTTTAAGGCCAAGATTGATCTCCCTAGTTTCTCAATGGAAGTAAATCTGTATGTAGCCCCCTTAGGTTCCTATGATGTAATCCTAGGAATGAGTTAGTTATGGAAGAATAGAGCTAATGTTGACTATTTTTCAAAAATGGTTGAATGCTTAGATGATTTGGGAAATCAGACCCAATTCCAAGGGATTCAAAGAGAAGTTAAGATTAGACCTATCTCTACTAAGCAATTGAAAAGGGCTAGAAGAAAAGGTTGTCAGTTGTTTGTAGTTAAAATGGAACAAGTGGAGGAAGGGTTAGAAAGCCCTAGTTCATCTTTTGGAGAAAAGTATCCCTTTCTTCAGGATTTTTAGGATGTTTTTCCAGAAGAACTTCCATGACTGCCTCCCAAGAGGGTTTTTGATTTTGCAATTGATATTAAACCACGATTTGAGCCTATATCAAAAGCACCCTACCATATGTCAACTATGGAGTTAATGGAATTGAAAGCCCAATTACAAGAATTATTGGCAAAAGGTTTGATTAGACCCAGTGTTTCACCATGGCGTGCTCTAGTTATTTTTGTTAAGAAGGATGGAACCCTTCGGTTATGTATAGATTATTGTATGCTTAATAAAGCAATGGTAAAGAACAATATCCTTTGCCATGTATTAATGATCTCTTTGATCAAAAGCGTGGAGCTGCTATATTTTCAAAGATCGATTTGCTATCAGGATATCATCAGTTAAGTTTGAAAGATGAGGATATCCATAAGATAGCTTTTAGAACCAGATATGGGCACTATGAGTTCACAATGTTGCCATTTGGTTTGACGAATGCCCCTGTTACATTCATGAACCTCATGAATAGTGTATTCAGAGATTGTTTAGACAAGTTTGTTCGAGTCTCTCTGGATGATATACTTATTTACTCTAAGAATGAAGAAGAACATCATCGTCATTTGCAATTGGTTTTGCAATAGATAAGGGAACATAAGTTATATGGAAAACTATCAAAGTGTACATTCTTCCAAAAGGAAATTCAATATCTAGGACATATTATATCTGTAAATGGAATATATGTTGATCCTGCAAAAATCACAGCTATTCTAGATTGACTTGTACCCACAAATGTGCATGAGGTGTGTAGTTTCATGGGCCTAGCTACTTATTATAGAAAGTTTGTTTTAAAGTTCTCCAGTATTGCTAGTCTAATCACTTCCCTAGAAAGGAAAGGAAAACAATTTGAATGGACAGACAAATGTCAAGAGGCATTTGATCTCTTAAAGGAAATAACTTCAGCTCCAATTTTGAAGGTTCTTGACCCCGAAGGACAATTTGAGGTAATTATAGATGCCTCGGGAGAAGGATTGGGAGGAGTGCTTATGCAATATGGGAGAGTTATAGCATATGAGTCAAGGAAATTGAAATCCTATGAGAAGAATTATGCACCACATGATCTGGAATTGGCAGTAGTAACTCATGCTTTACAAATGTGGAGACACTATTTGTTAGGGAAAACCTTTGTACTTAAGTCAGACCATCAAAGTCTTAGGTATATTTTCTCTCAACCACATCTGAATGCTTGACAAAGGAGATGGTTAGAATTGATATCTGACTATGACTTTGAGATAAACTACATCAAAGGAAAAGAGAACAAGGTAGCCGATGCTTTGATTTGTAGAAGACATATATCTTCAATTGTCTCCATTCGTGGAAATTTCAAAGATTTAGTGCTGCAAAATTTGTCTGGTGATGAATATTATGAGTAGGTTAAGCAAGCTCTGGAGGTTAATCCTAGAGACCCAAGGTATGATGAGTTTGAGTCAGATGGACTATTGAGGTTTAGAGGTAGAATGTATGTTCCTGATTCAGCTGAATTAAGGAATCTAGTGTGGAAAGAAGTTCATACTACGCCATATTCCAGACATCCAAGAGTGACCAAACTTCTAGTGGATGTTAAACCTCTTTATTTTTGGAAAGGAATGAAGAATGACGCTACAAGTTTTGTAGCAAGTTGTTTAGAATGCCAGAGGGTAAGAGTAGAACATCAACACCCAGTAGGATTGTTGTACTTGCATGATGTACCAGAGTGGAAATGGCAAGTCATAACTATGGACTTTGTCCAAGGTTTTCCTATGTCTAGGAATAACCATGATGCCATTTTAGTTGTGGTTGATAAAATCACAAAGGTAGCACATTTCATACTAGGGAATTTGTCTGATGGAGCACCAGTGTTAGCTCACAAATTTGTACAAGAAGTGTTTAGATTGCATGGCTTTCCTGAAAAGATTATCTCAGATAGAGATGCACATATAACATCAAGGTTTTGGAAAACTTTGTTCTCTATGCTAGGGACTAAACTCAATGTGAGTACAACTTATCATCCTGAAACCAATGGACAAACTAAGAGAGTTAACCAAGTTTTGGAGGATTTGTTGCAAATGTATTGCATGGATCAACAATATAAGTGGGAAGAATACTTACCACTTGTGGAATTTGCTTACAACAATTCCTATCATTCCGCTATTAAGATGGCACCATTTGAAGCATTGTATGGGAGAAGATGCCAAACTCCTATAAGCTGGGATAAGCTAGAAGATAGGATTAGAATCAGACCAGAAATGCTAGCTGAAATGGAAGAAAAAGTTAAACTGATCAAAAAAAGATTGGCAGAAGCCAATGATAGATAAAAGAGTTATGCGGATGCCAAGCGTGTACCAAGACAATTTTCTTTTGGAGAGAACGTTCTCTTGAGAGTTAAATATCAGAAAAGTTCTATTAAGTTTGGAAAGTCTTCTAAACTAGCTCCTTAATATGTAGGACCCTTTGAATTACTTGAAGTAGTCAATCCGTTGCCTACAGAATTGCTCTACCACCAGCTTTGTCTAGAATGCACAATGTTTTTCATGTTTCTTATTTAAAGAAATATATTTCAGGTGATAATCATATTTTAAATTAGAATTCTTTACAAATGTAGGACCTAGGGGTGGTCATGATCGAGCCACTCAGAGTGTTAGAAACACGCAAGCTCTGCTTGTGTAACAGAGAGGTCTTGCAGTGCAAGGTCCAATGGGACCAATATGTTGAAGAATATGCTACATGGGAGGATTACCATGAATTTTATCGGAAGTTTCCTCATTTATTTAATACTTTTACCAGTTGAAAACAATGAACTTACTTTTTAGTTACATTTTGATACTTTATATCATCGAGGACGATGAATCTTTAGGGGAAGGATAGGTTACATCTCCAATTCTTGTCTTGCTAATACTTTTAACTTTTACTTGAACATAGGTAAATCTATTTTTATGTTTAGATTAATATCAAGGAAAGACATAGATTCTACTGAATGTCATTTATGGAAATGAATATGTTATATCAATTTAATAATTGCATTGTGTGAATTTGGTTTATTATTTGAATAATGATGCATTGATTGTAATTTGTTGATTTCAAGTTTTATATAGGATTACAGGTTTCAGATGACTCTCAGAGAAAAGAGAGGGAGAGTATCTTTCAAGGAGAGAAATACAGACCTTGGGTTATGAGTGTTCATTTGCCTTGAAACAAGTATACGTGTTTAACATAAAGTGAACCGGTATCGATAGAGATAAGTCATGTTTTGTCAATATAGCTTATGAGTCTAATCGACAAGTAGTTGATATCTTTTGATTCTTTTCTAGGCAAGTTGTTTGTGTGTCGACATTATCGTTTGTAAATGAAACAACATCTTCTGAGTAGAATGGTGTCCATTTACGATTAATGTAAATATTACGTCGTCATTGTCACAAATTTGTTATGTTAGTACCCTTGAGTCGTATAAGGTTCTATCATGATATTAAAATGTCATACAATGATCTCATCAAGTCAAGTTGATGTGATTTAACAAAAGTTTATGAAGGGGAGACAAGCTCAACTCTTTCACATTTCTCGAAAACTATTCAACTTATTAATATTATCATACATTGACCATAGCATAAATGATCAAGAAGGGTTGATGTCATGTTAAACCATATTTAATTATATAAACATGTATATGTATGCATTGATTTGAGGTTAATACCTCATAATTATTAATGCTTGGTTATGGAGCAGCCGTAGGCTTGTGTATAGGAATGCTTTCCTTTATCTTAAGTGATGGATCGAACCACTCTAAGTGATCATTAAATGATTAGACTGTGTTATTATTGTTATGTCAGCCTCTATTGAGAGGAGTTTGTGGTGTTACAAACCACATTCTTTTCACTCCCTATGTATAATGTCTCCCCATCAACATGTGTAAGACATTGCATCTTATGTGGTATCAGTTGTAACCGAAAACAGTATGTGGACTGTCCCTTGTATTCATTTTCCCCCTAACTATAATCATGGGAGAGAAAATATAGGATGACTCATTAGGAGTCATGTGTGAGTCTTTAAAGAAATGACTCAGTAAGAGTCAATGTATTTTTCAGTGTTATGCTTTTGGAAGGATCGCTTTGAGCAGCAGAAGATAGATAACCAATTTTGAGGAGGAAGTAAACATCAGATTTCTTAGGTGTCCATTGGAGTATTCTATCTGCAACTCTTTCTTATCTTGAGTCATCACTACCAGGTATCCTTCCTGCGTTGTGTGCCTTGATAGCATTGTAAAATCAAATGTTCTTTTATGTTATTACTGTAGTGTCTTGTTGTAGACAATTGATTATGCCAGTAAGGCATATCCATTCAATTCAATGTGCATTTGTTCAAACCAATAGAGTCGACTGTATCGAATAGATGATGGAGTTGTTAGTACAATGGTATAGTTAACTTAAAAAGGAATTCAGAGAGCATCAATTCAGCCTAGAAGGCCGATGCATGCTAATATAAATGAATTCTATATCATTAGCACTCTGAGCTGACAATATACTTATTGTTTTTAAACTGTTAAACATGTCAAACTGTCAATTGGTGAATGAATGATCATTACAATCTCATACCTGTAGAAGGTTATTTTAGTTATCATGTTCCTTGCAAACCAATTGCCTTGATGTTTGAGTTCATCATATAGCAGGTCGATTATATTGTTATAAGATTAATCATGCAATAGACTTTCGATGATATTAGTGCAAATGAAACTTTGATAGGTAAACTCTTTAGTAATGAGTAATACACTTTAAACATTAACTTGTGTTATTATCATTTTAAACCATTCTTGGTTTAGTCTATTTATCTATGACAAAATGATTTTCTATCCAAAAGAGGTTAGATTCTTAGTAATTTGTGGAAAACTATCTTATATCCAATCGAGTGATAGAAAAACTAGGAATAGTTTGGTAAATGAAATAAGTACCATAGGACCATCTTTATTATCTATTATATTAATCTTGATGATTATAATATGGTTGTAAATCATTATGATGAGAATAGATAAAGTCTAAGATTGAATATTGCATAGTATGGAAACTTATATATGTATATACTTTAAATTATGGTGATTATCAATGTTATTGCAATAGGAAAGATAGAAGGAAATCATACTTTACAGAGCCATATTATTTTTAATCTTGTTTGAGTTAACCTAGGGGTCATTTTTAAACCTTAGTCTCATAGTTATGAGATATGGTTATTTTTTTGAAATATCAGTTTATTAAAGGTTGTTATGAAAACCCTAGTATCGATTATGAAAGCAAATGATTAGTTATATCCATATGAGCTCGTCTAAGTCAAGTAGACCGTTACCATGAAAAGATGTTAAAACTATTTATGTAAACTTAGTTGGTGAGGATAAACTGCAAGAATATGATAGTATCCAAGTCGAGTTGGGGCGGGTGAACATTTCAACCATGTTCATTACGAACGTTATTGATATTAAAACTTTGGCCAAATTAAGGCATTCATTTTCTACATACACTGTCAGTTCACTATATCTAGATTGCATAATCTATTAGAAAATCATACTTAGCTAGAGGGTATCTAGGGTTGTATGGTTGATAGAGTTGTGTAGGATACAACACTATGTACTTGAAAGGCAAATTACCACTAGTCACCTTTGGTCTATATTCCTCGTGAAGGGTAGGGCCACTTCCTATGTGGAAGATGTGTGGGAGACCGCCGGTCTATGGATGGAGGTAAATCACTTGAAAGATGCTCTCTCTCTCCAGCAAAAAACATGCCAAGGCTTGTGATAAAGATGTCAGATATTCAGAAGCAACGATCTTTCCAGAATTATTTATGTAATTGAAATACTTATGCAAATACTTGTAATTGAGAAAGACAATATGTCATATTTGTATTATTTAAGAGAATCTTGCAATTTGTTGTTACTTGATTATATGATAAATAAAAGAAAATTTTTCTCTCATTTTTACCTTGATGAATTTATTCCATGTTAAGTTCTCTATATTATTTTGTTTTTAGAATGTGGATGTTACACATGGATACATCCTATGTGAATTTTGAATTGTCTTTAGATCATACCCTTCACACACCACTTACACAATATATTGCTTACATCTTACTACTTGCACTCAGAAACAACTTTTTATATATATATATATCATCCACAACACTTCCAAATCATTTGCACATTGGCTACAAGGTGGCACATAATTCTATGCCACATGAGATGTGTAGTGAGCCTTGCATATACACTTTGATCCCAAATCAAATGTGACAATGTAGGAATGAATTATCATTACACGCTTCACATCAAAAGCTCTTCAAATTCATCTTTGTCAGCTTAGAACCACTTAATACATCTTTCCAAGACTACTCATGTTGGTCATCAACCCTTAATTCATGTAACATGTAGTCAGTAGTCATCTTGACCTCAAATCCTATGCGGTAACATAGGAGTGAAATCATGTTATGTGCTTCATGGGATGAGCTCTCCTGGTTCCATGCTACCTTCACATGCTTCCTCTTGTTGGTGTATGTTTCCTTTATCTGGTGCAACCATTAGGACATTTGTATAGATAACCAACAAACATGGACTTCATTTTGTCATTTCTAGATCTCTCCTTGTTATTTTAAATCTTCTAAAATGAGAGTACACCATACTTCTTGACTATCTTTGCTTATATTCCAAACTGTGAGAATAGAGACTAATTGCAGTGAAGTTTCCCATGTAATCCCTATTAAATTTCATGCAACTAGTCACACAGTCTTCACTCTGAATCCTCTGGATATATCTCAAATAATTCAAACTTCTTGAAACTTGGATCAAGCATGCCTCCAGACTAGCTCTATCCAGCCTCCCAACTGCAAGGCCAAGAAATCAATTGTGGTAGAATGTAGTACCGAGAACTATGACAGTCTAACACTGCTTCTAACCAACAAACCTCAGAAAACTGCCACAAACATCTCCAGACTTCTGGAAATGTAGTAGACAATCAAGAACAATTAATTCTGGTATGAAATCATAATGACAAATGATAACATTAACCTCTTGCAACTATACTTTAACATCCATTGCCTTGACATCAATGACAACAATCTTCCAACAATCAATGATAATGAATTCCATCTTAACATCAATGACAACATTTGCAACATAGCAATGATGTTCTTGTGGATTACCATCAAGGTGTATGGACTATGCACTTGATTTTATATGTGCATATTTTTATATGTTGGATTCTATAGTGTTTTCAATTTCATTGCTTTCACGATGATATGTGATTGTGCTTATGTTCATTGAGTTTAGCACTACATTTATTTTACTATTCATCTTTATATCTAGATCATGCTAGTGATAGATGATTTTCAGCTAGATGTTGGTTGTGATATTATCTCATTGGTTCTTAAAGTCAAAGGAAACAAGATCACATAAAAACATGAAAATGAATTCAAACAAATGAGATTTATACCTTTCTATGTGAATCGAGCTCCTTCCTCCTTGATAAGGTAGAGGACTTTGCACCCTTAAGTCCTAGCTTCACCCATAATGCAAGTTGCAATGTGAAATGCTCTCAAAGTACTAATGCAATTTCACCATAACCTAGCTACAATGGAGATGATTGAGAGAAATTTGAGCATAGTAAGACTACTCAAAACTTGGATGATCAAATGGCTTGTGGAGGCTTGTATTTATAGGCAAATTGGAGGGGATTTTGATCCAACGGTGGAGATTGATTGTTGATATCAAGGGATGAGATTGATTGTGAGATGGAAGGATAAGATTTGATCAAGAAAATTGGAGGGTGGAGAATAAAAATGAATCTTTTATTCATTTTGAGGACTTAGCATTAAATATGATTTAGATGGATGAGGAAATTTAAAATTAATTTCCTTGGGATGAGATGGAATTAAAAATTCCATTTTATGTGGGGATGTGCAAGTCCAAGGACATGTGTACATTTTTAGCCTCTTACATTTGTAATCTAAAAAAGAGGAAGATGTTTTATCATGAAAATGGTAAAATGAGTTGGAGTGTTTATGAATATTTTGTAATTTTTAATTTGTGGGTGTGAGAGGTGGTCTCAATCATGCCTTGACAAAGTTAATCAAGGTGATTAACTTAGTTAATGTGGCTGGAAAAATTAGTGAGTGGGGTAATCAAGGTTTAGGATTAATAAATAATGATTTATCTAATTAATCTAGATCTAGGGGTCATGTAGGCTAGGGTAGCTAATTAAATAATGGCTATTTAATCGACTAGGTTAGGGGTAGGCTAATTAGTAGGCTTGATTAATTAGATAAACATGATTTATCTAATTAATTGTGTTTAGAGAAGTGGAAAAATTAACTAAATAAATATCTGACATATTTATTTAATTACTTGGGTTAATGTTAGAATGTGTGACCATTGAATTAATCAAATTAATTCAATTTTAGGGATAAAATGATAAAGAATAAGTGAATAATTTAGGTGTTGGGTAAGGTAATTAATTAAATAAAAAATTAATTAATTAATTAGATGAGGAATTAGCGATATGGATGATGTCAGAGGATAGTTAGGCGATTAAGATTTTTTTAGGTGTCTACATTTGCCCCTCTTTGACGTGGCATCGTGACCTAGTGGGGATATGGTGTCAAGTCAAAGAATTTGCCCCAATTGTCGGGAAGGAATGAAATGGATGAGGGATGCCCCCTCAAAAGGTCAGGTGGAAAAATTAATTTTTTTCAAGCGATCTCTTGAAAGGAAGAAAATAATGGTGAAAAATGGATAGAGGACAAGAAATCAGGTGGATAGGAAGAAAAATGGGTGAAAAGGTTATGGTTTGCTGTTAGGATTAAGGTGCCATCAACCTTGTAAATCCTATGTAATTAATTACTCCTAGTATTATTTGTAAATCACCCATAAGGGATGAAAGTTTTAACCAGCAATGGTCTTGTTTCAGCTAGATGTTTATATCCGTTCCTTGACACTAACTTGCTTACGACAAGGGGTCACAGTGGGTTTTCCCCCTTGCGAGAGGTCTATGGGGATCATCCCCTCGGTGGGGGATCTGAGGACCATGTGCCCCAGTGGGGGTTTTGGGGCAACGCCCCTGAAACCACATTTTATTTTATATTTTATCACTATAAATCTGGACTGTTCGTCATTAGGTCACAAATCTGATGGTTGATATTATGTCGGTTATCTTGCCCTAGAAGGCAACCCCCTTTTATAAGGATATTTTTACTATGTTCTTATCAGAGTTGAGAGTAACAGGCGGTGCTGGATTGAAGACTGGAGAGGAGAGGAAGTGCATGTATTGTAATCTCATATTTGAAGATAATACAACTTGGAGCCTCTTTTCTTGGTAGAGTTTTTTACCTGAAAGGGTTTTCTCCACATTACATACTGTGTTATGTGTTTGGTTCTTGATGCATGTTATTTCGGTGTAATGGGTTTTAATTTTTTTTGCAATCTTCATTGATCCTACATTGTTTAAATCACATAAATAAGGTTTGAATCAGATTTCCATTGTGTGGTTTGCACCTTCATTTCTAACATTTGCATCCTAGGGGAAGAAAAAGGTGTTGGAGGATAACATGGTAGGCTATAAATGGAAAGGGTGGGCCCAATTTGCCACAGTTACACACATTGAGCTTATTGGATGAGAGGAGATAGGAGATGAGATGGTTTAACTACCTTTCCCCTGCTATGAGCATCGATCTGAGTGAGTGCGCACCTACATGAGATCACCCTTGGCAGACCCACATGTATGTTGACTATCTTTGACTTTGTCAGTTTTGGGTTTTAGGACATTTATTACATAGAAAATGGGTAGATTAAGTGGATTGGCACCCTAATGCAACCGTTTTGGTGCCATCTGCGGTCGAATTGCCACCATCGGCCAACCGGGGGGGGGGTTAGTAGTTTTGGTGCTATTTAGAACTTTTTGGTGCCATCGTTTGTTTTGGTGCCATCCTAAAATAGGGGTATTTCAGAGAAATGGTGCCATTGGTGAAGGTTTTGGTGCCAACATCTGGTTTAGCACCATAGGTCTGAGGGTTATGATTTTAGCACCATATTCTGGCATTTTGGCACCATCCTTCGTAATGGGGCCATATCTAGGATTTGTGGCACCATGCTCTAGAATGACACCAAGGTTTTTGGGGTTAAATGGTATTTTGGCACTAAACTCTATTTTGGTGCCAAACATGGGAGAATTGGCACCATCCTGCAGATTAGCACTATACTAGGGAGAAGTGGCACCAAATGCTAGTTTGGTGCCATATGGGTTAAAACTCGTGCCAAACTTTATTTTGGCGCCATAGGGGCTAGAAATAGTGCCATAGAAATGAATTAGAAGAAAGATAATTTTTTGATGATTATTTTGTAGATGCAGATTGATGGGCATATTGTGGCGTCGCGGGAGCGACGAGTTCCCGTAGTTATGAGGTTACTAGATGGCTTCGATCAGGTTACGTTAGCAATATTACAGGGATTGGGACTATGAACAATGTCTGAGATGCCCAATATATGGGCACATAGGGCTATGATGATGACCCTACTGGAGCGATGGAGGAGTGAGACATGCCCCTTCCTACTACCTATAGGTGAGATCACCATCACCTTGGAGGATGTGGAGGATTCTGAGGTTGTTGATTGGTGGAGTGAGGGCTACATATGATATTGGTAGAGGACGAGCAACCCTAGATAGGGTATTTTACCCAGGTCACCTTGTTCTTACAGTAGATCGACGGTAGATGAGCTATGCTCAAACTTTGGTGGCTGGAGTGGACAATTTTACACTATTTATGTGTGCAGTGATTGAGGGACTTGTGATGTCAGATCGACATGCGTAGGGCTTCTTGGTTGGTTGGGGTGTGGAGTTCAGCATATGGTTCAGCATGAGATGATGTATGCATGGGGGCCGTGTATGTTAGTTCAGTTGTACCATGAGATGCATACAGTTGTATACCACTTGGATGGGGCTCTTTCTGCTAGGGTGACATTGTTACACGTGTGGACCTTCAAGCACATAGGCATTATAAGGCCACAGGGAGCTCTATTTTAGGCATAGTTTGAGTCATTTGTATTTTTATATAGGGCACTGGTTCAATATTATTATGTTGGGAAGCTATGATATTGATGGTGTATTTTGATAATTTGGTTTCCATTATAGGGCATCCATATATTGGAGTAGAGCCATGGGTGGATGATGATGTCCATATGCCATATACATTCTAGGCTTAGTACTTGATAGATTGAGAAAATCATACCATTGATAGGTATCTCCCCTCACGGGTGATGAGGTAGTTTGGGTTACGACAGGACTAGCTGCAGGTGATGGCAATTTTTGTGAGGATGCCACAGGATATCATATGGCCATCACAGTTACAACCCTAGGTGGATATTTAATATTTTGTCACATTGTAGCCACATCAGTGGGATTGGAGGAGTACTGTAGTTGAGGCAGGAACCACTCTTGCGTATGACTAGTGGTGGGCAGTGTGGAGGCCGATCTGCTTGATAGATCTCAGGGCCGAGTTGGATATGATAGTGGAGGAGGGGGAGGATGGGGAGTAGGTTTGGGAGGAGGTGGTGATGGAGGAGATTCCCATAGATGAGGGTGATGGTATTGGGGTTTTAGATACAACAACAGTGGAGCAGATATTGCAGAGTGTATACACCTAAAAATGGCTCGAGTCGAATTAAATAAATATTTTATATTTATTTTATTCTTATTCCTCTATCAATAAATAAATATACTAATTTATTTATTTGGTTCACGCTCATCATATTCCTCCAATAATTAAATATCTTAAATTCCTTTAATGTCATATCTAATTAAATAATCCTAAAATTATTTAATTATTTCCTCTAAGACAAAGTCCTATGTCTAAAATCCACATCATCTCATCCTTGTTATCTTACACATCATTGGACACCTCACCATGTTTCTCCAATAATTAAATATTCTTAATATTTAATTCATCATTTATCCCCTCAACATGTGCCCTATTTCTTCTCAACCATCAAACATGGTCAAAGACACTTGTCTTCTAAATCCTATATTCCCTCTCACATTCCAACAACCAAAGACTCTTTCCTCCATGTTCTTCTCATGGTCTTCCACCTTTGTCTCAATGGTCCTTGTGAGCATCATGACATGTGGCTTATGGTTACACGTGTTCCTCCACCTTGTCATCGTAGTAGGGACATCTTCCACTTTTATCTCCCTCATCCCAACCAATTTGATCTTGACCATACATGTGACAAGACTTATTCTTCCACCATGGATCTTTTGACACTTGGATTTGAGCTCTCTTTGGCCTATAAAAGGAACCTACTCACCTCCATTTTGCATCACAAGAGCTATAGTACTTACATGCTACATAAATTCCATCAAGTATCCAAGCATGCCTTTGGCCCCCCATTTGCATAATTTCCATTGTTGCATTATCATCTAGCTTCATAGTAACATTTAGTTACATATCATTATCCTCATATCATTATCAACATCATGGCTTTTATCATTAGCTTCATATCCTCACCATTAGCATAGTTTGCATTATTTACATTGCATTTGAATCCACAATTCCATTCATCTCATTATCATCTTGAAAAGTAGAGAAGTACAATTTGAGAGCAATATTATAATCAACAAGATCATTGAGAAGATAGGAGACAATGGAACAAAAATGATAAATCAGTTTGCAAGGTATAACTTATGTTTTCTGTATTTTTCTTAGTTTCATTGGTGAATTAAATTTGAGTAGGAATTCTAGAGTATTTGTGGTATCTTAGTAGGTTCTTACAGTTGTTCCAAAATACCAATCCTATGCATATGCCACTTTCTGTTGCGCATCTGACACTTTATGCTGCACATTTTCCTTTCTGCACATATAACTCATTCTGTTGTGCATCTGTTGTCTATTTGTGTGCATTTGAAATTAGTTAGTTTTAGTATAAGTCTTTTTGATAATTTTTGATGCTAACTCTTGTTGCAGCTGTCATCAATCATCAAAGAAGTGTATTCAAACTATTGACAATTGGTTTTGTAGGTTTAGGGTTTGTTTTAGACATCATTTACTCTTGCATTGTTAATCTAGTGCCACCTAGTTTAAAATAGGAGGAGTAATCATACAATCTTGCATACAATCATAACTTGGTCTAAATTAAGAGGTTAAATTGGACAAATCTTGCATACAATCCAAACATAGCATGAATAGGGGGAAGTAATTTTATCTTGCATGCAAATCATCACATAGTTTAATTAGGAGGCTAAATTTGACTATCTTTCCTTTTATGCTATCATGCAAATATGGAATTTTGTGTTATTAGATTAGTCACACTTAGCTTAATCTAGGTATATGCTCTCCCCTTACAACATCTTGGGTGATAAAAAAGCCAAACTCATCTATACCATTTCTTGTTTATCCTTTAGAAAGGCCTGCTTTTGGATTGCACTTCATCCAAGAGGGACGACCTTAGGCAAAGTTTTCCTTTGAACTACTATATAAGAGAGATACGGTGAAAGCCAAGTCCTAACCAGCGTCAGCCTTGCCTTACGGTGCTAAATTGAAAAGAGGCATACCATCACTTTGTGGAAATGATTTTCACATTGTGGGAGGTATATGATACTCTTAGTAGGATTGCTCAAGATTTTAGTAGCTTTCTGCATGCTCGCAAGGTGTTGGTCCCTCAAAGTTACTAAGAATCATTTGTTTTAGAGGCCAAAATCCCTTTACTTGTTGACGTAGGAGGTCGAACCTCTGAAGCCGCCCAACATCTTCACTATTCATGTGTAGAGGCAAAAATTCCTCTTTGAGGGAATGAAACTTGGTGTGCCCAAGAAGTGTGTGCCATGTAAGGGGGAGCCAGTGCCACCAAGTTTCTAGTTGTCCACCTTGTTTAAGTGGTTGGAGAAATCTAAGTTGGGATTCAACAAGTAGTATCCTTTCTCACCTAGGATTGTACATGTCTTTAAGTTTGTTTTAAACACTAAATGTCACAAACAAACATCAAATTGTACTATCTACTGTGTTTTCTTGCCTAAAAACATAGAAAATCATCACAAGAAAAACTTGATAAAAAACAAAGTTACTTGGAACAGACCTGCGCATTTGAAACTTCTTGCTGCACATA
This sequence comes from Cunninghamia lanceolata, assembly GCA_027924645.1. NCBI lineage: Eukaryota > Viridiplantae > Streptophyta > Pinopsida > Cupressales > Cupressaceae > Cunninghamia > Cunninghamia lanceolata. The sequence continues at coordinate 45,618 of BSBN01001650.1, forward strand.
CAAATCCTGCTGCACATTTGACACTTCTTACTGCACATACAAATTCTGCTGCGTATATAAACAATAGAATTGTGCATTTAGAACTGCACATGTAATCAATAGAATTGCGCATTTGCACCCTGTACCTGTGCATCTCAACTTGCGCATCTATAATAGTGAGCTATTCCCAAGGTTTTCAGAAAATAACAAAATTAGTTTTGGATACCCATTTCTTCTTAGAATCCATTGGTGAAGTCATTTGAACCATACAAGTACATCTAGTACCCATTTTCAAAACATTTCACTTACATCCCATATCTAGTCTTTCACAAAACAAAAACAAATTTTCCCAAAGGTGCCATTGAGATCTTCCTATTCAAGAAAAACAATTGGTTAGTTTATCAGGATCAATCATCCTCTATCTAGAAACTACACTAAACATCTTGACAAGGTTAGTCTACAACAATAGTGATTTCAATCATCCCTATTTGTCTTACTTTGGATCAACACTTTGATAGCTAATACACCTTAGCTCAAGACTATTGTTTGAACAAAAGATCAAAACATCACCTTTAGAAAATCTTATCACCAACACATTCAATCCAATCATTCACCCCAAACCAATATCCCATCAAAACATCACTTATACGTACAAGTCTCTCATCCAACTCATTCATATCAAACATTGTATGGTTGAAACTAGATTTGAAACCAATAGAAGAAAAGAAATGGATTACACAAACAATAGTGTACACTCTTCTAGTGATGGAGAGGAAGAAATCGACCAAGAAGTACTTGTTAATGCCTTACAAGATCTAAAATTTCAAAAATTGATGGATAAGGTCATAATAACGGACCCTCACAGATACTTCCTCTTGCTTGCACAACAAGGAGCTAAGCTACCCACTAATTTTGACATTTCAAAATTTAGAGAAACAACCTCATCAAATGAAACAAAAGCTTCCAAAAATGAAAAAGAAGCTCCCAAGAATGAAAAGGCTAAAGATATGTCAAATCCTTTAGATACACTCACACAACAAATCCAAGCCTTAAAACAACAATTTGTGGACCTACAAATGGGAACTTCCACAAAACATTACTCATTAGAGGATATATCTCCATATCCTTTTGACAAAAGCTTAGTCATGGTACCTTTCCCTTCAAGATTCAAAGTCCCTAAATTTGACAAATATAGGGGGAAAGGTGATCCACGTGACCACATTAGAGAATTTAGCGCTGCATGCTTAGAAGTTGCCCATAATGAGACTTATCTTATGTGACTCTTTCCACACAACCTAGGAGGTCAAGCTATGGAGTGGCTCTCACATCTACCTCCCATAATCTAAACATTCAATGAACTAGTGGACAAGTTTGTGACACAGTTCTCCTATAACATTAAACATGAAATTTCAATGTTAGATCTATGCAACAACAAACAAAAGGGTGGAGAGTCCTTCGCCACTTTCTTGCAAATATGGAGACAACTTGCAAGTAAATGTCCTTACCACATCCTTGAAAAGCAAATGATTGAAATGTTTGTCCATAACTTAAACACTGACTTAAGCTATCAAATCCAAATCCAATGTCCTACTTTTAGTAAGATCATTGAAATGGGATTACTTATTGAAAAAGCTTTGATAGCTAAATGACAAATAAAAATATATAAGGATGTCCCTAGTCTAAGCAACAACATGGATAAATCAAGGTTTTGGACTAAAAACAAGAACATTGTAAATGACGGAGTTGTAGATGCAAAACGTGTGACACCAAAACAACCTATTCTAAATCTATCAAGTCCACACAACAATACTACTCCAAACAAATCCACAAACAATGAACCAAAACCAACAAACTTTCCTCCTCACAGAAAATTTACACCATTGGGTGAATCAATTGAATCTGCCCTAAGGAAGCTCATAGAAAACAACCTCATAATGCTTCCTATAGTAAGAGAATACGAACCCAAGTTTAAACCCTCTTGGTGGAAAGATTCTAAGTTTTGTGAATTCCATAGAAGCAAAGGCCATAAAACCAATGATTGCCAACGACTGAAAAACACCATCCAAGACTTGATAGATTGCAGAGATATATCAATTGATGGACATACATCCAATGATGAACATGTGGCATTCAAGAATCCACTCCCTAACTATGAGAAGGGAGGTTCCTCTAAACAAAACAATAACAGTGGTAACAATGACAATTACACGAATGTATCATATGAATACACTGTTAACCATATCTCTGAAAGTGATTCACATGTAAATGTGATTACTATAAATAATAAGCCCGATTGTAATGTTACCACTCATCATGGAAAGATTACTCTCCAAGGGGCTCCACCTAAACCATCTCCCATATCCAACCAATATAATGTCCTAGACCAACTCCAAAAGACACCTGCACATATATCTATATTGGAGTTCGTGCATCTTTCACCATCCCATAAGGCTATCTTAGAAAAAGCTCTATTGGAAACCACTGCGCCAACAAATCTTGACCAAGAGCAATTTCAAGCCATGGTAGGACATCTCACTACACCACATTTCCTATCTTTTATTGAAAAAGATGACATGTCCATTACTCAACCTCACAATGCATCTCTTCACACCGAATCCCTCATTCATAAACATAGAATAAAATAGGTCCTTATAGATGGATGGGTAGGTTTAAATATATGCACACTAAAATTAATCCTTGCATTGGGGTTCTCTGAGAATGTTGTTGACCCAAAGAAGAAGATCACAATTAAGGCATATGATGAAGAAGAATGGACATCTAAAGGCACTGTTGTTTTTCCAATATGAGTTGGACCGGTAGAGAAAGACCTGGTTTTTCAAGTCCTTGACATGGAACTAGTGTATAATATTCTCCTCGGCCAACCTTGGATACATGCGATGAAGGCCATCCCATCCACCTATCATCAATTTATAAAGTTCTCCAACAACAGCCAAGAGATTACTATCCAAGGTGATTATGATCCATTTCAATACTGCAACACCATCAAACCAAAGCCTGAAGTTGTTATACTTACCAACTCTGCAAGCTTATCCTCTACAACCCTTGTTGACCCAAGTTCAATACCTTCTACATCCAAAATTGCCAAACTAAAAGTCAAGCTAAAAGATAAAGGGATAGGAGAGTATTCCATTGAACAAACCTTTTGTCTTGCATAGCTACCCCTATCACCCAAGACTTATGGAAAACTATCTATGACCAAATAATAGTATTTCAAGACTCCTAAAGGTCCTTTATAAAATGGGGTAATCTATCAGATGAAGGTGATGAGAAAGATGTCCTTCAATGGCTATATAAAGAAGAAAATATGGAATACAGGCCACAAGGTCAACAACCCCAACTACAAACTGATCAATATGGCCCATGTTTTACTATTTTATAGAGAATGGGATATGATGGTCATAGTCCTATAAGCTTGAGAAAAGAAGGTATCATGGAACCCATACAACCTTCTTCCTTATCAGCCCGTGACACTACAGGGCTAGGGTATAGAGGAAAAGAAAGAGAAAAGGCTACTACCAACTTAGTGGAGCAAATTCACAAATTGCAAGAAGGAAGTGAGACGGACTCTAATGAATGAGAATGGGATAGTCTTTCTAAGCTATCTTGTGAAGACAAAGGCATTGATGTGGTTCAAACATATAGCTCAACAAATACATACCATGAGGGTCAAAGCTCAAGGTCTAGACTGCTAGAGTTCGATTCGCATAATACCAAGAGTGAGTGAGGAAGGTCAGATGTCACACTTAATAGATAATACTAAGGAGAGTACTATTTTAGATCTTGTAAATGCCCCCTCAAACCTATACAACTCCTCTGTCCTAACCATCATTACCCTTGAGTCAGACCAACCTGATGATCCTCTTCCATTTGTACATCCCGAACTTATAGATTGGGAACTACAAGAGGCCCCCAAACTAGATACCTTTCAAAATGACGATGCTATTATTGGCTATCTAGAACTAAGTGATCATCTACCCTCAAGAGATCATAAATCTAGCTTCACTATAGAACTCAATGACATGGCTTATTTTGGAGAGAGTGCCAAGCCTTTTAGTCACAAAAATGTAAAAATGAAAAATATATCTAATGGTGAAAATTGCCCTACGGTAGTATTAGATCATGAAAAAGACAAAATAAAAGATAAATCCGATGGTGAAAACCTCTTTGAGGCACCAAAGGATGAAAGGCTTGACACTCTCCCCAACCCTACACATCAAGAGAGATCATCAGTTTTGATAGAGCCAGCATAACCTGTCAACACTTGTACAGAAGACAATCCAAAGATAATCCATCTAGCAGAATCTTTATCTGAGCAAGAAAAGATAGAATTAATTGAATTCTTCAAATAGAAACAGATTAATTTTGCTTGGTCCTATGCGGATATGCCTGGATTTGATCTAGATCTCATAATGCATTAGTTATCACTAGCTCCAGGAGCTAAACCAGTTAAACAAAAGCTAAGGAAGATGCATTCGCATATAGCACTGTTAGTAAAAGAAGAATTGAAGAAGCTGTTAGATGTCAGGTTTATTAGATCAATTAACTATCCAGAATGGATCTCCAATATTGTTCCTATCTTAAAACTGGATAAGAGGATAAGACTTTGCAATGATTTTAGGTATTTAAATAAAGCTTGCCCCAAGGATGACTTTCCTTTGCCTAATATCGACATCATTGTGGATTTAACAACGGGGCATACTATGTTATCTTTAATGGATGGATTTTTTTGGCTAAAATCAGATAAAAATAACACCAAAAGACCAGCACAAGACCACTTTTACATGTCCATGGGGTACATATTGCTGGAACATGATGCCATTTGGACTAAAAAATGCAAGAGCAACATACCAGAGAGCAATGACCACAATTTTCCATGATATGATGCACACCATCATGGAAGATTATGTAGATGACATTTTAGGCTAATCACTCACAAGAGAAGGACACTTACAGGTATTAGATAAAATATTTTAGAGATTGGAGCAATTCAACGTCCACTTAAATCCAAAGAAGTGTGTGTTCAGAGTTACATCCAGCAAACTTTTAAGATATATAGTTTCAGCCAATGGAATTGAGGTGGATTTGACCAAAGTGAAAGCAATAATGGACATGCCACCACCTAAAAATATCAGTCAATTGAGGCCATTGGAAGGAAATTTATAGTCTATCCACTGGTTTATTCACAATTAGCCGACAAATGTCATCCATTTACTCATCTCCTGCACAAGAACATTTCTTTCAGATGGGATGAGATGTGTGAACAAGCCTTTCTACTCCTGAAAGAGTATCTAATGAATCTACAATCTTGATGCCACCAATCTAAGGAAAACCACTCTTTCTTTACATTTCAGCTACACCAACTGCTCTAGGAGCTCTACTGGCACAATAGGACTATGAAGGAAAGGAACGAGCTATTTACTGCATCAGTCAGACATTGGTAGGCTATGAGATACAATACACACCTATTGAACGAGCATGCCTTGTTGTAGTCTTTGCATCCTAAAAACTAAGACACTATATGCTCACACATTCAATCAAGTTGGTAGCAAAGATAGATCCATTGAAGTATTTACTCAGTAGATCTACTCTGACAGGCAGACTATCAAAGTGGGTAATGATTCTCAGTGAGTTGGACATTGAATATGTGGACAAAAGAGCAATAAAAGGCCAAGTAATTGCGGATCAGTTAGCAGATGCACCATTGAATGATGACAATCCATTAAATTTTGAGTTTCTAGATGAAGCCATCTTCAACATAACAACCCAAGCATGGAAACTCTATTTTGATGGATGCTATACACAACATGGGTTAGGAGCAGGCATTTTGTTGGTCACACCTCAAGGAGATACAATCCTAAAATCATATAGACTACTTTTCCCTTGTACCAACATGGCTGAATATGAGGCATTGGTCATTGGTCTCAAAATGGCTATAGAATGGAAGGTCCACAAGCTTCATGTATACAAAGATTCACAACTAATCATCAATCAGGTAAATGATGACTATAAAACCTAGGATGAGAAGTTAATACCTTACAAGTGTATGGTAGATGAATTCAAAGAATATTTTGTTGTGATTTCCTTTGAACAAATACCAAGACTAGAGAACAAAGATGTAGATGCCATTGAAATCATTGCATCACTCTTGGATATACCAGAAAATCAGTCACATTATGAGTTCTCAGTGGAACTAGTGTCTAATCCTGCTTACGATATCCCTAAAACAAGAATCATATGCCACATTGTAGGGTCTGATTCCCCCTGTACGGAAATATCCACACCTATCTAAAAGAGAATACATTACCACCTGGTTTATCCAATAATCAACGAAGAACCTTCATCTGTCAAGCCCGCTCTCTATACCATAATTGCTGATACCCTTTACTGACAAGGTCTTGATGGTACTCTCCTTAGGTGTCTAGAAAGTGAGGAATATCAAACCGCCTTAAGAGAAGTGCATGAAGGTATTTGTGGAATGCACTCTAGTGGTCCTACCTTGGCTAAGAAAATTATGCATATGGGATACTATTGGACAAGTATGGAAATGAATTCTTATCATTTTGTGAAAAGGTGCAAGAAATGTCAAATTCATGGAAATCTAATACATGCACCAGCATAAGAGCTGCAGCCTTTAACAAATCCTTGGCCTTTTTATTAATGGGGAGTTGACCTTGTGGGAAAGATTCATCCCCCATCCTCTAATAGTCATAAATTCATATTAACCGCCACTAAGTACTTTACTAAGTGGATCGAAGTCATACCCTTAACCAATGTCACAGGCAAGCAAATTGCCTCATTCATCTTGAACTATATCATTTGCCACTATGGCATTCCTTTATCCATTAACACTAATAACACCAAGCCTTTTAAAAATTATAATGTCAAAGAACTCTATGACAAATTCCATAGTCAACACCGTTTCTCCACCCTATACTACCCCCAAGGAAATGGTCAAGCGGAGGCATCTAATAAAACAATCTTGAAAATCTTGAAGAAGACTGTAAGTGATGTTGGCCATGATTGGCATATACAACTAAATCCCACTCTGTGGGCCTACCATACAAGTATCCACACACCCATAGGTGCAACACCCTATGCCCTAGTCAATGGATCCAAAGCAATCTTGCCCATCGAGGTCAAGTTACCATCCTTGTGAGTATCGTTAAAAGGTCTAATAACTGATGAAGAGTATCGAGTTTCTAGACTTCAGGAGTTAGAGTTGTTGGAGGAAAGATGACAAAATGCCTTTAATCATCTCAAAGCCTAGCAACAAAGGATGTCAAGAAGCTACAAACATAGAGTAAAACCCAGAGTCTTTCAAGTCTATGATCTAGTTCTCAAGGAAAACCCTAGAAATCAGCAGGACAGGGAAAATAAAGGCAATTTTGAACCCAATTGGCTAGGTCCTTATGTAATCATTGCTACCTATGGATTAGGGGTGTACCAGTTAGCAACATCAAAAGGTGAGCTGTTTGATGATCCCATCAACAATATGCATCTTCGCAAGTTTTATACCTAAAAATCTGAATGCAAAAAAAAATGGTGCAATAAAGGCAATTGGTGAAAACTTGGAAACAAGCGCTATTTGTGATAAATTGCTTCCTCCATCTTGTACGATTTCAGTCTTTACCCATCTTTCCTTTCACATCCATCAAAACACATAGAGATGCTTATCATGGCTTGTTGTTATCTAGCCCTTACCACCTTATCAAATTAGGCTATCCATCCAAACCTACATCCATCTTGATGTCTATCACAATTCCATTGTTAGTATCATTGTTGAACTATGTCGCCTTTGAGCTATTACATAGGCAAGGCCATCATTGATGAGCCCCCAAGGCTTCCCATCCCTCCATACTTCTTGTCTTATCATAGTGATTACATTTCATCTATTCATTCCATCACTAGTGTCATCCTTCATGGTTGAACTATGTCACCTCTGAGCTATCACTTAGGCAAGGCCATCATTGATGAGCCACTGAGGCTTCCCACCTCCTAGGTCTTAGTTCTACATGGTCTGAATAGTCAAACTATGTTTCCTCTGCAATGTCACATAGGCAAGGCCATCATTTAAGAGCCCCCGAGGCACTAGGTCAGTCCCTTAGGGCCCGTCACATAGAGTATCCTATCCGTTCAGTCCATATGTTTCATCCATAATAAGTAGATCCTTTACTTGACTGGGGAAAAATCCTTGATCTGGTTATATAATTGGATTCTTGAATGTCACAATCTTAGAGGACATCAATTAGGATCATGATACTATCTCCAGACAACATACATCAGTACAAACAAACCTTTTCAACAAAAACTTAATGCAAGACATTAACCTATATCAGATGACAATGTGCCTAAACTATCAGGATGGTTATATCTATTATCATGGAAAGAAAACATATCTATGGTAAGTGGATTTGATGGTTGTTTTATGTTTACGTCTTAGGTCTTGATTTTCATTATCATGTTTCCTATGCTACTCGAGGATGTCTAAGACTAGAGGAGCTATGATAGGGCATGATTATATTTTCATTTGTTTGTTGTTTGTGGATCAATCTTTAGTAATGTGATGACTTGTCTAATGACATGATTAGCAAAAGATCATCGAGGACATTATGGGTCTAAGCATGAAAGAGTGCAATCCTTGTCTATTGATACATGCAAGAAATACTCAGGTCATCTTGGTTCAATTATACTTAGATGCTTGTATTAACTTGCTCAATCAAAATCCATGTAAGAGATACTTAGGTCATCATGGTTTAATTATACCTAGATGCTTGTATTTCCTTACAACATTTTAAAATCTCAATGATGAAAAAAGTACTTCAAATATTTGTATACAAGATGACTAAATCTCATTTGTATATATTAGGGTTGCATTTCATTTTATTAACAAGCATTCCATAATTATCATTTACCAAGTGGCTTAAGATCTAAATCATTTCTTTCTTTCATCCAAATTATTCTTCTAAGTTATTCACCATATCCAAATCATTAGTCTAATTCTTCTAAGTGATCTTTCATTCATGATTGAGTATACTTGGCATAACAAAAACAAATCATAGACATGTCCATCATAAGTTTAGATCATTTAAATTACATTAGTTAAATTAAGCATCTAGATCATGATAGTGATGTCATTTATCCACATAGGTCTCATGCAAAACATTTATTATTAAAAAAAATCAAAAACATAGATATCATTGTCATAGGATCTGCACATTAGATCATCACACATAGAAAACTTAAAACACCATGTATTGCATGTAAAAATCATCAAAATATACATTAGGTCATCACAAAATTGTAAGCATGTAGGATCATTACTCATAACATTGCACATAGATATTAGTCATCATGTGAATCATAGAAGCATCATATCATAAATACCAGGAGAATCATAGAATCAACAGGTTAGAAGCATCAAATATAATCATAATCATAATATCCATCATATAGATAACATCCATCCATAAGTGCACATACATATAGTCCATCGAAATCATATTATATATATATATATATCATCATAAAAAAAATATTAAATGTCCAAGTATACAGTGATATCATGAAAGTGTACCTCAAGCTATCAAAAAAAATAATGTGTATACAAATGATACAAAGCGATACATGTCTCAAAAATGTTTGTGTATTACTACCTCCAGAAGGTGTTGGCTGTTGAGGCTGAGGACTTGAAGGCCCTGTCCCTGGTGGCCCTCAAGGAGGTGGCAGCCCCATAACTCCTCCACTCTTAGATAGTGTCCACCTAGATCTACTGTGTGAACTCGGATGAAAACTACCCACTCTCTGCTTCGGGGGCACTGCCTGCTCATACAGAGATATCCAATAGAAAATCTCTTGACCTGCTTGAACCATCTCTGAAACAGTCTATCTAATGGGACCATGTGCGGTAGTCTACTGTGCCTATTGAAGTAGGGCCTCTGCCCTAGTGTATCTTTGTATAGTGGTATCCCCCTCTAGTATCGCAATTCTCACATCTCCTTGTAGCTGGGCAATATGCCTGTGCATTTGTCCAACCTGGCCCTAAAGATAAGCCACTTGAGATCGCAATGCTACCATCGCCTCATCATCCTGACCCTGTGCCTGCACCTAAGCTTGAGCATATACCTGTGCTTACACCTGAGGCTGAGCCTCTACTTGTGGTCCCCCCTCAACTCTCTGTCTCACTCTCCTATATCCTCCATCATCTCCCCCATCATCTCCATCATCTCCTCCATCATCTCCTCCACCATCATCCCCACCACCTCTCCCTCCATCATTCCCTCCACCTCAACCACCTCTGCCACCTCTCCCACCTTGCCATCACCTCCTCCTCTACTATGGAGCATCATCATCCTCCTCATCTTTGTCCTCTAGTCTAGGATCTAGCTCCCCAAAACCAGAGTATCTAGGAAAGGGATGCGCTATGAAGTGTGCTACATAATTACCTGTCATCCTTGCATTCACAATGTGTCACCATAAACCCCAGAATTGGTATGGAATCTATAAGAAATCAGCTCTCGCCTGCTCATATGAGGCCACATGACCCCACCATGGATGCTCCTTGTGCATCTGAGTAAATATAGCAGTACCTTGGGGCATCCCATAGACCTTGCCAAACTGTCAGTACACACAAGAAATGATATGTCACTCTAGAATTTAGGGAGTCCTCCCTATCAACCATTGCATTTGAAAGAAATATGGTAGCTCAGCTACATCCTCATCCCATGCCTCATAGGCCAGGTAAGTCCGCCACTCAACTGTATCCATGTTGTCAAATACATGTCTCGAGTACTCAAGCTTTCTCAGCTTGGGCTGGGAAAGGCTCTCCTGAAACATGTAAGAGTATGATCTATCTCTACCTCTAACTCCCATCCCTATAGGTTGTGTAATAGCTATGTGGCACCATGCCCAAATATGTAACAACTAAACTCCAATCGATAGACTCACAGCTCCATCATAAACAAACTGATGAAGATCATGGTATAAATGTGCAAGAAGGCAAACACCCTAGGCAAAGGATGTCCCCTTAGTCACCATCCTCTCCAGAGTCCTCCCCCATCCAACTGGAAATCCATGTGATCTCCTGTCTGGGCAGACCACACCTCTAATCAACCTTGCTAGTATAGGTAGCAAGGGCTCATAGTAGTCAACCATATCTACCTAGCTAATCTCTGTACCCCAAATGTCCTCATCATCAAACACTAGTCAACACTCCTCCAGTCTAGCTATTGAGTGTGGCTCATACTCCACTAGCTCTCCCTATATTAGAATCCATAGAATCTGGTACACATCCTCCAATGTCACTGTAATCTCTCCAGTCGGCAAGTGGAATGTACATGTCTCACTATGGAATCTCTCGGATAAAGCAGTCAACATCCCAAGGTTCACTTGAATCTTAGGCATAAAGAAAACATACCATAATCCAATTGATCCAAGAACCAAGTGATCCATCTCTGTCAAATATAGTCGTAGTATCTGTGTAATAGGAAACCTCTCCTGCGATCATAACATCGAGCTCATCCTGCAATTAATAATGCACGTGCATTAATCAAGCAACCAACTAAGCTGCGTATCTATCAAATCTATCAAACCAATTACTTAGTTTTCCTATCATTAAACCTATCCTATCATCTCTTCTGAGATTCTATCAATCTCGAAGATAACCTATCAGTTGGCCAACATTGATCATGATGCCGACTTAATCAAATCAACTAAGTAATTTTACCAATTAACTCATATGCGCAACTCTGTTTCTCAAAAGCACAGATTTATGTCATGTGCGTAGAAGCCCTTATCATTTGCACAATTTCAAGCATATGCACACAATTAGGCATCATAAGCACAGCTTTACCACGCATGCGCAACTTCAAAACAAATGCGCCAAACCCCTAATTATATGCGCAAGACCGTATTGCATGCACATGACTATTGATTAAATACACTAAATTGCACACATGCATGGAAACCCTAATCAAATGCGTGACTTTACCATGCATGCACATGACTACTTGTCATATGTGAAAATATCATGGATGCACAAATTTTGCTATCAGATGCATAAAATCGGGAGGGATGCGCAAACATAATTATCATATGTACAAAAACAACAGAACTGTGCATTCGAAAGTGACAACTTTGACCCTAAATTTTGACTATCATAAATGCACTTCGATCAAAATTAAATGCATACATATCTGAGGTCCGTTGTTTTCTAGCCACCTGAATCACTGGATCCTCTCGAACCTATGGTTCTCTATCAGAATCTGCTGCATCTTTGCTGACTGCTCTGCTCTGCTATGTTCTAGGGCTCCCTATAATCTCTCTTCAAATGATAAGTGTGCAAATGAATAGAAAAGAGACCCCACATCTTTATTTATAGCCAAATGAATCCTAACTAGAGGTGTTTGACCTTGCACATGCATGCCATGTTTTTCATCATTTTTCATTCTCCATCACCTGAATTTTTCACCTATAGATCGTGTTGTCAATTCTTCTCCATTGTGAGATCATTCGTTATCCATTGCAAAAAATCCAACTTGACCAATCTCTTAAGGGGACATCCTATCATTACCAAACCTGTACCAGGGGCAAACTAGGGCATGTATCGTACTCATAAATTTTTTATTCTTTGAAACAATGTGATAAAACACATTGACTTAAAGAGGGACAAAATGTATACACCTAAAAATGGCTCGAGTCAAGTTAAATAAATATTTTATATTTATTTTATTTTTATTCCTCTATCAATAAATAATTATACTAATTTATTTATTTGGTTCATATTCATCATATTCCTCCAATAATTAAATATTTTAAATTCCTTTAATGTCATATCTAATTAAATAATCCTAAAATTATTTAATTATTTCCTCTAAGACAAAGTCTTATGTCTAAAATCCACATCATCTCATCCTTGTCATCTTACACATCATTGGACACCTCACCATGTTTCTCCAATAATTAAATATTCTTAATGTTTAATTGGTCATTTATCTCCTCAACATGTGCCCTATTTCTTCTCAACCATCAAACATGGTCAAAGACACTTGTCTTCTAAATCCTATATTCCCTCTCACATTCCAACAACCAAAGACTCTTTCCTCCATGTCCTTCTCATGGTCTTCCACCTTTGTCTCAATGGTCCTTGTGAGCATCATGACATATGGCTTATGGTTCCACGTATTCCTCCACCTTGTCATCGTAGTAGGAACATCTTCCACCTTTATCTCCCTCATCCCAACCAATTTGATCTTGACCATACATGTGACAAGACTTATTCTTCCACCATGGATCTTTTGACACTTGGATTTGAGCCCTCTTTGGCCTATAAAAGGAACCTACTAACCTCCATTTTGCATCACAAGAGCTATAGTACTTACATGCTGCAGAAATTCCATCAAGTATCCAGGCGTGCCTTTGGCCCCCCCATTTGCATAATCTCCATTGTTGCATTATCATCTAGCTTCATAGTAACATTTAGTTACATATCATTATCCTCATATCATTATCAACATCATGGATTTTATCATTAGCTTCATATCCTCATCATTAGCATAGTTTGCATTGTTTACATTGCATTTGAATCCACAATTCCATTCATCTCATTGTCATCTTGAAAAGAAAAGAAGTACAATTCTGAAAGCAATATCATATTCAACAAGATCATTGAGAAGATAGGAGACAATGGAATGAAAAGGATAAATCAGTTTGCAAGGTCTAACTTATGAACTTTATGTATTTTTCTTAGTTTCATTGGTGAATTGAATTTGAGAAGGAATTCTAGAGTATTTGTGGTATCTTAGTAGGTTCTTACAGTTGTTCCAAATTATCAATCACATGGAGAGGTCGAGGTCAAAGGTAGCAGAAACATGCACATAAACAGGTACCTATGCAGCAGGGATAGGGGGGACAGATGTTGCCACCACGAGCACCGTTGCCGCAACAATAGGGTTAGAGGCAGGCACCACCTCAGGCTCCACCCAAGTAGTAGGCACAACAGATCAAGTCACAACCTCAGGTGTAGAAGGTTAGTCCACAAACATAAGCGCAATATGTACCAGTGCATCAGATGGGGCCATTTACAGGGGTTGGGGTGTCGAAGGTAGGGATGTTGGGCACAGGGCCTGGTCCTATTCCTGGTATGCGTACTTGGCGTCAGCGTACTCAAGCTGATGAGGAGGAGGAGGTAGGCACTTTACAGGCCCAGGTGGCCAATTTGGAGGATATGGTGGCTCACCAGAGGTAGGAGTTTTAGCAGTTATAGGGAACAGTTGCCTTGCTAAATGGAGGGAGTGGGGGAGATGAAGATTCTTAGATTAGTGCATTGCAGGTGCAGATAGGGCAACTGTAGTCGTAGGTGGCTAGTATTATAGCCGAGTAGGACCAGGAGAGGACATTGTAGCAGGTAGCAGAGGCTAGGTTGCAGAGTGCTAAGGCTAGAGCTCAACAGGTGAAGGGACAAGTGACCAGTCAGCAGGCAGAGATTACACGGATGCAGGGTGTCATTGCTGGCACCAATGCATCACAAATGTGGAGTGACTATACAAAGGCTCAGGATCATACAACATAGTTATAAAGTTAGCTTGTAGAGGCACGTGCGAGGGTCGAGTACTATTATGGTGCATACTATGCTGCAGTTCCCGAGGGTCAGCGAGTGCCTGGTTACAGTCAACGGAGTGGGTCAAGGATGTCAGGTTCTTACAGATTGAGGAGATCCCAACAGTCAGTGCAGTAGCTTATGGCATTTCCACCACCTCCACCTCAATAGCCACATCAGCAGTAGCTTGGGTCTCCTACTGACTCTGCCAGGGGGTCAACCCAAGGTTGATATTTTTAGACTTTGATGTATTATGCATCATGATATTTGTATTATTTTTGAGCGATGTATATATTTTGGGCAGTGATGTATGTATTTTGTGGTTATGGATTATGATGTTTATGATGACATTTTTATGATTACGATGGATACATTTATGGATGTTTATGATGATGTTTTTATGATTATGATGCATGCATTTATGAAAGATGCTTTTATGGATGTTTATGATGATGTTATAGATGGATAGATGGATTATGCTTTATAGATGGTTATGGATATATTGTGGATGCTATTTTATTATGGATGCATTTTTTGTTTTTGATATGTAGATGGATATGTATGTGATGACATGGATGGAATATATGCTCATATTAATAAACATATATTATATATGATGAAAAATGAAATGGATATGTAATGATTATGTATGTGATAGATATATGGTGTTTATGTGATATGATATTTGTTAAATGGATAATGGATAAAATGAGTAAATGGAATAATGATTAATGATATAATGATTAATGGAATAAATAAATGATAATGGATGTAATGATAAATGGTTTATGAGTGGTTGGATGAATAAATGGATTATGTCAAAATGGATTAATGATAATGAAAATGAATAAATGACTAATAAATGGATAAATGATGATAATGGTTAATGGATATGTAATGTAATGGACAAATGGTAAAAATGGTTATGGTAAATAGATAAATGATTAATGAAAAATGATGAAGAATATAATGATTAATGAAATGGATAAATGACTATGACAATGGTTAGATGCAAATGGCTATGCAAATGGATAAATGATAAAATGATTAATGAAATGGATAAACGATAATGGTTAAATGCAAATGGTTAAATGATAAAATGATTAATGAAATAGATGAATGGCTATGACAATGGTTAAATGCAAATAGGCAAATGATAAAATGATTAATGAAATGGATCAATGGTTATGACAATGGTTAAATGCAAATGGTCAAATGGTAAAATTATTAATAAAATGGATCAATGGTAAGGGTTGATATAATGGACAAATGATAATGAGACGAGAAATGGGATGGGTGGATGTCATGATACATCATGATGTTTTTGAACCCTGGGTGATGGGGTTAGGTGGTTGGGGTAGGTTTAGGGATGATTGGGATAGGTTTAGGGATGGTTGGGATAGGTTTAGGGATGGTTGGGAGACTAGGTCACTTTAGACACCATGTTATTAGAGGGGTTATATTGGAATGGGTGAAGTATGTAGGGTGGATTAGTTAGAGTGAGTGGTTGTGGGGGGGTATGTTATAGTGGTTGAATGGGGGGGATTGAATCATTATTAAATGCTAAGTCTAGATAGTGTGTTGAATGGTCAGTGATAGCTAGGTTGAGTACTTGTATTGACATTATTGAGAGAATTTCTATATTTATTATAGAAAAAGAGGATATTTTCACCAAGGTATGGAAGGACCAAGGTGATGATATATATCCTTATTTGCAAGGACTAGACCCACAAACAATAGGTTGATCTCATGCATGCCCAAGGTAGTATAACCTTGCCTAGATGAGGGAAGGGGACTCATAGAATAAGTTCTTTAGTACATAGAAGCTATGATTAACCTTATATGAAAATAGGAATCAATATGTTAGAATTGACCCTACATCTTCAAGATATGAATACCATTCTTGGAGTAATGAAATCAACCCACAAGCACGACATACAAAACAATGACCATGCCCCATGCTAGGTGTTTTCTGCCACGTACCATGATATAGTGAGATCAAGGTAGCTTTGGAATGATCCCTATAACAAGACAAAAAATAAAAATCAATAATCAAAAAGACCAACGAACCATACAAACAACCATTGTATCTCTTACCAAGATAAGTGTTGATAGGATGATGGATTATGTTGCAAACATGTGACTAATCAATGTTGTCATTGATGTCAACATATCCTTGTTGTCATTAGTGTCAACTGTATCTTGTTTAGAAGACTTGTATGTTGAGGATATTGAGAAAATTAGCCTCCCCAGAAGAAACAAGTGAGTTACATATCTCTCTGTCAGAGACAATGAAGATAGTGTAGTTTAATGAAGTAGATTGCTCCACATTCCCAGTAAGGTGAAGATTAGAGTCTGTGGATTAAAGGGTTTGTAAAGGATGGTCTGAAGTTGCTCCAGTCTAGATTTGAGAGGTTCACATGAAGAATTGGGGAAGTTATGGCCATCTGAGTAGAACCAGGTTTTACAGTTGTTTAGAGGTGACAGAGTGACAAAAATTTGTTCTGGATTGATCCGTATTAAAATATTATGATCTGCGGATCTAGAGGAGTGTTTGGGATGTCGATGTGTATCCTCAACTCAAGTGGTTCATGGTTTGGAGTCCACAAGCAATCTTTCTAGTGTGACAGTCATGGCAGTTAGTGTTCTTGAGTTCTAGTATGAAGATGCAAGTGATTCTGATGATTTGAGGTTGTATGGTTGTTCTTGGTGATTTGATTGCACTTGTGGAGATCTCTAGATCATGAGCCTATTGTGTTGGTGGTCCGCATTGAGAATTGAACTTGTAGTTGAATATTTCTCTTTAAGTGTTTCTATTCTTTCTAGCCTTGGCCAACTGGATGCTTTGTGCATGTTGCGGATGATCTAAAAGAGGTTCTATGAAGAGTGGTGTGTTGTTCGAAGAAGACTCGAGTTCCAAATATGTTTGGCCAATAGTATAGTGATTCACATTAAGTCAAGCCGACCTTGATGTTCATTCCAATGTTGATGAAGTGTATAAATACTTGTAGCCAAGTTGTGGAAAAGGTGTCCTTGTGCAAAAATGATAAGATCCTAAGAAAGGAAAAAGGTAGAGCAGAGAAGAGGAAGAGCAGAGGAGTAAGAGTAGTAAAGATGAGGAGGTAGTAGAAATATTGTGAGCTTCAAAGGAACTAAACTTTGGCATGAAGTAGATGTTATTTCTCAGTTCAATCTTTCTGTGTTAATTATACAATTATCTTGTAGGCAGTGAGCCTCTTTTGAGCAGTGAGCTCTGGGAAGTATGCCTGAAGGCAAGTGCCTTCCAATTTTCTATTCTTTTAATAGAGAATAAATCTTGTGGGTTAACCACCACTATGGTTTTCCCTTAACCGAGTTTCCACGTATTATGTATGTTGATTATGTTTATGCTCTTGTGTTGTTGATTCATGCTTTCATGGTTATATCATTAATCTGTTAATAAGTGATAAAGAAGATAAGTTTCAACAAAAGATAAAGTTTTGAGACAACTTATTCACCCCCCTTCTCAGTTGTCTGCCCTAATTTCAACAATTGGTATTAGATCTGGTTCCTCTAAAAGAAGCTTGACCACTTGAGGAGATCCAGGATGTCGACTTACAAGAAAGACGGTCTGAGATTTGATGGAACAAATTACTCTCTTTGGAAGAGTTGCATGGAGTGTCATTTGCAATGCATGGGTGATGCTTATTGGTTGATAACAAAGGATGAGTATAAGCCTCCAGAGAAAGTTCCTTCAACTCTAGATGAACTCAAAGATGTTGAAAACAATATTCGGGCTAAAGAAGCATTGTTAAGTGCCCTGACTGATACAGAAATGATAAATGTCCTGGAATTGAAAACTGTCCATGAAATCTGGAAGAAGTTGGAAACTTTATATGAAGGTGATGAATATGTCAAATGTGCTAAGTTGTAGAGCTTAAAGGGTAGATATGGAAGTTTGAGGATAAGTGAAGATGAAAACATCACTTCCTACATGTAGAAGGTGAATGAACTTGTGTGTAGTATCAGGTGTGCTAGTGGAAAACTGGAAGAATTTGAGATTGTTGGCAAAGTGATCAGATCCTTACCTGCTTCATACAAGCATAGAGTTGCTACTATTGAGAAGATTTAGGACTGTGACAACTGTTACAAGGGATCAGTTGGTTGACAAGCTTTCAACATTTGAAATGAGTGAGTTTGGTGATTCCCTTCCTAAATCAGAATCTACTTTTAAGGCCAGTGTTTTTAGGAAGCAAAGATTTGATCCAGGTGAAAGCTCTTCAAGAAAACTAACTAGATATGAGAAGAGAAGGAAGGAACTTGAAGAAGATGAAACGAAGCTTGAAGAACTTGAAGCCCTTATTGCCAAAAGACTACCAAGAGGATCTGGTAAGTATGAAGAAAATTTGCCCTTCAAATGTTTTGCTTGCAATAAGATTGGTCATTTTGCTTCAAGATGTCCAGAAAGGGTTTTAAAGCCAAACCCTAACAGACCTAGGTTCCAGAAGAAATGATATTATGTCCAAGAAGCTGTTGATGGAAATACAGATGATGAATCTGATAAGGGAAGTACATCTGGAAATGAATGGGTGTTCATTGCTGTCAAAGAAGAAAATCCGGTGCCTACTGAATCTACTAGCTATGTGAATATGGAAAATACCTTAGCTGCTCAGGTTGAAGAAAAGGATGAATGGGTGATTGAAAGCAGATGTTCTCATCATATGATAGGTGATAAAGGTAAATTTGTAAGTATGGAAAGATATGAAGGTGGAATTGTGAAGCTTGGAGATAATTCAGCTGGTAGAATCTGTGGCAGAGGATCCATCTCTTTTGATGGTAACCACAACACAAATGATGTTTTGTATGTAGGAGGATTGAAGCATAATCTTCTCAGTGTAGGAGAATTACTTGACAAAGGGTATGACCTTTGATTCAAGGATGGAAAATGCAGAATTTTGGAAAGCTTTAAAATTGAGATTGCATCTGGTACACATACTAGAGGTAATATCTTTCATGTAAGTTGCACTGGTAAAAGATGTTTGATTGCTCTGATTGATCAAAGTTGGTTATGGCATAGGAGAATGTGTCCTGTAAACTTTGATAACATTGTCAAGATAAGTACTACTCAGGCTGTAAGAGATCTTCCAAAGCTTGTAAAACCTACTAATATCATGTGTAAGGAATGTTAGTTGGCTAAATAGAGCAGAACTACATTCAAAAGTAAAGAACAATCTTCAAGTGGATTATTGGAACTTGTGCCCACTGATTTCTGTGGTCCTGCCAAAGTTAGGAGTTTTCAAGGAGACAGATACTTTATGTTGTTGATTGATGATTACTCCCAAATGATGTGGATCACTTTCTTGAAAGAGAAATCAGAGGCTCTTGACAAATTCAAGGTGTTCAAGGCTAGGGTGGAGAATGAGATTGGTGTAAAGCTAAAGTATCTGAGATCTGACAGACATGGAGAGTTTACCTCTGGTGAGTTTAATACATTTTGTGAAAAGCATGGAATAAGAAGGCATTATCTACTCCTAGGACTCCTTAGCAAAATGGAGTTGTGGAAAGGAAGAACCGAACTATTCAAGAGGTTGCTATAACCATGATGATGAAGGAAAATGTTCCACATGTCTATTAGAGAGAGGCTGTGAGTACTACTGTCTACACTCTTAACTAGGTGCAGATCAAAGGTAATACTGGTAAAACACCTTATAAACTTTGGTTTGGTAATGCTCCTACTATGAAATACTTCAGAGTTTTTGGTAGTAAATGCTATATCAAAAGAGATGAAGATCTAGGCAAGTTTGATGCAAGGAGTCATGAAGGAATATTTTTGGGTTATTCTAACCAAAGCAAGGAATACCAGTGCTTTAGCAAGAGATTGAAAAAGATTGTTGAAAGTGCTAATGTCAAAGTAGATGAGAGTATGGAGAGACCTTCCAAGTTCTATGGATACGAACCAGATGATGAAAATGAAAAACACATTCAAGCTCAAACTTAGACTTAGATTGCTCTGAAAAATCTAGTGACTCAAGAAGCTAGTGAAAATGCTGAGGAACAAGTTCAAGAATCAGAAGCTCAAGAAAATCCCAAAACTCCTAGATATGTTAGGTTGAATCATTCTGAAGATTAGATCATAGGAGATAGGAATAAAGGTGTTCAAACTAGAAGAAAAATTGCTGAAGAATAAGTAGAGTATTGTTTAATTTCAAAGATTGAACCAAAATCAGTGAATGAAGCATGTAATGATGAAAGTTGGGTAAAAGCAATGGAAGAACTAATGCAAATTGAAAAGAATTACACTTGGGATCTTGTTCCTAGACCTGAAGATAAAAATGTAATTAGAACTAAATGGGTCTTCTAGAATAAATTGAATGAAGATGGTGAAGTTGTGAGAAATAAAGCAAGATTGGTGTGTAAAGGATATTCTAAGGTAGAGGCAATCGATTTTGAAGAAACTTTTGCTCCGGTGGCAAGAATCGAAGCAGTCAGATTATTTCTTGCCTTTGCTTCTTGCAAAGATTTCAAAGTTTACTAGATGGATGTCAAGTTAGCATTCTTGAATGGAGAGTTGGAAGAAGTCTACATTGTGCAACTGGAAGGATTCCAGCTGTCTGATCAAGGAGATATGGTCTGCAGATTGAAGAAAACATTATATGGACTTAAACAAGCCCCAAGAGCCTAGTATGCAAGATTAAATAAGTATCTGCTAAAGTTAGGCTTTAGCAAAGGTACTACTGACAACAATCTTTATTTCAAAATTGATCATGAACACATCCTGATTGTTGAGGTATTTGTTGATGATATCATCTTTGGTGGAAATGAGAGCATGTGTAAAAAATTTGTTGATCAGATGCAAAGTGAATTTGAAATGTCCGTGCTTGGTGAAATGAATTTCTTCTTAGGTTTACAAATCATTTAGTCAGATAAAGGTATCTTCATATCTCAGTCTAAGTATGTAAGAGTTATTGAAAAAGTTTGGAATGGAGGATTCAAAACCAGTGAGTACTCCTATGATAACTAGATGCAAGTTGAGTAAAGATGATGATTCCCCTAAGCAGATTAGAAAAGGTATAGATCAATGATTGGAGGACTGCTTTATCTAACTCATACTAGACTTGATATTATGAATGCAGTTGGCCTTGTTGCTAGATTTCAAGCTGATCCTAAAGAATCTCATGTTGTAGCAGTCAAAAGAATTTTTAGATATCTGAAGGGAACATATGATTACAGCTTATGGTATCCTAAGGGTGATGATTTCACTCTTCATGCATATATAGATGCTGATTGGGCAGGAGATGTGGATGACAGGAAAAGTACTAGTGGTGGTGCATTTTTCTTGGGTAAGAGATTGGTTTCTTGGTTGAGCAAAAAGGAGACAATTTCTCTGTCTACTGTAGAGGCATAGTATATAGCAGCAACAAGCAATTATACTCAAGTTTTGTGGATGAAGCAAATGCTGAAGGATATCATAATTGTGTTTGAAGAACCTGTTACAATCTTCTATGATAATTCAAGTGCAATAAACATTTCAAAGAATCCATTGTTGCATTCAAAGACAAAGCATATATCCATCAAGTTTCACTTTTTGAGAGAGAAGGTAAATGAGAATGAAGTCAGATTGGAGTTTGTTTCTTCAAAGGATCAGATCATGGATATATTCACTAAGCCTCTATGTAAGGACACTTTTGAGTATCTCAGAGGGAAGCTAGGCGTGATTACCCCTCCTGTTCAGAACTAAGGTGCACTAGTGTGCATCAGTCCGATGGAACTCACAATCATATCTAGTGATCCAGATTGGTGTTAAGGGGATGCTACTCAGGGGGAGTGGTCAACATGTTCTAAGTTCAATTTGGTCTTGTCTAACAAAAAAAAGGGTGAGAGATGATTGCAAATATGTACCCTTTGCCATTGATGTCAAAGGGGGAGAGAAGCAATGTGAAAAACTTGGATGGAAGTGAGTAGTTGCTGGTGAAAGGGGGAGCAGTGATGAAAGTGGTTGTAGGTGTGATAAGAGACAGGGGGAGAAGTTCTTGTCTTGATGGTTAAACTAGTTTTTCACATCATATGTTGCCATCAATGACAAAGGGGGAGATTGTTGCAAATATGCACCTAATCGGTGTTGTCATTGATGTCAACATATCCTTGTTGTCATTAGTGTCAACTGTATCTTGTTTAGAAGACTTGTGTGTTGAGGATATTGAGAAAATTAGCCTCTCTAGAAGAAATAAGTGAGTTACATATCTCTCTGTTAGAGATAGTGAAGACAGTATAGTTTAGTGAAGTAGATTTCTCTGCATTCTTAGCAAGTTGAAGATCAGAGTCTATGAATTAAGGGGTTTGTAGAGGATGATCTGAAGTTGCTCCAGTCAAGATTTGAGAGGTCTGCATGAAGAATTGTAAAAGTTATAGCCATATGAGTAGAAGCAGGTTTTGTAGTTGTTCAGAGGTGATAGAGTGACAGAAATTTGGTCTGGATTGATCGGTATTGAAATATTATGATCTGCAGATTTAGAGGAGTGTTTAGAATGTTGTTGTGTATCCTCAACTCAAGTGGTTCATGGTTTGGAGGTCTGCAAGTAATCTTTCTAGTGTGACAGTCATGGCAGTTAGTGTTCTTGAGTTCCGGTATGAAGATGCAAATGATTCTGATGATTTGAGGTGGTATGGTTGTTCCTGGTGATTTCATTGCACTTATGGAGATCTATGGATTGTGTGCCTATTGTTTTGGTGGTCTGCATTGAGAATTGAGCTCGTAGTTGAAGATTTCTCTTTGAGTGTTGCTGTTCTTTCCAGCCTTGGTCGACTGGATGCTTTGTGCATGTTGTGAATGATCTAAAAGAGGTTCTATGAAGAGTGGCATGTTGTTCGAAGAAGATTCAAGTCCTAGATATGTTTGGCTGACAATATAGTGATTTGCATTAAGTCAAGCCAACCTTGATAATCATTCCAAGGTTGATGAAGCATATAAATACTTGTAGATGAGTTGTGGAAAAGGCGTCCTTTTGCAAAAATGATAAGAGCCTAAGAAAGGAAAAAGGTAGAGCAGAGAAGAGGAAGAGTAGAGGAGTAAGAGAAGTAGAGATGAGGAGGTAGCAGAAAAGTGTTTTGGAGTCAAATTAGAAATATTGTGAGCTTCAAAGGAACTAAACTTTGGCATGAAGTAGATGTTGTTTCTCAGTTCAATCTTTCTGTGTTAATCATACAATTGTCTTGTAGGCAGTGAGCCTCTTTTGAGTAGTGAGCTCTGGGTAGTGCACCCGAAGGCAAGTGCCTTCCCATTTTCTTTTCTTTTAATAGGGAATAAATCTTGTGGGTTAACCCCCACCATGGTTTTCCCTTCACTGGGTTTCCACGTAAAAATATTACTGTTATGTGTGTTGATATGTTTCTACTCTTGTGTTGTTGATTCATGCTTTCTTGGTTATATCATTAATATGTTAATAAGTGATAAAGAAGATAAGTTGCAGCAAAAGATAAAGTTTTGAGACAACTAATTCATCCTCCTCTTAGTTGTCTGCCTAATTTCAACAGGATTCTGCCTATTGTAGGAACGATATATCCATTAAGGTGAGAATCGGTTGAATATTATTGGATAAATTTTGAAATGTGGGTAAAAGGATAGTAGGCCATATGTGACAATTATGATTGGTTTGTTGATTGATGATTTTTGCGTAAGATGTGATGTTTTGGTGTTTATGCTTAGCATGTGTATTGTTTGGTAAATTTAGTAAGCTCAGAAGATAAGGACCATCCAAACGGGTTGGATGGGTGCATCTTTTGTACCTGAGTATTGGTTACTTCCTTCATATTCCAGACTGCCTACATACCCTTCCTCCATGGGATCAAGGTACCTTTAAGATGCAGGTGCGATGAATATGTAGTTCTGGTTTGACTTGATGATGTGGGAATGGTTCGGGATAGATGTGATGATGATGTGGGATTGTTATTTTGGAATTTTATAATTTTTGTGTGGTTTTTTAGATTTTGTATTGTTTTTGGATTTTTTGAATATTTTTTGGGTTTTTGGATTTTTAAGCTATATAGGGAGAGCATACAAGGATACTCATTTCATGGATTAGCTTTGGGTGGGATAATGTAGGGTGGGATTTGATGTTTTAGAATTCCAAGCCATGGGATGTGTGTGATGTGGAATGCTATGATGGATAAGAGGACTTATTAGATGATAGAACCGACCACTACACATGGTGGCTAAGATAGGTATTCACCATGGTACTTATCTAAGGCATCATTGAAGTGATTTTCACCATTGGATGACTTTATTGCACTCGAGTTTTTTTCTTTATTTTTTGATTTTTTTGATTTTTTAATTTTTTTGTATTTTTTGATTTGGGATACTCTATGGGCTATGCATAGAACCTTTCCAGGTGCATGATGTTCATAGGCTCATCTAGAGGCTTCCCCTCAGGTGTTGCAAGCTGATAGGCTCCTGACCCATAGCTAGTTGTGATAACATATGGTCCCAACCAATTAGGCTCAAATTTTCCTTTCTTGTGGCACTCTTGTAGGTTTCTCTGATTCTCCATAAAGACAAGGTCGCTTATCTCAAACTTGCGGTTCTTGATCTTTTTGTTGTAGCTCCTATGTAGGTGGTTTTGATAGGCTTGAAGGTGATTGAGAGCATCCAAGCATTTCTCATCCAGGAGTTCTAGCTCATTCAGTCATGCAACTCGGTACTCCTCCTCAATGATTATATTTTGCAATGAAATTCAGAGAGAAGGGAGCTTGACCTCAATAGGCAAAATGGCTTTAGAACCAAATACTAATGAGTATGGTGTGGCTCCTGTGGGTGTGTGAATACTTGTACGATAGACCCATAGGGCAGGGTTAAGCTGAAGATGCTAGTCACGACCGACTTCGTTAACCATCTATTTCAAGATGCATAGGATGGTTTTGTTAGAAGCTTCAGCTTGACCATTACCTTGGGGGTAATATGGTGTGGAAAAATGATGTTGGATGTGGAATTTATTGCATAGGGTGCAGACTTCCTAGTTTTTAAATGGTTTCCCTTTATCCGCAATGATGGATAATGGAACACTGTAATGACATATTATGTAGTGGAGGATAAATTTAGTGATTTGGATGCCAGTGGTAAAAGTGAGTGGAATAGCTTCTACCCACTTGGTGAAATATTTGGTAGCGGTAATTTGATGAATTTGTGGCCATTGGATGAAGGAGGGTGAATTTTGCCTACGAGGTTGATTCCCCATTGTGAAAAGGGCCAATGTGTTGTTATTGGTTGTAACTCTTATGAAAGTGCATGAATAAGATCACCATGTTGGTGATAAGGTAGACATTTCTACACAAAGCAGTAAGCATCTCGTTCTATAGTTGGCCAATAGTACCTTGTTTTGAGGATCTTCTTTGCTAGAGTAGGTCCACTAGAGTGTACCCCACAAATGCCTTTGTGTACCTCTTGCAAGGCCACTTTGGCTTCCCTAGAGTTGAGACATTGTAAAAGAGCACCATCAAAAAATTTTTGGTATAAGGTACCTCTTATGATGGTGAAACATGAGGCTCGATGGATGAAGGTTTTGCATTGTGTGGACGATAGGTTTGGTGGGATGATTTTATCATGAAGGTACATGTAGGTCTCTTTATACCAAGGAGATAAGGGACCAACAATCTCGCACGCTAGCTTAGATTGTGGTACATCGTAAGCCAGCATTGGAAGTTCTTCAATCAGGAACTCACATTTTCTGCTATCCTTTTTCATGTCTACCAAGGATCCTATAGTAGCCATGACATCTACTTCTTTGTTGTTGAAAGGAAGCAAGGTACACGGAACACACTTCCTACACCAATCTAATGAGGGGAATGGAGTGCAAATTCATTTAAATCCTTACAATTGCAGCAACATTAAACTAATAACATAAAGAGTACACCAGCAACACAACACAGAAAGAAGGTGACACAAGATATACTGTGGGGAAAACCTTTTCAGGTAAAAAACCCCACACTCTAAACCTGCACAATGTTGTTGCAAGTATAGGCCTAATCGGTGTTGTCATTGATGTCAACATACTCCTGTTGCATTAATGATAAGGATTGGAGGAGCTGTGTGCTAAGGATATTGAGAAAATTAGTCTCAATCAGGAACAATGAAGAACAATGATGATAGTAAGGTAAAAGTCCAAGATAGGATGAGGATCAAAGGATGTGGTTTAAAGGGTTTGCAAATATGTGTTTTAAGGTGGTCTAGTAGAGATTTAAGAGGTCCATATGAAGATTTGAAGAAGTTGTGGCTACTCAAGTAAAACCAGTTCCGGTAGATGTTCAGTGGTGACATAGTGATACAGATAGGTCCGGTGAGATCCGAAAATGCAGTATCCTATTCTGCGGATTTGAGGGAGTGTTTAGGAAGTCTTTGTGAAGTATCAACTTGATTGGTTCGTGGTTTGAAGGTCCACAAGCATCTATTCCTTTATGACAGTTATGATAGATTGTGTTCTTGAGGTTCTGGATGAGGGGGAGAAGGATTTCAGTAAGAAGATGATGTGTGGATGTTCTTGGTGATTCAAGAAAGCTTGTGGAGGTCTTTGGATCATGTCCAGTTCATGTTGGTGGTCTGCATTGGAGTTGGAGCTCACAATTGAGGAATAACTTCTAGATGATGGTGTTCTTCCTGAGATTGGCTGACCGGATGAGTTACACATCCTGTGGATGTTCTTGTTGATGTTTGCCGACTTAGATGATCATTCCTAAGTTGATGTCTTATATAAATGAGGGATTGCAAAGTCATTTCAAAGGTGTCCTTATGGAGATGAGTGTGTGGTAGCGAGGAGGATAGTGAAAGGTAGAGCATAAGTATTGGGCTTAAATGGAACTAATTCAAGCATGGTGAAGATGCTATTTTCCAGTTTAAGTAGGTGATACTTATTTCTTTGTAGATAGTGTGTCTCCTATAGGCAATGGGCCTCTTGTGAGTAGTGTTCTTGGGCAGTGAGCCCTAATTGGCATGTGCCATTTGTTCTTTCTATTCTTCTAACAGAGAATACAATCTTGGGTTAATCATCCCGTGGTTTTTCCCTTAACCAGGTTTTCCATGTCAAAATCTTGGTGTCTCATGTGTTGATGTGTTTATGCTCTTGATTCATTGTATTATGTTTCCATGCTGCTGAATTGCAAAGTGGAGTTAAGTGTTTAATTGGAATAAAGTTTTGTACAACTGATTCACCCCCCTCTCAGTTGTCTACCCTAAGTCTAACAATTAGTATCAAAGCCAGGTTCCTCTAAAAAGAGCTTAACTGCTTGAGGAGATCCAGAATGACATCTTACAAGAAGGATAGTCTGAAGTTTGATGGAACCAATTTTAATATTTGGAAAGGTCGCATGAAATGTCACTTGCAATGTATGGGAATGGCATACTAGACCATGGTCACAACAAAGTATACACCTCCACAGGGTGGTCCGAAAACCCCAAATGAAATCACAAATGCTGAAAACAATCTGCGGACTATAGAAGCTCTTCTAAGCGCATTATCTGATTCAGAGCTTTCAAATGTTATTGACCTACCAACTACTTTTGAGATTTGGGAAAAACTAGAACTTCTACATGAAGGAGACAAGTATGTTAAATGTGCAAGGTTACAAAGTCTGAAAGGAAAATTTGAAAATCTAAAGATGAGAGAAGATGAAAATATCACTACTTTTATGCCAAGAGTAAATGAGCTTGTTTGTGGAATTAGAAATGCTGGTGGAGTCTTGGATGAAAATGAGATTGTTGACAAAATTCTCAGATCCCTTCCTGCTTCTTATAAAATCAACGTTACTGCCATTGAAGAAATTAGAGCCCATACAATTGTCACAAGAGATCAATTGGCTGGAAAATTAGCTGCATTTGAAATGACCGAGTTTGGAGATGACCCCCCAAGACTGAATCTGCATTCAAAGCCAGTGCCTTTGTAAAAGGTAAACAAAGGTTTGATCCGGGAGATAACTCATCAAGGAAACTGTCATGGTATGAAAAAGCAAGAAAAGACTTGGAAGAAGAAGAAGTAGAAACTGCTCAACTTGAAGCCCTTATTGCAAAGAGACTGCCAAGAGGATCTGGTAAGTATGAAGGAAAATTGCCTTTTAAGTGTTTTAACTGCAATAAGATTGGTCACTTTGCCTCAAGGTGTCTAGAAAGATTTTCAAGGCCAGATCCTAATAGATCAAGGTTCCAAAAGAATTGTTACTATGTTCATGAAGAAGATGATAATGAAGGAGTAACAGATGATGAATTAGAGATAGGAAACAAATCTGGAAGTGAATGGGTGTTCATTGCCATCAAGGAAGAAGAACCAATATCCTCTGTATCTGTCAATCATGAAGTTGTAGAAAGAGCTCTGGCTGCCCAAATTGAAGAAAAAGATGACTGGGTCATTGACAGTAGATGCTCTCACCATATGACAGGTGACAAAAACAAATTCATAAATTTGGAAAGGTATGAAGGAGGAGTGGTAAAGTTTGGTGATAATTCTGCTGGTAGAATCAGAGGAAGAGGAACTATTTCTTTTGATGGAAGGAACAAAACCGGTAATGTACTATATGTTGAGGGATTGAAGTACAATCTTCTCAGTGTTGGACAGTTGGTGGATAAAGGCTATGATCTCAGATTCAAGAATGCAAAATGCAAGATCTTTGAGAGTTCCAGAATAGAGATTACATCCAGTACCCAAACAAAAGGTAACATCTTCCATTTAGTTGGTACTGGTAAAAGTTGTTTATTTGTTCCAGTTGATTAGAGTTGGTTATGGCATAGGAGAATGTGTCATGTGAATTTTGATAATATCATCAAGATAAGCAATACTCAAGTTGTAAGAGATCTTCCAAAATTGGTTAAGCCCACAAATAGCTTGTGCAAGGAATGTCAGTTGGGAAAACAAAGCAGAGTCTCATTCAAAAGCAAGGAATAATCTTCCTTTGGATTATTGGACTTAGTTCATACTAATCTTTATGGTCCGGCAAGAATCAGGAGTGTGCAAGGTGATAGATACTTCATGTTCCGAATTGATGACTATTCCCAGATGATGTGGGTAACCTTTCTGAAAGAGAAATTAGAAGCTCTTGAGAAATTCAAAATATTCAAGGCTATGGTAGAAAATGAAACTAGATTAAAATTGAAATGTCTGAGGTTTGATAGAGGTGGAGAATTCACATTCGGTGAGTTCATAGATTTCTGTGAAAAATATGGAATTAAGAGACAGTTGTCTGCTCCTAGGACTCCACAACAGAATGGAGTAGTTGAGAGAAAGAACCAGACCATCCAAGAAGCATCTAGGACCATGATGATGGAAGCAAATGTTCCTCAGATCTATTGGAGAGAAGCTGTCAGTACTGCAATCTATACTCTCAATCGAGTTCAAATCAGAAGCAATACCGGTAAGACTCCTTATGAACTTTGGTCTGGCATCACTCCTACTGTGAAGTATTTCAAAGTTTTTGGTAGAAAATGTTACATTAAAAGAGATGAAGATTGAGAAAAGTTTGATGCTAGAAGTGATGAAGGAATATTCTTGGGTTACTCTACTCAAAGCAAAGCATACCGGTGTTATAACAAGAGACTGAGAAAGATGATAGAAAGTACAAATGTGAAGGTTGATGAGGGAATTGAGAAACCCTCAAGGTTTTATGAATACGATGAAAATGATCAGAATGGTGCTCTGATTCAAGGAGCCCAAGCCTCCTCTGTAAGTCAGATCCAAACTAATCCGGTAAATCAGGAAGAAGAGATGAGTTTCAATGAGCCTGATCAAGAATTAGAAGTGCAAGAATTTCCCAAAGTTCCTAGGTATGTAAGACTGAACCACTCTAAAGATCAGATCATAGGTGATAAAAGAAAAGGAGTACAAACAAGAAGGAGAATTGCTCAAGATTCAGAAGAATATTGTCTGATTTCAAAGATCGAACCTAAGTCAGTGAATGAAGCTTGCAATGATGAAAACTGGACTAAAGCAATGGAGGAAGAGATGATGCAAATTGAGAAAAATCACACTTGGGATCTTGTTCCCAGACCTAGAAACAAGAATGTGATTGGAACAAAATGGGTCTTCCAGAACAAACTGAATGAAGTTGGTGAAGTAATCAGAATTAAAGCCAGATTGGTCTGCAAGGGTTACTCTCAAATAGGAGTTGATTTTGAAGAAACTTTTTCTCCGGTGGCAAGAATTGAAGCAGTCAGATTATTTCTTGCCTTTGCTGCCTTCAAGGATTTCAAGGTATATCAGATGGATGTCAAGTCTGCCTTCCTGAATGGTGACTTGGAAGAAGAAGTGTACATAGAGCAACCAGATGGATTTCAATTATCTGATCATGGTGATATGGTCTGCAAGTTGAAGAAAGCATTGTATGGACTAAAGCACACCCCAAGAGCCTGGTATGAAAGATTAGATAAGCATCTTTTGAAGAGTGGTTTCAACAAAGGTACTGCTAACAATAATTTATATTTCAAAATTGATCATGAAAACATCTTGATTGTTGAAGTGTTTTTTGATGATATCATTTTTGGAGGAAGATCTAGTATGTGTAAAACTTTTACAAATCAAATGAAAAGTGAGTTTGAGATGTCCATGCTTGGTGAAATGAATTTCTTCTTGGGTCTGCAAATCACTCAAACAAAGAAAGGAATCTTCATTTCTTAAACCAAATATGTGAAAGAATTGTTGAAGAAATTTGGGATGGAAGACTCAAAACCAATGAATACTCCCATGGCAACCAGATGTAAGTTGAGCAAAGATGATGACTCTCCTAAGGCTGATCAGACAAACTATAGGTCGATGATTGGAGGACTATTGTATCTCACTCAAACTAGACCAGACATTATGCAGGCTGTTGGTCTTGTTGCTATATTATAGGCTGATCCTAGAGAATCTCATGTCATGGCAATCAAGAGGATTTTTAGATATCTAAAAGGGACAGTTGAGTATAGTCTGTGGTATCCTAGAGATCATGATTTCTCTGTTCATGCATATACAGATGCGGATTGGGCAGGAGATGTGGATGACCGGAAGAGTACCAGTGGTGGAGCATTCTTTTTAGGGAAGAGATTGGTTTCTTGGCTAAGCAAGAAACAAGAGGCAATATCTCTGTCTATAACTAAAGTAGAATATATTGCAGCAGCAGGTAGTTGCACTCAAGTTTTGTGGATGAAGCAGATGCTAAGAGATATCAAAGTGGAGTATGAGGAACCTATCACAATCTTCTGTGATAATTCAAGTACAATAAATATATCTAAGACTCTGGTGTTACATTCAAAGACTAAACACATATCCATCAAGTTTCACTTTTTGAGAGAGCAAGTGAACAAGAATGAAGTCAGATTGGAGTTTGTGCCTTCCAAGGATTAGATTGCAAACATCTTTACTAAACCTCTACCTAAGGACTCTTTTGAGTATCTCAGGGAGAAGTTAGGGGTTATTGCCCCTCCGGTGATGAACTAAGGTGCACTAATGTGCATCAATCCAATGGATATCACAGTCACATCTTGTGGTCTGGATTGATGATGGGGAGCTACTACTCAGGGGGAGTAGCAGGTATGATTCTGAAGTGGTGGAATTGCAAGTATACACCCTTTGCCATTGATGTCAAAGGGGGAGAGAAGACATGTGAAAAACAAGTGGTTGCTGATCAAAGGGGGAGTAGTAAAGGGTGAGAAGTCATATGAATGGTTGTTGCTGATAGGGGGAGTTGTGACAGTGAGGAGAAGTTCTTGTCTTGATGGTTAAAATAGTTTTTCACATCATATGTTGCCATCAATGACAAAGGGGGAGATTATTGCAAGTATGGGCCTAATTGGTGTTGTCATTGATGTCAACATACTCCTGTTGCATTAATGATAAGGATTGGATGAGCTGTGTGCTGAGGATATTGAGAAAATTAGTCTCAATTAGGAACAGTGAAGAACAGTGATGACAATAAGGTAAAAGTCCAAGATAGGATGAGGATCAGAGGATGTGGTTTAAAGGGTTTGCAGATATGTGTCTTAAGGTGGTCCAGTAGAGATTTAAGAGGTCTACATGAAGATCTAAAGAAGTTGTGGCCGCTCAAGTAAAACCAGTTCCGGTAGATGTTCAGTGGTGACAGAGTGATACAGATAGGTCCGGTGAGATCTGGAAATGCAGTATCCTATTCTGTAGATTTGAGGGAGTGTTTAGGAAGTCTTTGTGAAGTATCAACTTGATTGGTTCATGGTTTGAAGGTCCGCAAGCATCTATTCCTTTATGACAGTTATGACAGACTATGTTCTTGAGGTTCTGGATGAAGGGGAGAAGGATTTTAGTAAGCAGATGATGTGTGGATGTTCTTGGTGATTTAGGCAAGCTTGTGGAGGTCTTTGGATCGTGTCCAGTTCATGTTGGTGGTCCGCATTGGAGTTGGAGCTTGCAATTGAGGAATAACTTCTAGATGATGGTGTTCTTCCTGAGATTGGCTGATCGGATGAGTTACACATCCTGCAGATGTTCTTGTTGATGTTTGCAGACTTAGATGATCATTCCTAAGTTGATGTCTTGTATAAATGAGGGATTGCAAAGCCACTTCAAAGGTGTCCTTGTGGAGATGAGTGTGTGGTAGCGAGGAGGAGAGCGAAAGGCAGAGCAGAAGTATTGGGCTTAAATGGAACTGATTCAAGCATGGTGAAGATGCTATTTTCCAGTTCAAGTAGGTGATACTTATTTCTTTGTAGATAGTGTGTCTCCTGTAGGTAGTGGGCCTCTTGTGAGTAGTGTGCTCAGGTAGTGAGCCCTAATTGGCATGTGCCATTTGTTCTTTCTATTCTTCTAATAGAGAATACAATCTTGGGTTAATCACCCCGTGGTTTTTCCCTTAACCAGGTTTTCAACGTCAAAATCTTGGTGTCTCATGTGTTGATGTGTTTATGCTCTTGATTCATTGCATTATATTTCCATGATTGATTTATTTTTATGTTGCTGAATTGCAAAGTGGAGTTAAGTGTTTAATTGGAAGAAAGTTTTGTACAACTGATTCACCCCCCTCTCAGTTGTCCGCCCTAAGTCTAACAAATGTATTATCAAAACAACAATAGTTTACAATACACTTGCAATGCAAGTCTTCCAAGAGTTCACAAATGTCAATTTTGGAGTTAGTCCACCAGCATAACAGTACCTGTAAACACACTATGCAAAAACAACTCCAAACTATGCATTTTATAGAGATTACAAGGCATATCTTTAGAGTATCTTGGGATAGGCATCCACCTTGGTCAAATGACCATTTCCATCATCAAAGGACACTTTTCCTTGATATCCTTACATCCCTTACATTTTTCATACATGGCAGATTTGAATTTCCCAATGTAGAGCGCTCCAGGCTAAAAATAGACTATGACAGATTCTCTTACGCGACTTACAACCGTTATAAAATATGCCCAAAATAACAATCTTAAATATTGTAAGAGAATCCTTCATACAATGTTAAATATATCATATTCCACTTACAACATGTCATAGCCCAACTTGGGCCCCCAAAGATGCCTTTCCCTCTTGCAAAGATGCCAACCGACACTTGTCATCACTTGTCATAGGAATCTCCAAACTTGGCCCTTACGCGTCATAGATTCTGTCATATGGAATATTGCCTTCCACATACGAAAGATGATGACACTTGGAAAATTAATGCCACCTCAATATGGGACACCCAAATCCATGTAGGATTGACTTGACCATCCAAGTCACATTCCAAGTAAGTTGACATGTTGCCATGTCACCTCAACTATGTGACCAAACTGAATGTG
The DNA here is from genome assembly GCA_027924645.1 of Cunninghamia lanceolata. Classification (NCBI taxonomy): domain Eukaryota; kingdom Viridiplantae; phylum Streptophyta; class Pinopsida; order Cupressales; family Cupressaceae; genus Cunninghamia; species Cunninghamia lanceolata. The sequence goes on from BSBN01001650.1 coordinate 79,943, forward strand.
CAAGTAATTACATTATTAGGCAATAATTAAATATATAATTAAATTACCAATGCTAGGAAATTGCAAAGGTTGAGACACCTTAATTCCCAACATTCTCCCACTTGTTGAACACCTTACAAGAGCTAAAAGAAATGACAAGATTTAACTGCTATAGGCTGAGAGGCCCATAGACTCCGAACACCATTTGAACTTCTCTGTGCCCATTGGCTTCGTCAATGCATCTACAACATTCTTCAAAGTATCTACCTTCTCCAAATTTACCTTCCCATCCTCTACAAAACTCACATGAAGTGAAACTGTACATCAATATGCTTTGTTCTGGCATGGAAAGTTAGATTCTTCGCAAGGCAAATCGTAATATGTCCTGCATCAACACCAATATTTGAACACAATCTCTTAAGCCAAATGGCTTCCTTACAAGCATGAGTTGCTGCCATGTACTCAGCTTTTGTCATGGATAAAGCAACCACAAGTTGTCACTTACTCATCCAATTAATTTAGCACCACCAAACAGTTTAAACACATAAGCATTGGTGGATCTCCTACTGTCAATGTCACCTGCCCAATCTGAATCCACAAATCCATGAATATCAACAGAATGCGGAGGTCCCGTAACATTACCATGATAGCATATAGAATACTCAAAAATACCCCTCAATTATCTGAACACTCACTTAATTGCATCCCAATGTACCCATCCAGGATTAGCCATAAATTGACTAAGGACTCCCACTGCTTGGGTAATGTCTGGTCTTGTGCAGACCATAGCATACATCAAACTGCCAAAAACACTAGCATAAGGTACTTTGCTCATGTCCTCCACCTCACTAGGAGATTTTGGACAATCACTAACAGACAACTTTGTCCCCAAAGAAATAGGAACACATAATGGTCTATAATCTGCCATGCTGAACCTATCCAACAAGGTCTTCACATACTTACTCTAGCTTAACCAAAGTTTTCTATTAGTTTTGTCTCTTCTGATTTCTATTCCAAGAATGTACCTAGCTGCCCCTAAATCTTTCATTTCAAACTATGCTGCTAACTAAGACTTAAAATTAGAAATCACATTCTTACCCTTCCCAATGAGCAACATATCATCAACATATAATGAAACAATGAGAATACGATCACCATCATACTTATAATACACACAGTGATCTGATTTCGATCTCACAAATCTAATTGACAACACAAAGGCATCAAACTTCAAGTACCACATCCTAGGAGACTGTTTCAATCCATACAAATACTTCTTTAACTTGCAAACCTAATTTTCTTTACCTTTCACCATGCAATGCTCTGGCTGTGACAGGTAAATCTCTTCCTCCAAATCACCATGAAGGACAGTTGTCTTCACATCCATCTATTCTACCTCTAAGTCATAAGCAGCTGCAAGAGATAATAGAAAATGAATGGATGTTAGCTTTTCAACGGGAGAGAAAATTTCACCATAATCAATTCCCTCCACTTGTGAGTACCCCTTCGCAACCAATCTAGCCTTGTACTTTCCAACACTGCCATCTACACTGAATTTCTTCTTGAACACCCATTTGCATCCAATGGGTTTCCGTCTAGGAAGCAAAGGCACCAAGTCCCAAGTTTGTTTCTTTTACAAAGAAGCCATCTCATCCTCCATGGCCTCCTTCCAGGAACCTGCATCTTTCATATCCATAGCCTTTGAAATAGTTCTAGGTTCATCACTATTAGTAAGCAAAGCAAAAGCACAACTAGAATCAAGCAATGTATAACCAAACCTCTCAGGTTGCTTCCTAATTTGTGTGGACCTCCTCAAGGGCTGAGGTGGAGGTTCTACTTCATCTTCTAAACTTTTAGAGCTACTAGAGGTCTCCTCATTTTTAGGTCCAACATTGTCTTTCTATTCAGTCTTCTTAGGGGTAGAAGGAAATCGAACAACATCCTTTTTCTTTTCTTTTTCTTCTAGCTGCAAAATAGTGGAAGAAGGTGTTAGCTCTCTGAAGATGACACTTCTGCTATACAACACTTTTTCAGAAACGGGATCCCAAAGCTTGTATCCTTTCACACTGACACCATAGCCAATGAAGATACACTTAATAGCCTTGTTCTCCAATTTTGACCACTTCTCCCTAGGCACATGTGCATATGCCTCGCAACCAAAAACATGAAGATGCCTTATTAAAGGATTTCTACTAGACCACACCTCCATGGGTGTCTTACCAACAAGAGATGATGTAGGAGATCTGTTTGCCAGATAGCAGGCAGTAGCGACAGCTTCAGCTCAAAATTTTTGTTCTAGGCCAGCTCCACTAAGCATACTCCTAGCCTTCTCCATCAGTGTCCTGTTCATCCTCTCTGGAACTCCATTTTACTACGGGGTATATGGAGTTGTCTTATGTCTTTCAACCCCAAGTTCCTTACAATATTTATCGAATTCTATAGAACATAACTCACCACTGCTGTCAGTTCTCAAACATTTAATCCTTTTATCAGTCTAATTTTCAGCAAAGGCTTTAAACTCCTTAAACTTACTATAGACTTCAGATTTGCTTCTGAGAAAATAAATCCATGTCCTACTGTAGTCATCTATGAAAGATACAAAATATACATATTTTGATAATGAAGGAACATTAACATGACCAAATACATCAGAATGAACAAGGTCCAACACACCAGAAGACTTATGAGAACTTGAATAAAATTGAACACAGTTTTGTTTTCCATATATGCAATGTTCACAAAATTTGAACTCAAGATTACAATCATCTAACCCCTCAACGAGGTTTTTATTTTTTAGGGTTCTAAGACCCTTCTCACCAATGTGGCCAAATCTCTTATGCCATAACATTGTCTTTTCAGTAGGAAGCTTAACTTCTAAAGCATGAATACAACCATTAGGACTAGATACAACAAGTTTCTTCACTGCTAGTTCAGATGGTGGGGATGAAGTGACTGCTGCCCTCTTCCTTGAGTCAGAAGAACTATTGCATTGTGAAATGCATGCCTCTAATTAAAACAGAGTACCTCTACTAGTACCCTTAGCAAGCACCATAGGTCCTCTAGCCATCTTGCATCCTTCTTTTGAAAAGACAACCTACACACCTGCATCATTCAACATACTTACAAAAAGCAGGTTCCATGCTAAGCCTAGGATGTGCATAACCCCAGAGATCCCCTTCACTCGTCCATCATGGAATCAGATAGAGACTCCTCCATGACCAACAATCTTCAGATGAGAGTCATCACCCAAGTACACCCTTCCACCATCGAACTCCTCATACTTAGTAAACCAGTCTCGATGTGAGGTCATGTGGAATGATACACCAGAATCAATCAGCCACACATCATCAGATGCATGGGTTGCCAAAGCTGTGATGAAAGCATCACTATCATCTTGTGACTTGTTAGAATCTGAATTAGGAGCTTTCTTCTTCTTTTTCTTCTCCTCTTTGCATTCCTTTCAGAAATGCCTGATTTTGCCATAGTTCCAACAAAGAGCCTTGGACTTTCCAGGAGATTTGGATATGCCCTTCTCAGCTTTCTTATCCTTCTTTTTCCCTTTCTCCTTGGGTCTTCCATGAACCGCAAGAGCCTCTTTGGCTGCCTCAAAAGACTTTCTCTGCATCTCTTTAGATAATAGTGAAGATACCACTTCATCCATTGTGAAAGTGGATGTGGTGCTCCCAATAGCCATCACAAGGTGATCCCACGAGTCCAGAAAAGAACAAAGCAAGGTCATGCAATGATCCTCCTCCTCCATATTCATACCAACTGATGTCAATTATGCAATTAACATATTAAAGGCATTCAGGTGATCTGCAACAAATCCTCCATCCTCCATTTTTAGAGAATACAACTTCTTTCTCAGAAAAAGTTTGTTGACCAGGGACTTGGCCTGATAAACATCACCTAACTTCTTCCAAAGGTCTTTTGGGCTCTTCTCCTCATGGACATTTAATAGGACATAATCAGCTAGACTGAGTCCTATGAGACCCTTAGCCTTTCGATCTTTGATATCCCAATCATCTTGTGCCATAGCAGCTGGTTTTACACTAGATATAGTTTCCCATAGGTCACGATCAACAAGCATGTCTTCCATCTTAAGTTTCCATGACTCAAAATTAGTGCCATTGAATTTCTCCACCTCTATTCTTCTAGATGTGCTTGCCATCTTCTCGCTGCAACAAGATCACATAATACTTTGCACAGACTCCCACTCAATCAAATATTAGCTCAAAAAACCCCTACCCAACAACTAGGATCACAGGTGATCAAGCTCTGATACCAATTGAAAGGAAGCAAGGTACATGGAACACACTTCCTACACCAATCTAATGAGGGGAATGGAGTACAAATTCATTTAAATCCTTACAATTGTAGCAACATTAAACTAATAACATAAATACTACAGCAGCAACACAACACAAAAAGAAGGTGACACAAGATATACCATGGGGAAAACCTTTTCAGGTAAAAAATCCCACACTCTAAACCTGCACAATGTATTATCAAAATAACAATAGTTTACAATACACTTGCAATGCAAGTCTCCCAAGATTTCACAAATGTCAATTCTGGAGTTATTCTGGTAGCATAACAGTACCTGTAAACACACTATGCAACTACAACTCCAAACTATGCATTTTATAGAGATTACAAGGCATATCTTGAGAGCATCTTGGGATTGGTGTCCACCTTGGTCAAATGACCATTTCCAGCATCAAAGGACACTTGTCCTTGGTGTCCTTACATCCCTTACATCTGTCATACATGGCAGATTTGATTTTCCCAATGTAGAGTGCTCCAGGCTAAAAATAGACTATGACAGATTCTCTTACGTGACTTACAACCATCATAAAATCTGCCCACAATAACAATCTTAAATGTTGTAAGAGAATATGTCATACAATGCTAAATATAGCATATTCCACTTACAACATGTCATAGCCCAACTTGGGCACCCAAAGATGCCTTTCCCTCATGCAAAGATGCCAACCAACACTTGTCATCACTTGCCATAGGAATCTCCAAACTTGGCCCTTACGCGTCATAGATTCTGTCATATGGAATATTGCCTTCCACATACCAAAGATGCTGACACTTGGCAAACTAATGCCACCTCAATATGGGACGTCCAAATCCATGTAGGATTGACTTGACCATCCAAGTCACATTCCAAGTAAGCTAACATGTCACGATGCCACCTCAACTATGTGACCAAATTGAATGTGCAAGTAATTACAATATTAGGCAATAATTAAATATACAATTAAATTACCAATGCTAGGAAATTGCAAAGGTTAAGACACCTTAATTCCCAACAATTGTTCAACCTTGGAATTTGCTCAAAATGGATATCATGGAAATAGTCCTTGAAATAATTGACCATTCTTTTGTAAGGTAGGAGCTTGTCATCTTTTCTTTTGTACTCATTATTAACTTGTCTGATGACTAATTCAAAGTCTCCATAGACTATAAGCCTTTCAATCTTCCACTAGATGGCCATGCAAAGTACTATAATGAGGGCCTCATATTCTTCTACATTATTTGTGCATGGAAATGTTATTTTGTAGGACTTTGGAATAGTATCTCCTTGAGGGGTTACAAACAAGATGCATGCCCCTGAGCCACGATGTTTGTGAGATCCATCAAAATGTTGAACACTTGGAATACTGAGAGGGGAGGGTGAATCTTCCTATTCAACAACATTAAATTAAATTTTAACATAGCATGAACAACCACAAGGCATGACATATGAACACTAGGATTTTTACGTGAAAAACCCAAAAAGGGAAAAAAACCATGGTGAGGATTAGCTCACAATATATTTAGTAACAATACCAAATTACAAAGAGTCTCACTGCACTAGGGCTCACTACCCAAAAGGACTCACTATCCAAAATGCTCACTACAAAAAGGCTCATTGCCAAGGGGTGGCTCACTGCCAAAAGAAAGAATATAGAAGGGTGGCTCACTACCAAAATGAACTACTAGAAGTGGATATGGAAATACATAATTACAACTCCAATGATGCTCATAAAGCTGACTCAAAACTCTTCATCTTCAACTGTTATGCTACATTGCTTTATTCTTACATAAAAGCAAGATCTCTCTACTACACCTTCACAAAATCACAAATTTCACATGTCACACACACACTCCTTCATATTCACACATCTATCCACCAAACACTGAATTGGATCTCATATATATATCCACAACACTTAGAATCTTCATATTAGGTCAGCCCAATTAGATGAAGCGTATGGTTAATAAACTTGTAGCTTGTCAGAAAAATCCACTCACCAAAATACATAGAGGACCCAAATAACATTTGAAACACCTTCTCATATGTCGGTTCCAACTATAGAACCACTTAGGATAACGTTCTAATCAATAGAACTTATTGCACATAAATCAAACTATCTTATCAGCCTCAAACACAGACTATTATTAATTCAGTCTAACTATCAAATCACAACTTTCACTGTGGACCACAAGACTTGCTCAAAATCATATCAAAGACTCCTTAGACATCACAGATCATACCTCAAGAATCACAGAACATAATATCAACATGCGAAAAAATGTGGACCGCTAAAACACAGACTCTGTCACATCCAATCACTGTCAAACCATGTAGCGATGCTCAGTGGCTTATAACTATCTTTTTGGTGGACCTTACAGTCTACAAATCTAGATTTAGACACTTCATACAAGTATTTACAACACCTCAAAACTACATAACTAAATATCTAACACTGGAGGAATGCGGACCAAAACAAATGTGTGTTCTACTTCAATTGACACTGTATTATGTTCTACTAGACTTAGGCCATTTGAAGATATACTTCAGAAACTGATGAAAGGCTGAAACCTTGGATATAAGATCATGTGAGAGTTAGGAACATCATACTAGAACCACAGTACTTGGTCTTCAACTATGGACCAATGCCAGTCCAAACACTATCTTCCTATTGTTGTCTCTGTACATTGCCAACACTTAGCCAAAATGACTAAGTCTTCTTCACCGGACCAAAATATCTTTTCCAACCTAGTTCCTTTTCATGTTTCCATCAATGAAAACACCATCAAACATCAAGCTCAGCCAAATTGCCAACAATCTCCCCCTTTGGCATTGATGGCAACACTTGATGTGAAAAACTATTATACTGCTCCCCCTAATTTCATGCTTCATTTGCCCCCTTTGACATCAATGGCGAAGGTATATGATATAGAAACAAGTGACCAAAATTTTCAAAACTACTTTTCTACTATCCATATATATACAAGTGAAATCAAGATACCTTACTATTTTACAGGGAGAATATCTTAATAGAGTTTCTTTAATTGACTTTAGCATCACTCAAAACTAATACATGCCCATTGATTTGGGACACTAACTCTTTTGCCTTCTTCATAGTAGAAGGGGCCTTAGTGATTTGTTTTATTTGATCTATAGCTGCTACAAGTCTAGCCATGGATGTAATCTTAAAGCTCACTATCTCCCAGAGTTGACTCATTATGTGTTTAATGACCTCCCTCTAGGTCTACAACTTATGTATGACAGAATGAATGGTTTCTACTTCTGCTCTTTGATTTCCAATGGCATCCCTCACCGGATCATAGCTTCTAGAGATCTTCATTATTTGAGCTTCCCATCCTTCTATTTTATCCTTTAGGTCCTTAGTTTTCTCAGGCCATGTAAGATAAAATTGATACATTTCACTAGCCTCTTTAATAGTTGATTGAGCATATTCTATACTCTTATCTAGCAACACTTTATCTTGAGAAAGTTTGTCATTAAGCTCAACCAATCTCTTGCTATCAATATTTGCCCTTACTTTCTTTTCTACAGCTTGTTCAAGTGACTCAAAATGAGAATTGACTGATTTAATGAGCTTCTTCAACTGAGCAGTAGGGCTCAAAGATGTATCTTTCTTTAGTCTAGGCATTATCTTTTCAAAAAAATTTGTTGCATCTCCTATCAACTCCCTATCTTCCATATGGGATTTTAATATCTCTTCTTGTGTTGTGGTATGAAAAATTGTCCCAAGTCTCAGTTTCTATAATGGGGACATTGTGGCAAGGTTAATTGGTCCTTGCAATAGCTTAAGTGCAGTCAAAATTTGATCTTCCTTTTGCTTCTCCAAAAACTCTCTCAAAAACTCAATTGACTCATTCTCAGCAGTGTCTCTTTTGTCTTCTTCATGAGACATCTCATCAATATGCCTTTCTGAAGGGTCTTCTTGAATAAGTTTTTTCTCACTTCCCTCTATTTCTGGAGCAGGATTGTCAATCATCTGTTCATCAGCTTCTTCTCTTTGTTCACCTTGGTCCTCAGGGACATTTTCTTCAGGTGTCACTTTTTCTTCTTTAGAGTCCTTTTTTTTCCACAGGCTCTTTTATTTCTTCAACTTGCCTAGAGTTTACTGAAAGAGGTGTTCCACCTTGATTCATACTCTATTCTATATTCACTCCCTCTTCATTCCCTATGCTCACCAGAGGAGTAACTATACTTTGTTCCATATTCTACTCAATATTCACTTCTAGAATAGTATTGGTAGTGTCAACATCATCATTTTGTTCCTCTTCATTAGTGTCTACCATAGTTGAGATTTGTAGTTCATATAGCACATGTAATGTTATCTACTTAGTTTCTTTAATTGGTTTCTCAATGTCTCCAGACATTAGAGCATTGACTCTTTTTTTGGTTCTAAATTCATCATTGAGCTTCTTAGTGACTTTAACTTTTTCTTCACTTGTGATGTTTGGACAAAGTTTCAACAAAACATATTCCTTTATCTTAGCATCTTTGGCCATGGCCCCTTCTTTTCTTGCTGTCATGATGCTATCTAAATTGTCTAGTATATCATCTATAACTTCAATTAATGCTTTATTAAACTTAGCCAAAAATCTTACAACTATTGTTTCAAGTATCACCTTGTCTGCATCTAAACTGTCATCATATATACTAGTAATAGGCTTCAAATTCCCATGCTGAGCTATTGCATTAACTGTGGCTTCCAAGGATATTGTTGCTTCATCTTCTCTGGTCTTAGTTTTCTCTCCTTTCTTCTTCTTCTTGTCCTTAAGCTTTTCGGAGAGCTTCTCCTTTTTTCTTGTTGTGGTCTCATTTGTTTTTGCTTTGTTGGCCTTGATTTCTTCATCAATCTCTATCTCTTCTTCTTCTTCTTCACCACCAAGGCTCACATACACTCTTTTGGTGGCCTTTGCTTTCTTTCTTTTTTGTGTTTTCTCTGCAAGCTCTGTATTTTCTTTCCCAACCTTAGTTGTAGGGAGTGGTCTAGAGCTCTTAGATGTGTCTGTAGCAGAGGAGGAGGCTCTTGTTCTTCTTCTTGGTTCATATTTCTCTCTTTCCTTCTTTGAAGCCTTTGTTGTTTGTCCTTCTGGAGCACTTGTAGCCTTGGATGCTTTAGATTTGGCTCTTGCTTCTTTTATTCCTCTTTGGGGTCTTTAGGTTTGCTTAACATTAGATCAACCAAACTAGTCTAAACATCCTCTGTAACCTCATAACCCATTGTTGGGACCCATACTTTTCTGGTTTCTAGTACCTCCATGAGGCATTTATCTTTATCTACCATGAATACAATCTCTTTTTCATATTTTTGCACTACCTTTTCAGGGATCCTAGCCCTAGAGTGCATTTTCTTTTGGAAATTCTTAAAGTAACCCCATAATGCTAGATTTTGTTTATCAACATCTCCTAAACTCTACAAATGATTTCTGATTTGAACTACTACTGAAGAATTATTTAACCAACCAATGTTGCCTATACCTAGTAGTTCTTTTAGGAAGTAGAACAACAGGTAGATGATTAGAGTACCATACCTAAAGGGGTATTTAGTGTTCTTTGTCCTTTTCAAAATTTCCATCATTTATTACTAGAGAAACTCACATAGGTCATACTTTGCATTCTTCTTCACCATTTCAAAGGCTGTGTAGATAGCTGTAGCTGAAATAGATTTCTCCCTATTTGAGTACACTATAACCAATCACCATGGAAGAAAACCTTACCACTGGATCTTCTATGTTATTAATTGTTAATGCCCTTTTATCAAATTTGGCATCTGTTAACCACATCACTGTGTTATTCTTTACAACGTTCAAAGCTAGAACTATTCTAGTGGAACACATACTAGTCACTACCTCAATGGCATCCTTAGTAATCATATGTGTCATGTCTAACCACATGAATTCATCATGAATTCTACTTAGGGCATACCAGACCCAAGCATCTTCAAAAAACACAAGAAATCAATCCATACATCTAATGTATTCTCATGCAGCATACGATACTCTTCGTTAAGCTCAAACTTATCAACAGTCAGTTCATTCAGATAAATTTGCCCTAATTTCCCATGATCATACTCTTCTAGGTTTGCATGAATATATGCCCTAACATCTTTTGTATGCATAACACCATGCGAAATCTCAAAAAATGCACCATTTGGATCAGTTTCAAATGATTTGTATAGGTGCTTCTTGAATTTTGGTCGAGGCCTCTCCATAATCTCTATCACTTGAGGGATAGACATTTTCACTGACTCAACACATAAATTTTTCAAAAGAGAGAGAGAGAGCTGTAAATACCTTTTGTGTCTGGTTAGGGTCTCTTCACACTAATCACTTGGATTTGCTTTGGCTTCGCTTCTCAAGTCTCCTTAGTTGCTTGAGGGTTTGAATGTAAAGTGATTTTTCTTTCAAGTGAGTTCCTTATATCCCTTTTCTAACAAACCTAATCATCATAAATGCTTGTTTCAAAAAGCTGTCAAACTCTTTCTCTGCCACCCACATTCAATCTAAATTGCTCCACAATCCACCGTATTAGGTTCTTTTCTACTAGAATCTTCTTCAAAAGATCTGTTATTTTTTTCTAACTTATATCTTCGTGCTAAATGTCATCACCACTTTTCTAGCTAGGGGAACAAAATATTTCATTAAAGATCCCCCTGAGCTAGAGCTCCCAATTCACTTCCCGGAGGAAGTGTCTACACCAGAGTCTGGTGCAGACTCATTCTTGACTTCATGTACTTCCTTCTTAACCCAAATCTTGTTCATCTCCTTGATCTCTGCCAAATCTACCTTTTGTACCAGTTTCTTCATTTCTATCTGATTATCCTTCTTCATATTCTTGCTTCTATAGAATCTTGCAATATGTCCAAGTCTATTGCAATTGAAGCATACAACATTTTTCTGACCATTGTTCCTTCCATTCATCCTTGATCTACATTGGTTAGCATTGTGTCCAAATCTATTACATGCAAAGCAATTGCCATTGAAAGATTGAGACCAAATCTCTTGCATATAAAGCAATTAAGATTAAAAGTTTGAGCATTCCTTCCATTGTTGTAACCATTCCTTATTTGACTTCTACATTCATTAGCTTTATGACCTACTTTATTGCAAGTAAAGCACTGACTAGAAAAGGATGGAATATTTTGATTCACTTTGCTCCTACATTGAGTAGCCTTATGACCAAACTTATTGCATGCATTACAATAACCATTGAAAGAGGGGTACCTTTAAGCATTTTATTGTCTGACCAATGGTCTTCTAGGTCTATTCCTTTGATTCTGAATCTATTTGCCTTTGTCCTTCTTGATCTTAGCATTTGTTTTCTTGACCTATTTTAGAACTTTCACCTTTCTCAAATCCCAAGCCTTCTTTTTCATCAGGACTCTTCTACTTGGAATTATTCTATCAAGATTAGAAGCAGTCACTCTGAATTTATCTTCTTGAATCCATGCCAGTTTCATATCATCTTTCAGATCCACAACTTCTTGTTCAAGCTTTGTACATTCTTCAAAATTGTTTTTCACCAACTGATTAAGGTCTTCTTCTACTTTTGTCTTTCTAGAACTTCCACTTCTAGACCATTCAAGGTTTCATTTGCTGAACTCTATAGAGGAAAACTAATGTGTTGTAGACTTAACATAATTAAGGGGTAAACCTATCTGAACAATCCACTTGGCATTGTACTCCCACATTAAATTATCAACCAAGGAGCATAATCTTATGATGGCACTACACTGTATGTGCCTTTAGGGCTCATGTTCTCCTAAACTATCTTATCCAAACCTACTCAAATTATTCTACTTTGTTGGAACTCACAGAAATGCAAGAACAATAAAAATAGTTACAAAATCTAGTGGCTACGGGTACCTTCAGCATAAGTTGTAGATAACTGCTGGCAATAGGAAATTACAAAACTAATCCAAAACCATTCAAAATAATGAGAAAACTAATGCTAACCTCCAGAGGACTTAAAATGGATAAAGTATACATTTGTTCATGAACCACAACTACTATAATTAACAATCAAAGTATTCTAATTAACTCACAATGCATTTATAAACTAATGGAGAACAACTTTAACAAGAATGCATAAATAAATAAGAAAATAAATGAAGTGAAGATTAGTACCTTGAGTGGCTGGCTTAGGGGACTAACTCACTTAGCTAAAATCAAATCTAATTCAGATACTCATGCATCCACATAACACATAGTTCCATTCATTTCGTATCATAAACAAAATCTCTTTTAGATTGTATTCAATAATGGCATTTTGTAACAAAACATGTTTGGAGCTTCTAATATTGAAATAAAAAATAATAATTGAGTAACTAGATAACAAAGTAACTAACTTGATTCAGAGCTCATCCCCCATAACTTATACAAAAATGGGAGAGTCTTATGCAACTACCAACTAACTACAATCATTAATCCATTCCTAGATATTAGGATACATGATAAGATTGATTTATTAATTCTAACTGAACAGAGGAAGGAGAATCCTATTCAAATAAGAATTCTTATACAATAGTTCGTATGAAAAACACACAAGCTATGTTTGGAACAAGTCTACTTCTTCTGCATTTATTCCTTCCCATAATGGTTCACGTTCAGCTTTCAGCTTCCTGCACTTTTGGTGACTTGACTTCAACTTCCTTTAATCCTCTTATTTTGCAACTTGCTGCAAATTTTCCTCTCCTTGATGCCACATGCTCTTTGCTGCACAAGGGTTAATCCATAAAACATATGCACACAAATAACCTTCATGATTAAACCATAGAATCTCATCTATATTGCATGCATACTCATGTTCAAATCATTCAATTGATAAATACCATCACCATATTCCATATTAATAACATTGATTCAAGGTCTTGCAAAGTATATAAAAAGATAGTATATCATGATGGTAATGTTTGAAAAGTATCTGGAAGATCATGTGGAAAAAGGTCTAAAAGCATATAAAAACAACATAAAATAGGCCAATATTTAAACCCATCATTCCCCCCAACTATCCTTTTGCTTGTCCTCAAGAAAAATCATTGAATTAAACATCTAGGGGAAAAGATTGTAATGCAAGGTAATCTGCTTAAGGTCCATTACTTTTTTGACTCCCTCCCCCTGCTTAAGATAGAAACCATTATAACATGCAAGCCTATCCATATTGACTGATTCTGCATTCGTACATTCATCATTCTTTTCTCCTGTCTAGTGTGGTACTGGATAGAGGAGAATAGGAGGATGATAAGTAAGTGGCAGCCATCCCACTCTTGTTTGTTTTGAAATCTAGATGTACTTGTGCAATATTTCAAAAATATTCATAAAATTATGGAAAGAGTGAGGCTCTTTCCTTTGTAATGTTGGGGTCAGACTATTCCATCTATTTTGTACATACCTTAGGCAATTTTGAAGCACATGTACTGCTAACTACTGTATCCTTCTGTAATCTCAAAGTCTCAAATCCATGATTATTTTTCCTGGACCCTTGTGTGAGAGGAGTTTCAACCATTGAGTACGGATTACATCAGGATTCTATGCTTCTTTTCTGATCTGCAGTGCCATTGTTTTCTCTTGTTCTTCATATTTGTCGATTAATTCACCTCTGAGCTGCTCGTTCTTGAAATAGGATGACAATGCTCTAACCTATAAATCCCCAACATAAATTGAGGGGTTCCATTCTGTATCCTCTGCCATTAGATATTTGTGTAAACAATACTCACATAGTTGATCTTTCTCCTCCAGGCTAACTTCTTTGAAATAGCTGAAAAAAATATGCCTTGAATGTAAAGCAAGCTGATCATTAATGAACCTATTGAACTAAAAAACTGAGAAAAATTTCTTTTAGAAATAATGCATACACCCTAGGTGGAGGTCTACACTCAATTATCTAAATGGATCTGTCTATTACCTCTGTCAATTTTTTCTCCAACCTTTTAAACTCCAAATTCTTACCTTCCAGTGATGCATTGAGATTATGTTTTTCTTTCTCCCAGCTTTCTTTTTCCTATTTGGATTTGTGAGTAAGTTTCATTAATTCAAAACCCAAAGACAAAGTGGTGTGATACATCAAATACCTTAATACATGAGGTTGTGGATTTAATACTTCTTTCTCTTTAGTTTTTGTTTTACTCATAGTCATCTGTGCTAACAGATCCAAGTTGGTTCCATGGCTGTAGGTTTGAATTTTCTCCTCCAACTCCTATATTCTATTCTCCTTTTCTTTGTCCTTCTCCTCATATCCTTTCACTTGTTCTTCCAATTGCTTTATATTGTCAAGAGCTTCTTGAATCTCTTTTCATATATTCCTATCTTCTAACAATTCTTTTTCCTTTTCAAAATTTAAACCTTCATCATCATCATCCCCGATGATATCAAAAATTTCCTTAGTAGAACTACTAGGAACAAACTTTCCCATTTTCTTTGCAATAAACATATCTTCTAAGTCAGAATCATAAGAAGAAGAAACATACCTTCTCCTTTTGGTAGACACATTGATATTTTCATGAGCATCAACAAGGACATCCTCAGGGGTATTTCCTTCCTTATCTAAGTATGTATCTAGCAGGATTGAATCATGGTGCTATTGTCCTTCACCTTTTTCCTCCTGCCCCTGTTCATCAACAATTCTTTCTTTAACACTCTGCCTTTTCAACCTTCCTGAGCACCTGGGAGTAAGAGTTTCCTGTTTGACTTCACTTTTCCTCTTCTTTTTACTCCTCTTCTTCTTCTTTTCTCTGACATATTCTTCCTTCACAGTGCTCTTATGTTTCTCAACATCTTTCTTATTCCTCTTTTTCTTAACAAATGTTGAAACAGTGCCTCTCATAGCTTTAGGGTTAGAAGATGAGGGTTCCTCTATTGCCACTGACCTATCTTCTAGAGTATTTTCCTCCGATGGCTCTTCTTTCTCAGGTTCAATCTCAAGTTTAGGCTCATGTTGAGGTTCATCCTCTGCTTCAAGTACTTCCAACAGTGTTGTGATATCTATACATTGTTTAAAGGCATTGCAATCAACATGTGGATGTTGAATTCTCAGGCTTCTCTTAACCAATAGGGCTATTAAGCAGTGATGGGACAATGTGGTGTCCATTTTCTTATTCTGATATTCAGATGCCATCCTCTCCAACATGTTATAGAGGAAATTGGAAACATTGACTAACTTATCATGGTGTAAGTGATTTAGCAACTTAAAATGCACAGTATTTAATAAATTATGCCGACCATCACATGTAAAGTATTTAATGATATAAGAAGCACATTTTCCCCAAAAGAATGGAATGGACAATCTCTTTGTACCTTATGATGTCGAGTCTAGGTGTTCTCCATGCTCGCAAAATTCTTCTCTTGTTGTAGCTACATCAACACAAGATGGATATTCAGACCCTATGCATGGCAATCATGTAACTTGGGCAATGGCCATTTCAAAAGCATCTACAACCAATCCCCTGACTATTGCCTCATCATACTGCAATGTAGCTACAAATTATTTCACCATTTCATTATCATATTCTGTTAACTCAAGAAGTAGTCTAGCCATCCCACTCTAGTGAAGAGTAGAAGAACCATCACATCCTTTAATATTTCCTTATGCATAGATGGTTCCCATCTTATCACATCACCTCCCATTATCTCTGTGTCTTGCAACCTCTTAGAGTTTCAATTTCTACTCAATCTGGTTCCACCACCTTCATAAGAACCTACAATTTGCTACCTTTTCCTATTCTTCCCAATTGTAACTTTTGCAGCCCTTTGTTATGAAAAGTTTTGTATCTCAGCTCAATCATAGGGTAACAAGTTCACAATTTGGGTGAAATAGGGTAGGTTTATTATCTTTGGAAAATGACATAGAATTCTATCTGGTAACTCTAAAGACTTGGGTGGTGAAAAAAAAAAAAAAACCCCTCCCCCCAACTAACGGGTGAGGTGACCTCACTCCACATGTGAATTGATATGAAAGGAAGAGTAATAATGAAATTGAATGGTGATATATATGTTTGCATGCATGAATTGAATGAAGAGTAATAATGCATATAGAAAGAAATCTAAGTTAATCATTGAAAGTTACCTTATGTACATACGTTATGGAAATAAATGATCAGCGCGCCTTGGAGCTATAGAACATGTACTTGGAATTTTATTTGATGTGAGAAAGATGAAATGCATGAGAGTGAATGGTAAGGCGATGGGTACTTCGGAAGTGATGTGAGGTGGCAGCTTGCAATGCTTAATCAAACAACTTATGAGTTTGAGTTGAACACTTTTGCAGTGGCGTTTGATTTATTTCAAAATGAATGAAGCATGTATAGAAGAAATAGAATACAAGGGAAAATGGTTTACTTTTTTCCAAAGTGTTGAAGACATCTGCAAATAGGTGTTGCTACAGGTGCCTCCAGTACAAGTCCCAACTAAATGTTTACATATCCATTATTTTAGGTCTCGACTGTAATAGGTCCCAAATGAGAGTGAAGAACAGGCCCCTCTGGAGCTAACTATTTTCACCATGGGTAGTGTGCTATGTGTGCATGTGAATTACAAAGAAATAGAAATTAAGTCTTAGTGACAGGGGTTGATTCATGCAACTCAACTTCTGCATCACTAGATAGGATTGGTGGATCATTTTTTGATGGTATATCATTGTGTGTCTCAGATCCTTCATCAATATCATCGTGAGCACCATACAGATTTGTTAGAGAGACAATAAAATCATCTTTTTGAAGTGATTTCTTGTAAAGTTTCAGCCTATGTCCATTTACTAGCAATAAAAATCTGACCTCGTCAATGGTTTGTAGTTGGACTGCACCATTAGGGAATACCTATTGAATCTCATATGGTCCTAGCCATCGAGATTGAAGCTTGCCCTTGAAATCTTTAAATATGGAATCATAGAGAAGGACCCAATCACCAACAATGAACTCTTTAGTCTTTATATACTTATCATGCCATTTAATTCTTTGTTTCTGAATAACCTTTGTGTGGTGGATGGCTTCTAATTTGATTTCATCAAGAGCATTCAAATGTTGTAACCTTCCCTTTTGAGCTTCTGTCAAATCCATTTAGAGTTTTGTATTCAAATTCTATAGGTAGTACTATTGTCTTTCCATAAACCAATTCATAAGGAGTGAATCTTGTAGTTGTCTTCCATGTTGTTCTATATGCCCAAATAGCTTCTGGTTACCTAGAAACCCAATCTCTTCTGTGAAGCTATACTATTTTGTCAATATGTTCTCAATCTCCTTGTTTGTAACCTCAACTTGACCATTAGCCTGAGGATGGTATGGAGTGGACTTCTTGTGTATAATCTAATATTCCTCCACCAATTTGGTGATTAAGTCTAATGTGAATTGTGGTCCTTGATCAGTCACTATCTCCCTAGGTACACCATACCTAGTGAAGATTTCCTCATATAAGAATTTTACCACATTACCATCTCTGGGAAACTGCAAAGCTTTAACTTCCACCCATTTGGTTAAGTAATCAGTGCATACCAGTATATATTCCTTGTTGTTTGAAGTAGGAGAGGTAGGGCCAACAAAATCCAACCCCCATTTATCAAAAGGAGCTAATGCTATTTGGGGCTGCAAAGGCATCTCATCACTTCTTGTAGGTCTCCCCATTCTCTGGCACTGATCACAGCTTCTAGTATACTTGATAGAGTCTTTATGAAGTGTTGGCCAGTAATATCCTGTTGTCAAGATCTTGAAGGCTATCCTTTTGGCTGAAAAATGTCCACCGCAAGGTTCATCATGACATGCCTTCAATATATCAAACACTTCATCCTCTTTGATACATCTTCTCATAATCTTATCTGGGCCAATGTAGAATAGGAATCTAGAAATCCAAGAATAAGGTAAACATTTGTGAACTAACCATCTTTTCTCCCTTGGAGAAAAGTAACCTGGAATATGCCCTGTGACCAAATAATTAGCTATACCTGCATACCATGGAGTGTGTATGTTGAAAGAAAATAGATGCTTATCAGGAAAAGAGTCATCAACCACTCCTATTGATTGTGTAGGTAGTCTAGATAGAAAATCAGCAACTACATTAGCCTTTCCTAGTTTGTCAGCTATTGTTATGTAAATTCTTGCAATAACAACAACCATCTTACAAGTCTTCCACCCTTTATTGGCTTATTCATCAAATATCTGATTGATGTATGATCTATATGTATGGACACTTTATAGCTAGTAATGTAGTGTCTAAATTTGTTAATGGAATAAACAACAACTAACATTTCCTTTTTCTATCACAGTATAGTTCAACTTAGCTCCTTGTAGGTTTTTGCTTATATAGTATATTGCATACTCTTTATTTCCTTCTTGTTGGCCTAAGACTGCTCCAATGGCAAAGTCTAATGCATCTGTGTGGATATGAAAAGGCAGTGTCCAATTTTGACCTCTTAGAACTGGAGCTTGTGTCAAGGTTACTTTTAGCTTCTCAAATGAATTCTGACAGTATGGGGTCCATTCAAAGAATGTCTTTTGTCAATAGAGTAAACAGAGGGGCAACAATCTTGCTAAAATCTTGAATGAATTGCCTATAATAACTTGCATGTCCAAGGAAGCTCCTTACATCCTTCTGTCTCTGGGGAATAGGTAGGGTAGATATGATTTCAATCTTCTTTGGGTTAACTTGTATTCCTACACTTGAGATAAAATGTCCCAAGACAATGCCCTGTGTCATCATTATAAAACATTTTTCATTGCTCAAAGATAGATTGTGCTCTGTGCATCTCTTTAAAACATTCTCCAAATTGTGTAAAGATTCATCATATGTTTCACCATATGTGGTGAAGTCATCCATGTAAATTTCCATGTTGTCATGGGCAAAATTAGAGAAAATATTAAGTACTACTCTTTGAAATGTGGCTGGAGCATTGCACAGACCAAAAGGCAAGACAAAATATGCATAGGTCCCCTAAGGGTAGGTAAACGTTGTCTTATCTTGATCCTCTGGTGCAATCTCGATTTGGTTATAGCCACTAAAACCATCAAGAAATGAGAAAAATTTCTTCCCTGCCAAAGAGTCAAGAACTTGATCAATGAAGGGCAATGGGAAGTGATCTTTTCTAGTGGCAACATTTAGTTCCCTGTAGTCGACACAAACTCTCCATTTGCCACCTTTCTTGGGAACTATGACCAATGGTGAAACCCATTCACTATCTGAAATGTGGTATATAAATCTTGCATCGAAAAGCTTTTGAAGTTTAGATTTCACTCTCTCTGAGAGCAAGGTTCATGCGTCACCACTGCTACCTTATAGGTTTGTGGCCATCATCAATGTAAATTTTGTGCATAAACAAGGCAAGATTAATGCCTTTCATGTCACTATAATCCCATGCAAATGCTACTGAGTGGGTCTGCAATACTACATGCAATGATTGTTGTTGTTCATCATTCAATGCATTATTAACAGTCAACATCTTTCCCGACTTGATTTCTAATTGTTTAGACATTTCTTGTATAGAGGACAAATCAAGGCTAGGTATTACTGGTAAGCATTGTTGGGGTAATAAAGTATGAAATATTTGGGATACCTCCTCTGAGGAACTGGTGGGTATTATACTTCTTAAGGATCTTGCAAGGAGGATATACAGTCCTGTTGCTGTAGGTGCCTCCTGCAGTCATTTTGTATAATGTGAGCTATCAACTCATCTCCATCCTAGATATCTAGTAAGGGGCTGCATTCAATAGTCATCAATGTTTGTAGTGAATAATTGTCCTCATCATCTAGGGTGGGCCAAATGGTCTGCTCAAGTTCATGGTATGGTTGGGCTGGTGGATATAAGACCAACTTCTTGGTCATAGTCCCATTGGATATGATCATATTTTCTGACCTACAACCTATAAATGTATTTGTTGTGGCAAGCCATGGTCTACCTAGTATAAGAGGAAAACCAACGAGATTGACCTTGGGCTGCAGGACTATAAAATCAACAGGGTATTCCCATGAATCTAATGCAATTACCAAGTCCTCAATGACTCCTTCAGGTTTAACTGTAGACCTATTAGCTAATTGCAAAACTATCTGAGTAGGCCTAAGGTTGTTTAACTGGAGAATTTGCATTGTCTCCTTAGTCATTACATTAATTGTAGCACCCAAATCTATCAAAGGATACTTAATCAGAGTCTCATTGATTTTGGCATCCACTACTGGACTACCTAGATCTATATATTTGGGAACAGTTATAATCCCCAACATTATGTTGGCAAGGTTACCCAAAATGTGGATTGTCTTTGGGTCTATTCTCTTCTTTCCTGGTTTCTTTATGTAGAGATCTCTGATAGTCTTAGTATATACAGGAATATCTTTGATAGCTTGGATTAAGGGAATCTTTATGCTTATATCTTGTAATTGGCCTATGAGGTCAGTTTCAGCCTATGTTGGTTGCTTCTGGATAGCCAAGCATTCAGGGAAAGGAGGCTTAGGATGTGAAATGATATGAGGGCCCTGATTTGATTCAGGTTCCAAAGGTGGCTTATCTAAGGCTTCCTTTGCAGGTCCTTCATCTTCAAGTTCTATAATTTGGGGAGATGAAGGGCTCACGAGTTGCTTCCCTGATTTGAGATCAACATTACTCACCTCTACCCCATAGGTGGGGTATTACATCACCTCGTTAGTACAAGCCTATTGAACAGGCTTGTTGTTAGCATTAGGTGCAGGTTGGGTAGGTCTAGGAGGTTGAGTTTGAGGAGTAGATGGAGACATAATGGCTGGCTGCTGGGACTGAGATGGAAGCATAGGTTGCTTGTAATTTGCATTTTGCTTCCATTGTTGGCTCTTGTTCCATTAGGGCTGCCACCAAGGTTGTTGTGTAGGCCACTGGGGGTTATAGTTGGAACCTTGGAAACTTTGTTGGGGCCATCGGTTTGGCTGTTGTTGGTTCCAACTAGGTTGTAGAGTAGGCCATTATGGGTTTTGCCAGAGATTTTGATTACGAGGCCATGGTTGAGTGTTCCAAGCAGAGAAATTTTGGTTTGCAGCAGGAAAGGGTGAATTGAAACCTAATGGATCAGAGGGCATACCTTGTCTTTGCTGCTAAGGTCTCCTTTGAGCGATGTAGAATAGTTGTCCATCCTCTCCTTCAAATGGATGAAATTCTAGCCTTTCAACCTTCTTTTTCTAGATACTTGCCACCCTCTTGCATTTACAATTGGTCTTCCTTTGCCTACAACTAGGACAATACTCAGTAAGCATTGCATCTGCCTCTTCTTGTTTCTTCTTGATGTGAAGAGTGTCCAGCTGTGTAGCCATATGGTTGATGATATCTTTTTCATGTTGGATAAAAAGTTACTGATTTCCACTTTTGAAACCCCATTGGTTGCTTTGTTTGTAATGGATGTTCTTTCTCCCCTTGGTCGTCTGGTGAAAGTTCTTGAATAATTTCAGTAAACCTTACAAATTGATTCAAAAGGTAATTGAGAAACATCACCTTGCCCAATGAGATTCAGGGCATCCATGCAATCATCCTTAACCCCTCTCAAAAAGACCAGCTTTAATGATTCTTCAGACAATATGTTTTGGGGGTTTTTCTTCAAAGCAAACTAGAATCTTTCAACATAATCTTCCATTGGCTCCTCCTCTTTTTATGACATCCTGAAGATGTCATCTCCCTCCTATCATGTCCTCTGCAGTAACCTTGGTACATCTCCAAGAATTTCTCCTTCATTGTATCCCAATTTGGAATGACATCTTTTCCTAGCCCCATAAACCATCTCAAGGTTGCATCCTTGAGAGTGGCGGGAAAGAGTTTAAGCCTGTGAGGACCTAAAGTGTAGTCATAGCTCCTACACAGGATATCAAACTCAAACAAAAATGAATCTAGGTCCTCTGTCACTAGGCCATAGAAGACTAGTAATGCTAAAGGTTGAATGCTCTTCGACACTATAGCCCTCTCCTAATCAGTGATAGGAAACTCAAATGTTGCTTGCTCTGGTGAATCCTCCACCACAACATCTGCCATGGTTCTAAAGGTCCCTTCTATAGTTGTGGAAGAAGCTGATGAAGATGTAGAAGGTGTTGATGAAGATGTAAGAACAAGTCCTCCCTCAACAATTCCTACTGTATAATTGATAAAGTCAATAGTATCTTCTCTATCTTGATAATTTGAAGGGAGGAATCTACCTCAGTTGTCTCTCTGCCTCTGCATATAGTGAATTTAGCTTTATATACCAATGGTCCTACATAATGTTAGTAGAATTTTTGGTGTTTCTTGAAAAGTGAATCTATCAACTCTAATGATGGAATCAAAATTTAAGCTATGAAAACATGTAAAATTAGCCTATGAAGGTAGCACCATCCTCGACAACGATGCCAAAAATGTAGAGGAAAACTAATGCATTATAGACTTAACATAATTCAGGGGTAAACCTATTTGAATAGTGCACTTGAGATTGTACTCCCACATTAAATTATCAACCAAGGAGCATAAGCTTATGATGGCACTGCACTGTATGTGCCTTTAGGGCTCATGTTCTCCTAAAATATCTTATCCAAACCTACTCAGATTATTATACTTTTTTGAAATTCACAAAAATGCAAGAACATTAAAAACAGTTACATAATCTAGTGGCTACGGGTACCTTTAGCATAAGCTGTAGATAACTGCTAGCAATAGGAAATTGCAAAACTAATTGAAAACCATTCAAAATAATGAGAAAAATAATGCTAACCTCTGAAGGACTTAAAATGGATAAAGTATACATTTGTTCGTGAACCACAACTATTGTAATTAACAATCAAAGTATTCTAATTAACTCACAATGCATTTATAAACTAATGGAAAACAACTTTATCAAGAATGCATAAATGAATAAGAAAATAAATGAAGTGAAGATTAGTACCTTGAGTGGCCGCCTCAGGGGACTGACTCAGTTAAAATTAAATCTAATTCAGATACTCACGCATCCACATAACACATAGTTCCATTCATTTCGTATCATAGACATAATCTCTTTTAGATTGTATTCAATAATGGCATTTTTTAACAAGACATGTCTGGAGCTTCTAATATTGAAATAAAAACAACAACTGAGTAACTGGATAACAAAGTAACTAACTTGACTCAGAGCTCATCCCCCATAACTTATACAAAAATGGGAGAGTCTTATGCAACTACCAACTAACTACAATCATTTATCCATTCCTAGATATTAGGATACAAGGTTAAGATTGATTATTAATTCTAACTGAATAGAGGAAGGAGAATCCTATTCAAATAAGAATTCTTATGCAACGACTCGTATGAAAAACACACAAGTTGCATTTGGATCAAGTCTACTTCTTTTGTATTTATTCCTTCCCATAATGGTTCACATTCAACTTCCAGCTGCCTGCACTTTTGGTGACTTGACTTCAACTTCCTTTAATCCTCCTGTTCTGCAACTTTCTATAAATTCTCCTCTCCTTTATGCCATGTGTTCGTTGATGTACAAGGGTTAATCCACAAAACATATGCACGGAAATAACCTTCATCATTAAACCATAGAATCTCATCTATATTGCATGCATACTCATGTTCAAATCTTTTAATTGATAAATACCATCACCATATTCCATATTAACAACATTGATTCAAGGTCTTGCAAAGTATATAAAAAGATAGTAGATCATGATGGTAATGTTTGAAAAGTATTTGGAAGATCATGTGGAAAAAGGTCTGAAAGCATATAAAAACAACATAAAAGAGGCCAGTATTTAAACCCATCAATCTCAATTGTTCACTAACCTCCTTATGCTTTTCTTTGAACCTTTTGACTTGCTCCCTCAATTTTTTGATGCACTCATATGTTTCTGTTGTTCTCAAAATCAGCTACGCTCATTTTTGTAGACAACCCCACGAAACTTGTCCGTTTCGTGAATCTACACTCTAAGATCGCAAATCGAGAAAAGATTTCCTTGTTCTCGTGCGAGGTCATTTGACATTCTAAATTTGTTTGCAACATTCCCTCGAATCGGTTTCTCGATATTTGCAAAGAACGTTCAAGTTGCAAATTAGTTAAAATATTAGTTTTTAGTCATTTTAGGTGTTAGCCAAATTTTTGATTTATCATGTAAAAGCGGTGTCTTCACCTGCTATTACATATTTTTGATTTTTGATTTATTATGTAATAGCGGCGTTTTTGCCCGCTATTACATATGTTGCATTTTTGTTTGTTGTGTCAAAGCAGCCCGAACACCCGCCGTTGCATGCGAGTGTTAACTCTATTGGCTGAATCACCTGCTCCTACAAGATCTCCGGATCTTTCAACTGGGAGTGACATTAATGATCGCTCGTGCCAGTATTAATGGTTCGACTTTGATCTTTTAAATATGATGATTTACCCATTGATCTTCGTCAGTTTCTTTATTCAAAACCTTCCAAGTTGATTGTCGATCCCTTCCTTGAACCGTTGATTGCACCAGCAGTTGGATTCAGATGGATTTCAAACGTCGGGCTATTTTCGCGTATAGGGTTTCTCCTTCGTTAACAGGTGAGTTTGTTGAATGGCTTTCTAGGGTTTTTCTAAATGTTTATCAGTAGTCTTGTCGGTCCAAATTTATTGGTTATTTTGTTGCATTTTCGTTTGGTTTTTCATTTTGAGTCATAGATTTTATGTAGTTTGTTCTTGCCCTAGGTTTTGCCCTGAAACCCCTAGGTTTCTACCACCTAGATCCTCAACCCTTACTTTACCCTGTTATATAATTTTGGCAGAGTTAGCCCATCCTACCAATAAATCATGTAACGGTGGTAAACTGCCGCCTGTATACTGTGGCACATCCATTCCTTGCTTGAGCGGCCGATTCACCCGCCCGAGTAATGGAGATTCCCATCTTCACATATAACAGTAGTAATTCTAACCGCCCAAGCATTTGCCAGTGGTGAAGTCCTCCCAAACATGCATGAGCGGCATTTTATACCACTTGAACATATTGACTGATGGATCTCCCAAATGCAGAAGCGGCGTTTCCAACCGCCCCAACACCGAAACTCAAAATCGCTTCCCCTGCTAGAGCGGTCAAATTCGCCGCCCGAGCACTTGAGATTTTCACCAAGTTATATGCAATAGTGGTCATTTTGCCCGCTCGAACATGTCAAACCAAAACTTTCAAAACACATGCAGGAGCGGTGTTTTTCACCGCCTTTACACATGAAGTCTTCCCCAACATGCACAAGTGGCCAAATCACCCACCCAAGCACATTTTCTTGATTTTTTCCCTAAACACTGGAAAATTCATTTTTCAAAACCAAAAGCCTGCCTTCGCCTACGCCTTGATTTGCGCACTCAAGCCCTTTTAACGCATGCTTTCCCATCCATGATCGTCTAAAAGCAGTTGACCTAGTTTATCCAATTTTCCCCTAACTGCGAGATCATGGCCTTTTGCAGTTCTCAATCAGCGTTCGTGGTGGTGTTCGAATTCACAGTTTTCTCCAGGGCTCATGTCAAAATCATCTCCTTCAAAGTCCAGAGCCATGAAGTACAAGTACCAGGGTGTCTTTCCAGTAACAGCAGTTCAGTCGAATGTTGATGAAATCAGAGACACTGAAATTGGACACGTAGATATGGCTAAATTCATAGATAGAACTAAACAAGCAAATCCCTCCCGGCATATGCAGAAAAACATTGATAGCAATATTCATTTGGTCGCATCATTTCTTGTCAGTGCACATAACCCTGAATTTGTTCTACAAGTGGCCAACCACTACAATAGAGACACTAGAGCCGTGACGGACTCACAGGGAAATGTTATCATGAGATTGGACAGGGAGTTCATGGACAAAATCTTCATGTGTCCACCAATCGAAAATGTCGGGTAGATTGATTTTGCTCAGGGTCAACAAGACTACGACAATGACTTGGAATCTGCTAAAAGACACATAAACAGCAAATGGTTGAAAATTCCTAGGGCAACTTTGACCAGGTGGCCAAAGGACCTTCATAGGAGTGATTTTGTGGAGGAAGTGTGTGACTTGATTACACTTTTGAGTTGCATCAGAGGACTCCCTTCTGCTTCCAAATTCTAGGACTAGATGTACACTTACATCAAGGTGATTCTACGGGGTAATCAGAAGATATTCTGGGGTGAATAGATCAGTAATGCTTTGCACGAGCAACTGGTAAGGGTCAATACTACCTCCAAATTTTATATGACATCTTACCTTGTCTATGCTGCTGCAAGTATGAGGAACTTTCTAGGTTTGACCCAAGTAGGGGACAGGGGATTGGTCCTAGTATATGAATACTACCCCCAAATCACTCTGAAGGGGTCAATTCATCATTTCAGAAGAGTCAATGAAGCGTTCTTCTCAGTTTTCATGTGCTTGTGGAATGGTGAACTGGTTCACAGAAGAGTTTCTGATGAAGCATGGCGGGTTGTAAATTCTTTTGGTTGTTTGTTCCTACAATTCCCCACCTTCACTTATCTTCGGGTAGGATACTATCCTGGTTACCCTTACATGTTGCCACGGTAT
Source organism: Cunninghamia lanceolata (assembly GCA_027924645.1). Classification (NCBI taxonomy): domain Eukaryota; kingdom Viridiplantae; phylum Streptophyta; class Pinopsida; order Cupressales; family Cupressaceae; genus Cunninghamia; species Cunninghamia lanceolata. The sequence continues at coordinate 106,689 of BSBN01001650.1, forward strand.
CCCAGTGATCGCATTGTTCTTATGGGGCTTTGTAGACAACTGATTGTGGTTCATAACAAACAGATGGAGCTTAAGAAGTTAGGAATAAAGTTTCCCATTGAAATTGGGAGGTATTCAGTTCAGTCTGCCAACAAAGCCAAAATAATTGACTCCAAGTTGCAGTTAGTCACCATGAAGACCTACAAGAAGAGAAATCATTTCGACTTCAGAAGGGTTCAAGATAAAATCAAGAGGAAGTTGAATTTTCATGAGCCAATGGTCGAAGACATATGGGTAGATCTCAGGACCCAAAATGAGATCAGAAAACTAGATTTCTGTAGGCTTCATCTGAGCCAAATTGAAGAATTAGGATTAGCTGATATTCCATATGGAATGGAGGATGATGGAGATGTCCTAGATCGTGAATATGAGGCAAAGAATGTTGAAGCTTCACCTCTCCCAGAGGTGAAATGGTCAGTCAAGGAGGAGACATCCATCAGGAAAAGATTCCAACCTATATTGGCAAACACCAACTTGTGGTTGGAAAGTAAAGGAATCAAGTTGAAAGAGTGACGCTCCTTCCTCCTCCAAGGTACACAAACCAAAGATCAAATTTGTATCCAAAGGAGGAAAGAAGAAGGAAACCACAGAGGCTTCCGATGCCACTAAGTCAGATGTTGAAGACATCAATGATGATCGTATGGAAATTGGAGATGTTGAGACTGAAGAACAAAATGTTCAAAGGTCTAAGACAAAGGTATCTATAGAAGCAGAACAAGGTGAAGAGGAAGATACAGAGGTAGAGTGACTTGATGGTTCCCCGCAGACTCCTGTGAAAGACCTTCCTTCCAAGACACAAGTTCTTACACCTCCTCCTCATGTTCCATTTTCTGATGGTTTGCTAGTAATTTCAAATGTTCCTCTTTCTCCCATTTTTGTTGTTTCTTCAGACAATACTCCTCAATCCATGAGGGCTAGTCTTGGAATTGTTTTTGATTCTTCTGGTTCAATTCCAAGCTTATCTTCCCCTTCTTTTGATATCGGGGAACAAATTATTTTGGAAAACCTTCTTGATGCTTCACAAAAGGTTGTTGATACAGGTGTTGTGTTTACCAACACAAGTCCAATTGTCACCATCACGGGTAGAACCATGCAGCCAACCAAGCAAGTAGTGGATCCTCCTCCATCTGTTGATGCATCTATACTTCCTCCATGGTTATCTGCCTATACTCCAAAGAGGAAGAAACAAGCCATCTCACCTGATGAGATTGACATTGAAAAGCTGTTGCCCATGAAAGCTAAGATTCAAAAGAAGAAGCCTAAGACTGTTTCTAGGCTGGTCACCGAAAAGGGAATCAGATATGCCGAAATTGCCAAACCTCCTGAAGATGCCACAGTTGATACTTTTGACATGAGCAGTTATGTCATCTCAAGGGTTAAACTTGGTAAAGTGACTCATGAAGGTGTTAAAGCAGATTTCCAGACCACTGCCACTACCCTGCTTGAAAAGTATGATGAAGCCAAGAGGGAAAAAGAGCAATACAAAGCAAAAGCAGAACAACTGGCTGCTATTCTTCAGAAAATAGTGAAGTCATCAGAGATAGTAGAACCAATGGCAGTGACAGTGGAAGACCCCCTGATACAGAAGGTTGAAAAAGATCAAGCTAGAGGCAAGATAGTGGCGGATGTGGTGGAGCGATTGTTGGCACAAGGACGAGTTCTGCTGAAAACCGTTGTGGAAAGAAAGGAGAAAATGGACAAAGCTAAGGCTGAGCTAGACAATCTGGTGGATCTACTTTCACAAGAGCTACAAGATCAAGAAGAAAACCTAGAAGAGTGGACAGATATGAAGAAGATCAAGATAAAGAATCTGATCACCATTGGGGTCATCACCAACAGGGAATCATATCTCAAGACCAAGGAGACTCTAGCTCATCGAATTTTCATAATAAAGAGTCTACTTGAAGATCTGTGTCAAGCTCGAGAAGCCAGCGAAGACAGTGATGTCACACTCCTACATCGGCTGGAAGAACTTCCTTGCACCTTGACAAGAGAAGATCATAGTTTCCTCACAGCACAGGAAATGATAAGTTCTTTTGAAGAAATGGTACAGAAGAAATTTGAAGAGGAAGCTCCCTCTGTGCTCTCAATGGACAACCTGTATGATCAACATTCGACTCTGGAGAACCTGAAGGATAATTTAGAAAAGCATGAAAAGGCAGTAAAGGCAGTGAAAGATTCAATCCTCCGAGCTCGCACCATCTCTGAAAACACAGCAAAACCAGATGCATGCGAGATGTTAGTTGTTCAAACCATGTATCAGAACTTCCTAAGGAAAAAGGATGGAGGAAGCTAATGCCTTAGCTTATTTTTCTTAGATATTATGTAAATGGAATTTTGTTTTGGACATCTACACATGTAATTTTCCAAAATGTAATTACATGTGAAACAAGAGAAGTCATAAGTCAAATAGGACTCTCTTGTTGAATAAGTCAAATTAGTTGTAGATTTCATAGATTTTCTCAAGGTCTTTCCCTATAAATAAAGGGGACCTCTTTTGTAAATATGATCTTTGGTCTATTGCAAGAAAACTCTGGCGAATTGAGAAGCAAATCAAGACTTTGTGCTTTTTGTGAAAATCAATATTCAAATATTTATCAATACAAGAAAGCAATTTCAATTCCAATCTTTGTCTTGGGATTATTTGTGTTGTGATAGTTTTGTTCTTACGTCTTGCTATCATAATCTTATTTGATAATAATTGAAGTGTGGAGTTTGTTACAAGTGATTGAAGAGCGCTCTTAATTTGATTCTGATAAACTTTGTGTTATCAAATCGGTTGTGGGTTATATGTTCATGTTTGTAAGAATACAATAGTTTGGAGACTTTGTGCTGCAAGTTGTTATATTCAATTTACTTTTATCATCTTGAAGAGGAGTGAAGACTTTGTGCTGCATTCTACTTCAAATAGTTCCGTTTACAAGTAGTAAGTGAGGTAACAGAAAACTTTGTGTTTCTGTGATATTGTGATAATTTATAAGTCTTATATCAAGAGTTTGAAATATAAACATCTATTCTGAAAAAGAGAATGAGATGAGATGGAACCACCACAAATATAGTTTTTAGTGTACATAAATTTGATAAGTTGTTTGATTTGCAAAAGTTAAGTAATTAGAGGGAACCTCCCCTTGCTGAGAGGAGAGACTTTGTCTCATCATAGCTGTGGCTGATATACCCATTTTGCCGTTAGTGAGTTAACGACAAAATATTCACCCAACAGTTTCCTTGATATTTTCTTTCAGATCCCTATTTTCTATTTCAGTCTTTTCAAGATCTTCAAGAGCAACTTTGAGTTCTTCTTCACTAACAAGCATGCATTCTTCTTCTATAGTTTTAATTGACTCAATTTATTTAGGAGTAGAGTACCTTTTACCTTCCATGTGTTCAATCTCCAAGATCTTCCTTAAGTTGTTAAACTTCTTCCAAGGAACGAGGCTCTGATACCAATTGTTGAACACTCAGAATACTGAGAGGGGGGGTGAATCAGTATTCTCTTAAACCATACACTCATTAAATCATTAATTCATTTGTCTATTCAACAACATTAAAGCAAATTTAACATAGCATGAACAACCACAAGGAATGACACATGAACACCAAGATTTTTACATGGAAAACCCAAAAAGGGAAAAAAACCATAGTGAGGGTTAGCTCACAATATATTCTATAGTAACAAATACCAAATTACAAAGAGGCTCACTACCCAAAAGGAGTCACTATCCAAAATGCTCAATGCAAAAAGGCTCACTACGAAGGGGTGGCTCACTGCCAAAATGAACTGCTAGAAGTGTATCTATAAATGCATAATTATAGCTCCAATGATGCTCAGAAAACTGACTCAAAACTCTTCATCTTCAACTACTCTGCTACATTGCTCTATTCTTACATAAAAGAAAGATCTCTCTACTTCTACACTTATCACCTTAAAAAAATTACAATCTTTCACATGTCACACACAAACTCCTTCATATTCATACATCTATCTACCAAACATCGAATTGGATCTCATATATATCCGCAATACTTAGAATCTTCATATTAGGTTAGCCCAATTAGATGAAGCGTATGGTTAATAAACTTGTAGCTTGTCGGCCAAATCCACTCACCAAAATACACAGCAGACCCAAATAAAATTTGAAACACCTTCTCATATGTCAGTTCCAACTATAGAACCACTTAGGATAAAGTTCTAATCAATAGAACTTACTGCACACAAATCAAACTATCATGTTGGCATCAAACACAGACTATTACTGACTCAGTCTAATTGTTAGATCACAACTGTCACTGTGGACCACAAGACTTTCTCAAAATCATATCAAAAACTTCTTAGACATCACAGATCATACCTCTATAACTACGTAACATAATATCAACATGCGGCAAAATGCAGATTGTTGAAACACAGAGTCTGTGACATCCAGTCACTGTCAAACCATGTAGTGATGCTCAATGGCTTATAAATGTCTTTCCAGTGGACCTCAAACTTTTCAACTCTAGATTTAGACACTTCATACAAGTCTTTACATTACCTCAAAACTACATAACTAAATATCTAACACCGGAGGAATGTGGACCAAAACAAATGTGTGTTTTGCTTCAATTGGCATTGTATTATGATCTGCTAGATTTAGGCCAATTGAAGATATACTTCTGAAACTGATCAAAGGCTAAAACCTTGGATATAAGATCATGTGAGAGTTAGGAACATCATACTAGAACCGTAGTACTTGGTCTTCAACTATGGACCAATACCAATCCAAACATTGTCTTCCTGTTGCTGTCTCTATATACTGTCAACACTTAGCCAAAATGACTAAGTCTTCTTCACCGAACCAAAATCTCTATTCCAACCTAGTTCCTTTTAATGTTTCCATCAATGAAAACACCATCAAACATCAAGCTCAACCAAATTTCCAACACAAAATACATTTTCCATGTATCCATTGTAGGTGCTATTGTCAATATTGACTCATCTGGGAATTCTGAAAGCAATGGCTATTCTATTGGGATAGGTGCATCAGCCAATTGATCAACGATCACTTATCCTTTGATAGATTTTCTTTAAGTACTCAATGCCAAATTCACTAAGGATCATAACCCACTTCGCCATTTGTCCTGTGAGAGATGCTCTAGTCAGTAGATATTTGAGAGGATCAATCTTGGTGATGAGCTTTGTCTTATGGTTGAGCATGTAGTGTCTTAGCTTTTGAGAAGTGAAGACAATGACAAGGCATACTCATTTAATAGGAGTGTAGTTTAGTTCATAGGTCACCAAGGTGTGGCTGGTATAATATATTGATCTCTCTTTTCCTTGTTCATCGTGTTGTGCTAGAAAGGCCCCTATTGCCGTTTTTATTGTTGAAATGTATAGAAGGAGGGGTTATCCTTGCTTTTGTAGAATAAGGACTGGTGGCATAGAAAGATATTCCTTCAGATGTTCAAAGGCATTCTGACATTGGTTATCCCATACAAATGCTATGTTTTTCAGAGAAGATGCTAAAATGGTTGACACTTGTTTGCAAGCTGAGCTATGAAGCGACAGATAGACTGGAGTTTCCCTTGTAGGATTTGAAGTTGCTTAAGTGTTTTTGGTGGAGACATTTTCATTATAGCCTTAACCTTAGTGGGGTCAACTTCAATTCCTCTTCTTGACACAATGTATCATAGGAGTTTTCCAGAGGAGACCCCAAAGACACATTTGTTGGGATTTAGCTGCACTTTGTATTGCTCTAATCTGTCAAATATTTTAGCCAACACATTCAAGTGGTCTTCTCTAGTCTTTGATTTTCCTAGTAGATCATCTACATAATCTTCCATTATGTTGTGGAAAAGGTCATGGAAGATAACTGTCATGGCTCTTTGATAAGTGGCTCCTACATTTTTCAACCCAAAGGGCATCACAACCTAGTAGTACATTCCCCATGGGCATATAAAGGAGGTCTTATGTTGATCTTCTTCATCTATCTTGATTTGGTTGTAACCAGAAAATATGTCCATCAATATGCAGTGAGATCCATGATGATGTCTATGTTGGGTAGTTGAAATTCATCCTTAGGACAAGCCTTGTTAAGGTCTCTGAAGTTTGTGCAACAACGGATGCCCTTAGTGAATTTTGCTACCGGTATAATGTTTGATATCCATTCAGGATAGTCTATAGGGTGAATGAATCCCACATCTAAAAGTTTCTTGAGCTCTGCTTTGATGAGGAGTGCCACTTGTGGATTCATTTTCCTTAGCTTTTGTTTTATCAGCTTTGCATTAGGGTGCACAACAAGGTGATGGCCAACTAGGGTAGGATCCAATCCCGGCATGTCGGCATATGTCCATGTGAAGTTTTAAGTCCTTTGTTTGAAGAAATCTAGGAAAGCCTCTTGTTCTTTTGTTATGAGGGATTCTGCTCAGAATGTGATCTTGGGTGCCTCTTCTATTCCAAGGTTCATCTAATGTGACTTTTCTACCAAGATCAGTGACCTTTCTTCATAGAACATAGGTACTTCGAGGAGGTCCATTCTCTCATCCCCTAGCACCTCGTGGAGATTTTCAATAGGGGATACATCCTTTATTTTGATTTTTTCTTCATTCGAAAGTGCCCAAAGGTGGTTTTCACTAGGGGATGTTATTTTTATTTTCATATTTTTGTGAATAAGAGTTTGGATTGTCTCCCCAAAGTATTTGGATGTGTTTAGTTCCATGATATCGCTGACCTTATGGTCTCCAAGGGGAAAGTGATCTCTAACCTTCATCATCTTGGCTATTGCTTCATCATTTTGTGCGACATCGAGGATGGGAGGTCCTTGTTGGTCCTGTTGACATTTCTTCTGAATCAGCATTAGGGTTTGCCACTTCTAATGCACAGGCAGATTCAGGCCAACTGAATACAGGAGGTTGCGTGAGCTCCTCCCCTTCACTTCTGGTTCTGCCGCACCAAGGGGGGTATCCCTATAACTCAAGATGTAACCTTGACTAGCTCAAAGATAGAAGGATCTAACTTGACAACAACAGGCAGAATACTCTCATGTATGGACCAAGATCTGTATGATAGATCACAAGGCTGGCAACATTCTTGGACATGATGTCTGGTTGGGTATGAGAGCATGCAGGGGGTTCCTAATCCTACTCCTACAACTAACAGGTGGAAGTATGAAATGGTTTGATATGAATTTGGATGCAAAGCTGGACATGGTGTATAACACAAGAACACAGCATGATTGGTGCCTATCCAGGGCTTGGAGTCGGTAGACATACACCTGTGAATGATCAGCATGAATAACTAAAACTGGATTTCAAGGGGATACACATGATATCTGCCCTACAGATATCTCCCAATATAGAGTGTTGAGCTATCTCTACTTATGGCATCCCTACTGCAGTATACCCTTCCCAATGTTCAACCTGAAAATAGTTTAATCTGCCCCTTGAGCAGAGGTTAAAAGATCAGACATTCAACATAGGAATTCTATGCTCTAGAATCTAAACATAAGCAAACATCCAGATCCAGAAGAAGGATACATGCAATACTGGAGACAGAATTAACACAACACATGCTAAGATAGCATTACTCATATAAGATCAACCATGAAACCAGTGGATTCATGCCAAGTCCTACAACAGGAGATACATAAACTCACAAGAAAGCTGTACAGAGCAACCAGATCAGCTGGTTATGCATTACAGAGCCAAAAATCCACAACTTTCAACAACCCTTCAAATGAGCAAGACAACCTGCTTATAACAGCCAGGTAGGTGCTCAGCAATTAATTACATGGTTGACCAAAATTTCGCCAGATACACAGTATCAGGAAAATGGCGCTCAAAAACAACCAGATTGGCGCCCAAACTTGAATGCAGCAGGTAGGGGAGGAGACAGGAAGATTTCTCGAGCCCTGCGCCCCTGTCCACTGATGTACACCCTCAGTCGGGTACAGGATCCATCCGCGCCATCGCCCATACCTCTGCAACAATCGCCATTAATGGCGCACCAACCCGCGGCCTTGGGAAGATCATCAAATCTGCAATCGCAACCATTTCCCGCCGAGATTCATCATCATGATATTTGAAAATGCAGGATATCAATATCCCACATGCACCCCGCGATGACCTCAATAACACTTTATATACTAGGTCATGAGCATATATCATGTCGGTGCTTTTGCTCCTAACGACACTTAGTATAAGACTTCATCATCATCATCCTCCAGCAGCATGATATCCTGTTGTTCGAAATATCACCCTGACGTCATCATGATGTTTGAAATATAACCTTCATGATAATCGGCACAACCTGATCCATCGGAGGAATATCCTCCTGCTGAGCTTAAACCCAAAGTCTGGCCGATGAACATCCTGATGACGTCATCATCATATCCTGCTGACGTCATCATCATATCTGCCTACTGCGCACCTCCTCTTATCCGGATGACGTCATCATCATGTTTACAAATATCAGGGGATCTCCACAAGATGATCTGTGTTAGAAATCTCACCCCCCTCGGACCAAGATGACGTCATCATCATATTAACATCATCATGATATTCGGAAGACAACCGGATATTTGGAAATATCCTCCTGATGCACAAATATCAGGTTGCACTGTAGCTCCTCTGTAAGATCGGGGTGATAGATGAATATGATGATGCTCGAAAAGATCACCCCCTCTAGATAGCGCACGAAGCCGGCAGGCGGATATCTTCTTGATATCAGCATCATCATGATGCTGGAACAAACACACTCGAGTGATATGAAAATATCACCCCCTCCTTCGGAAATATCATGATGCAGATAGGCAGAAAGAAAGATATCACCCTGATACAAGGATGACGTCAGCATCATCAGGATGACAAAACAACGAACAAGAAGTGATACAACATCATCAGGATGATATTGACTAAGATCATCCTGACGTTCAAAATATGATGACCCTAGTGAATATCGGGTCGCACTTAGAACTCTTCAACAACATCATCAGGATGATCATAACCAAGATCACCCGATGATAAAAATATCACCCCGGCGAAATATCATGAAGGCAGAAAATATGATGACCTCCACAAGCAGCAGGATGATAACTGGAAATATGATGATGATGACGACCCTTAGGAAAAAACAAGTTAGGTCGAGCAATTCAAAGAATAACCCCTTCAGAATAACGGGGCAACATCATCATCATGTTTGCGCAAGGTGATAAATGGAAGATCACCGGATACTTGAGAAATCACCCTCGCAAGCAGATCAGGGCGCACTGTAGCTCGTCAGCATCATCAGGATAAAACCCAAACATCACCCGACAGCGAAATATGATGATGACGATGAGAAACCGGTTGACGGAGAAGATGATGATGCTGACCTTCATCGAAACAAACATGATGATGATGACCTCCTCCTCAGGAAAATATGATGCTGCAGCTGAAAAATGCTGAGGAGGTCCATTACTTAGAACATTTTTTGGATACTTAGGGAGAGTGCCTGAATGAAAATTGCTCAGAAAACTACCAGTCAATTCAGGCACTAACAGGTCCCAATCTATGAGTTGGGGATAGATGAGGGGTAGGTTATTGGATGTGGATTGCATGGTGGTTAGGGTGTAGATGGTGCATATGGATGATTCGAAAAGTTTGACAAATTCATTGAAAGAATCTTGATGGTCCTCTTCATTGATGTTCTCTACCGCGGGGAAGGCCTTAGGAAACTCACTTAAGATACACTCAATATCGGTGGGGGTAGACTCTTGTTTTCCGTACCCTAACTAGTGAAGATATAGATTCCTTGTTTCTTGGATGGGCTCTACAATTCCTTTTTCATGAAGGCCTATACCACCTTGTCCTTTATAGCCCATATATTTGACGATTTCAAGACCTTTTCCATAGATCTCAGTTACGAGAGTAGGAGCTTCTTGATTTTCTTCTTCTTTGTATAGCCAAGATGGCATGTCTTTGAGAACATCTTGTTCACGGAGATGCTTTTTCTTGAAGGTAGGCGACAGTTTGCATTCGATGTAAACTATAGAGACTTCTTCCTTAGGAGCACCAAATGTCTTGGGAGATTGTGGTAGTAGGCCCACACAAAATGTGCCATGTAGGTCATATTCAATACATCCCATGTCACTTACTTTGATCTTGACCTCGGGAGGAGTGGATGTTTGTGATGTGGTTTCGATGTTAGAAGGATCAATGTATGAGGTGGATAATGTAGGATTGGCATGTGAGGTGGATGTTTTGGTGGCATTGTTATAAGGATGGAAAGTATAGTCATGCCCTTCCAAGAAACTACAATATTGGAAAGGACGAGGGTCGACATAGATGGTAATTTCTGTGTCATTGTGTGGAAATTTTAGACATTGATGGAAGGTGAATGGAACGGCTTGCATGAGATGAATCCATGGTTAGCCTAGAAGGATGTTATACAGGAGGTCAAGATCAAGTACTTGGCATTCGGTCTCCAAAATCTTTTGTCCTACTTGAATGGGAAGCTTGATGCTACCTTTGGACAATCTTTCAGAGTTATCATATCCTTTGATAGTTATACACTCACTAGAATCCACAACCACACCAGAGTATCCCAAATGTTTTAATATTTTTAGAGTGCAAAGATTTAGGCTGAAGCCACCATCTATTAAGACTTGTTTGATGGTATGCTTATGGATTAGGACTTTGATGTGTAAGGCTTCGTTATGAGTAGCATTAGATGTGGGTAGATCCTTTCCCAAGAAGGTATGGTGATGAGGTGAGGTGATGTGACCCACCATGGCTTGGAATTGATCAACATTCAAGTTGGTAGGGACTTGCGTTTCCATTAAGGCTTTGTCAAGGACTTCCTTATGGAGGGGAGACATGTGTAGAAATTTGAGGATGGAAATTTGTGCAGGGGTTTTTCCAAGGTGATCTAGGAGGTTGTATTTGTGAGTAGATGGTGGATTGGTAGGTGCAGATGTAAAGGGTTGATCATTGGTAGGGGCTCCATGGATGGAAAAGTGGCTGCGAAAAGTAGTAATGACACAATTTGGTGTTTTATCTCTAATGGTGATGATATTGACATGGTTGGAATAATATTCTATTCATCCCACAATGGAATCTAAAGAAGGAGGTGGCACAACATTGTATGTTTGGTTGAAAGATTAGGCTTTACATTTGTTATGATCGGGAAGGGGATCCTTGTATGATCCTAAGTTGCCATTAGGTGATTGTCTTGGTGGTACATCGATGGTTATGTCACCTCTATCTATAAGATCTTGAATGCAATGTTTCAACCTCATGTAGTTAGATGTTTTATGCCCTTTCACATGATGATATTCACAATAGGCATTTTCATCAAACCAAGAGGGTTTAAATTGATTTTTGTCGTAAGGTTGAATATGGCGCAATGTTATCAAGTCCACCTTTACAAGGTTGTTCAAGACATTTTCAATGGGTTCCCCTAAAGGTGTGAATTTCCTCTTAGGGTTGTTTTGTCTCAGCAGTCCCCTAGGAACATTGACATTATTGTTTGTGGATGTACTTGGTGGAATGGGATTTTGTACATTTTGGATGGTTTTCACATCAGTGACACCATCATTGAGGGTATTCTTGTTTTTACCCCAAAAGTGAGGTTTGTCATTGGATTGTAAGTTGTTCAGATAGGAAGTGTTGGTGTTATTGTTGCTGACTTTGTTGTTGTTGTTGTTGGTCTTGTTGTCATTGTTGTAAAGTTTTATAAATACTTAGCAATAAGGTCTCTTTTGATGGTTGTCCCTTTATCTATAACCTCCTCAAAGGTTGATGCACATTGGATTTGTAAATGGAACCCTATTTCTTGGTTAAGATTAGTCACAAACATAGTGACTAGTTGCTTTTCAGGAATTGGCCAAGGGAGTTTGCTTGCTAGGCCTCTCCACCTTTGTAGAAAGGCAGCAAAGGATTCCCCACTCTTTTGTTTTGTGTTGCAAAGGTCGGTCATGGATATTTCATGTTCAAATTTATAGGAGAAATGATTCACATATTTCTTCGCAAGCTCATGGTATGTCTTAATATTGGGGGGAAGATGAGCAAACCATTTGGTAGCTTGACCACCAAGACTTATAGGAAAAAGTCTCATCAAATAGGTATCATCATATGAGACTTCTAAGCAAGCTATGTAAAATTGCCTAAGGTGTTCCCTAGGGTCTCCCTTTCCTTTATATTTGTCAAATTTTGGTGTTTCAAAATTTTTAGGAAAGGGTGGCATGTGTAATGTTCTATCAAATGGGTATGGGAAAATATCCTTGAAATCATATTGCTTTCTTTTGTTTCCATGTTTCATATCATCAACCTTTTGGATCAATAATTGCACAATGCTAGGTAAATCTTGGGTAGGTGGTGGTTGTGGAATGTAGGTTTGTTGGTTTTGGATTATTTGTTGGAGGAAAGCTGGAATTTGATTTTGGGGTGGATTTTGATTTTGTGAGGTTTGGTTTTGATTTTGATTTTAATTTTGATGGGCGAGGTGTTGTTGGTAGGCAAGGAGTTGTTGTAGAACATGTGGCAAAATTTGTTGGTTTTGATTGGGATTTTGTTGTGAGGTTTGGATAGAAGATGTAATAGGTGTTTGGGAGGTTGGATTTTGTACATATGTGAAATTGGATGAAGGGTTGTTACATGGGTTGTTGTTAGGAATGTTAGATGTGTTGTAGGGTGGTTGGGAGAATAATTGTGTCATGAAAGATATGGTGTTGGCGTCAAATTGGGGCACACTTGTGTGCATGGTGTTGTTGTGAATGTTAAGGGTAATTTGTGGCATAGATGTAGTGATGGTGGATGTTAACATGGTTGAGGTATTTGGTGTAGTTGATGTGGTGACATTTGAATCTTGGGATGTGTTAGGAATATTATGGGATGTGGATGGTTGTGATGGTGTGGTGACATTAGGTATGGTGGCACAATTTTGAAGGAGGAATTCAAGATATCTATTGGGATCCAATTTTAGGACTCTATCAAGTATGTCCATGGAATTGGCATCTTGTGTGAAATCTAGGACATATTCATCCACATTGTTATTGTTGATGGGTGGAAAAGGATTTACCATAGCATTGGCATCAAGTGTTGATTGTTGTTGGATTGTAGGGATATTGTTTTGGTTGGTTTGAGGCATCCCTGTGCCAAAATTGATTCTAAAGGATTCCATGTCCTTGTTTTTCTTAGCTTGAGACCTTGTCAAGGGAATATAATGGATTTGGGTGTGGATTTGGTTGAGTGGATGAAGGTTGAGACCTTAGAGAATAGATTTAAAAGTATTGGACCCAAGGATAAGTGATGGTGAAAATTTGTTGAAAGGGAATAAAGATTTATCCTTAAGAGAATAAAATCTCAAAATTCTAAACCTAAGGATGAATAATGATATGGATATGGTAAGGTTTGGTATAGGTTTTGGCTTAATAGAGTAAATCTCAAAAGTTGTAAACCTAAGGATGATTAATGATAAAGGTATGAGGATGGATAAGAAACCTTAGAGGTTAAACCTAAAAGATAAATGGATGAATTAATTTTCAAAGTTTTTTGGACTTATGAGGTCGGATAAAATGAAGAATAAAGGATGGGTGTAGTGGATTGTTGGTATAAGATAACCTTTAGAGATTAAATCTTAAAAGGATTTCTTAGATCAAGGTGACAATGTAGATGTAGGTGAAGAATGATTTTTTTTTAGGATGACCTTAGGATGGATTTGAATGGGTGACTAAGGTATGCTTAAGATGGTTTGGATGATAATAAAGCAAGGGAGACCTTAGATGATGTGGATAAATGGACTTTGGATGATAATCAACTAAGGAAAACCTTAGATGACTTTAGATAAAAGGATTTGGATGATTAAAGATGTTGGATAAATTTTGATGATGTTTGAAAAGGATTTTAAAATCAAAGGTGAGCTTGAATAATTCTAGATCTTTGGATTATAAAAGGGATATCCCTCTTTAATTAAGGTAGAATTATGACCTTAGGAAAAAAGGGGAGGATTATTTTACTTGAAAGTAGACTAATGACCAACAAGAAAAATGGGACACCTTAGAATATATCAACTTAGGAGTTGTCTAGGCTCCTAAATCAATAATTCCAAAGGTTAATAAATGCTAATTTATAAAAGCACTTAAGGTAGACAAAGCCTTAGGCACCCTATAAACTATAGGATGGTAAGGTCTAGATTTAATTCTTGCACAAAGTTGATTTGAGGTATGGTATTGGATGTTGATTGATGTTTGGATTTTGGATGATTTTTGGTTTTGGATGTGGATGTTGGATTTTTGGATAATATGGATAGAATTTGGATAAGGTTAGGTGAATGTTGGAGGATGTTGGATGATTGAATTTGGCCTAAGGTTGGGGATGACTTGGGATTAAAATGAATTTTGGAATGGATGAGTTAAAAGGTCCAAAGGTGAAAGTCAAAATTTAGGATTGAAATAAAAAGGTTAATGAGTGGATAGGGTATGACCAAAGATCAAATATCAAAATTATGTTTATCTAAGGCCAAATGATATGGGGTAAATGAATTTAGACAAAGGGTTGGACTATATGTGGAGATGAAAAAGATGGGCTATGGTTGGACTTGGCAATTGCTTAATGACTTGACATCAAAGGTCCAATAATCAAAATAATTTTTTCTAAGGTCAAAATGAAAGTATATGGATGAATTTGGACAAAATGGTTGTGGATGATGATCAAAGGTGAATTTAAATTTTGACGGATTTTGACAAGGTGACCATAGATTCTGACTGGACAAGATCTAAGGATTCTAGGACAAACTACTAGACACGTGTGGGATCTAGTTTCTAAATGGCGCTAGTTTTTGGTGATAAGGCATCAAAACATAGTGAAATGACACCAGAACATAGCTAGATGGCACCAAAATAGTGGTTTATAGTGCCACAAAAAATGGTGCCACAGGGGAATTTTAAGGTGCCAAATAGAGAAGTTATAGTGCCAAAATGAGACAGTGTCTAGGTTTTTGGCAATTTTTGGCAAATCTTGGATTTTAGACTCAAAATTTTGGATTTTTGAAGGATAAATAATTTTTTTGCAAAGATCAAATGATTGATTGGGAAGGCTCAAATGTTCAATGGTTTGATTTTTCAAATGGTTCAAGTGGTTTTGGATAATGTCGATAAGATTTCTTGGCAAGTAGACAAACAATCAAACAAGACAACACAATGGCTTTGACTCAATGGTGGACTTTGGATAAATTGGCTTATATGGGTTTCAACAAGAAGACACTCTAAGCATGTTACCAATCCTATCATTAGTCAAGTAGGAGTACCATACTTTGTAGATCTCACGAAGTGGCCGTGGGCCAATCCCAACTCAAAGTGAACCGAGATCCCCACCCCCACTAATACCTTAGGTGCTATAGTTTGGATAGATAGGGAAAGAAAGGCCATGTACCACTTACCCCCCTTACCAAGGAGACTTTCATCTTGCCCAAGGTAGTGCCTATCTCAAATATAGTGGTACAGTGAGCATCTTCCCCTCCTCTGTAGCTGTACACTACAAAGTATGGCGGATGAAAGGTCTTAAGCTAAGATAGTTACGAGCTTCTAGGGGAGTCCTCTAGTGTACACAAGGTACTTGAGGTCCAAGTCCATGAACATTAGTATATTGAAGGGATGTGGCACCAAGCGATTAAGCAAGAAACACTTCACCTTATGTCCCGAATCACCCAGGGCCCTAATGCTGTCCCAATGACAAGGTAACTAGATTGAGGTACAACATTCTCTCTCCCCCTTTGATATACCCCACTGAAATACATGGTTGAGGTCATCCCTTGGGGTGATGAAATCCCCAAGCAGGCCTCCTAAGAAGAAACTACCCTTTATTTTTTATCACCCAAGATCACACTAGGCGCGAGGGGAGAGCATACACAAGGTGAGTAACCCCTTCGAGTAACACTTAAAAGAATGTAAAAGTGTTCACAAGTAGACTTTTGATCCCCAAGATCACCCTAAGGTATGAGGGGAGAGCATATGTCTAAGTGTGAACCAAGAAAAGAAAACAAGTTTTGTAATCCTCTAACTACTTTAGTGCGACTAAGCTAGTGAGAAAATATAAAATCTTCTACTAACGAAACCTACAAAAATAGTTAGTACTTTGAATCTTTGCATTTGGCTAGTGTTCTTTTACCTGCATAGATATGTTAATGTCTTGCACAAATCCCAAGAAATAGTTATACAGATGGCACCAAAATAGAGGCAAATGGTGTTAGAAATTAATCAGATAGTGCTACAATCAAATCAGATGGCACCCAAAATAAAGAAAAAGGTACCAAAACAACAAAATAATGTGCTAGAAGTTTCTAATTCAGAAATTAGATAGAGAATCGAGAACAAAATTAAAATAGCATTGAAAATGAGGAAAATGGCATCAAATCCCAACATGGCATTAATTTTTCATTAAATGGTGCTAAACGTTCAAGAAATGGCATCAAAATGATTTTTACCTATCTTACCTTGTTTCCTTAGTTAGATAGCGTTGTTCTATGTAAATAAGGTCCCAAAACGCAAAAGTCCCCCTAAATCTGTTCAAAGAAAGTTGTTAGTTTGAAATAACCAGATCAAAAGGGATTAGAAGGTCCTCTATCTTGCCAACAAACACCAAGCATCAGATTAAAACCAAGGAGTAGTTGGTGTGAAGCAAAATAACTTAGGGTTAGGCAAAAAAAGTAGTTCCAATCATTTCTAGACAATTTTTTGCATTATGACCCTCGTCCTTGTGTATTCATGATAAAAACAAAGAGTATGAGATCCTAAAAACTTGCTAAAAGTCCTAAAAACACCTTGAAAATGTTTTACTAAGCCTAAAGATGTTCACATAGCCATTAGTAAATGGCACCAAAACAGAGGGATATGGCGCCAAAATAAAGACAGATGGCACCAAACCGTGGACAGATAGCTCCAAACCTTAACCTTTTAGCATTGAAACTCTTGCAGTCCAGCTCCTTGCAAGAAACTCAAACAACAATGGTTAAATAGGGACCATGGGGTCCCACTGGGCATGCCAAATGAAGTCAAAGGAAACAAGATCACATAAAAACATCAAAATGAATTCAAACAAATGAGATTTATACCTTTCCATGTGAATCTAGCTCCTTCCTCCTTAATAAGGTAGAGGACTTTGCACCCTTAAGCCTTAGCTTCACCCATAATGCAAGTTGCAATGTGAAATGCTCTCAAAGTGCCAATGCAATTTCACCATAACCTAGCTACAATGGAGATGACTAAGAGAAATTTGAGCATAGGAAGATTACTCAAAACTTGGATGATCAAATGGCTTGTGGAAGCTTGTATTTATAGGCAAATTGGAGGGGGTTTTGATCCAATGGTGGAGATTGATTGTTGATATCAAGGGATGAGATTGATTGTGAGATGGAGGGCTAGGATTTGATCAACAAAATTGGAGGGTGGAGAATAAAAATGAATCTTTTATTCATTTTAAGGACTTAGCATTTAATGTGATTTAGATGGATGAGAAAATTGAAAATTAATTTCCTTGGGATGAGATGGAATTAAAAATTCCATTTTATGTGGGGATGTGCAAGTCTAAGAGCACATGTACATTTTTAGCCTCTTACATTTGTAAGCTAAAAAAGAGGAAGATGTTTTATCATGAAAATGGTAAAAATGAGTTGGAGTGTTTATGAATATTTTGCAATTTTAAATTTGTGGGTGTGGGAGAAGGTGTTAATCATGCTTTGACCAAGTTAATCAAGGTGATTAAATTAGTTAATTTGGCTGGAAAAAATTAGTGAGTGGGGTAATTAGGGTTTAGGATTAATTAAATAATGGTTTATTTAATTAATCCAAGTCTAGGGGTCATGTACACTAGGGTAGCTAATTAAATAATGGTTATTTAATCAACTAGGTTAGGGGTAGGCTAATTAGTAGGCTTGATTAATTAGATAAACATGATTTATCTAATTAATTGGGTTTAGGGAATTAGAAAAATTAACGAAATAAATATTTGACATATTTATTTAATTAATTGGGTTAATGTTAGAATGTGTGACTATTGAATTAATTAAATTAATTCAATTTTAGGGATAAAATGATAAAGAATAAGTGAATAATTTAGGTGTTGGGTGAGGTAATTAATTAAATAAAAATTTAATTAATTAATTAGATGAGTAATTAGTGATATGGATGGCCTTGGAGGATAGTTAGGTGGTTAAGACATTTTTAGGTGTCTACAGTGTAGGTTTTCCCCAATGTTGATATATTTGAGACAATTAGCTTGGGTAATTTAAGTGTTGTGTTATTATCCCTATCTCACTTAATTTAGAGTTATGAGACGAGTCTTGTGAGGCTAAATCCAAATTGATTGATTCAAGATTCTTGAGTCATGTGAAAACCTGCAAATGTGTTTGTGTGCTTCCTATAGATGGTTCAACTCCTATGATTTATTGCATTTAATCATTTTTCATATTTCATTAAATGCTTGCAAAATGAATTTATGTTGGTAGCTAAAATAAAATTATAGTTTTATGTGCCTTGTAATGTATTTGATGTTGCTAAGTGGGAAAAGGAAACATATGATTTAATTAGAAAATTGTATTATTATTTTGAAAATATATTTGACATGTTTTCCCTATGTCTACCTACTTGGAAAATACTAAATTAGGTAAAGAATTGATTTATCAAGAAAGTGCATCAAGAAATTACTAATGTTCATTTGATGATTTTAGTCAATTTTACTATGAGGGAATATTTTATAAAGTTTAATTGGAAAACTAGAATGGTTCTTTTGAAAATAAAAGAAGACAATTTGAAAAAAGGTATTTTTGGATAAAAGAAGAGGAAAAAGGCCATTTGGGTCATTAGAAATTTGGGGCTACATTTTCTCCTCTTCCTCTCCCTTTTTCTTGTGGTGGTTTTGGCAATTGGATTAGCTACTTGGGTTGAATGTTGGATCGAGGTTTGGGATGATGTGGTGGAGTGAAAGAGCTGCTCAAAACCCTCTCCCTTTTCCTTCTTTTTTTTCTTGGCTAAAGGTAAGTGTCTTCTTTTAAAATTTAGTATTGTGAAGTTGTTGTGTTGCTTTAGACATGTCTACCTTATGTGTATGCATATGAATTAAATTTTCATAGGAAATATTGTATGGGTGGGCTATTAAATTGATAAAAATCAATTTAACAATCCCCATTGCTTTATTTTAAGATTTCTTTATTTATGCCAGAACTATGGTGAATTTTCCTAAAATTCATACATGATTGGAAAAGTGTATTTTCCCTACCCTTAGCTTACAAAGGGTATTCTTAGTTTTTAGAAATTTGGATTTTGAATTTTGGGTGGGGTTTGAGCTTCCATCAATGAAATTGGGATTTTTGCAAGTTTCATGCATGTTGATAAGAAAGTAAAATTTAAATTCTAAATGTATTTTAGAGTATTATTTTTTGGGAATGGAATTTAATCATATGGCTGGATAGGTGTGCTATGACTAGACCTCATTTTTGCATTATGACCATATTCAATTTTTTAGTATGTGGCCTTAGGAGGTCTCTAGGTCATAATGAAGTGGAATTGATTAGATGGGGCGTAATCCTCAACTTGTCTACAATGGTCATAGATTCCATGTGATGACACTCCATAGTGTAACTATGATACTTTCTTCCTTGTTTGTGTGTCTGATTGTGAATCTAATGAGTGTTTGTAATCCCATTGTACACGTTGAATTAATGTGTCTTCCCAATCTTGTTTATGGTTGTATCTTGTATGATGTGTTGACATCCCATGTGCATGCATTGATGGTGTTGGTTATATTCTCAAGTATTCTTGTTTGGAAACTCTATGTATGAGTTACGAATAACATGTTTATGTTCACCCCCTTGTTTGGTGTGAGTGTTATTGGACCACCCAATCAATTACCTCCTAGTTCAAAGGGGTGGGCCTAAGGGTTCCACATGATTGGGTGGCATTGAACCACCATGCAGGGTTTTGGTACTTTGGTTGTAAATGTATAAATCAAGAAATTTTAATTATTAAATATAAATTTGTAATTATGAGAAAGAACACTTATGAATTTTATTTTAATCCACTCATATTTGTGGTGTAACTCTTATCATTTATTTTAGCATTGGTTGACCTTAAAGTTGAATGTATATGGAATGTGTAATGAAATTCTCATGTTTTGGTTATATTTAGAAAACATGATTTATGATTTTATATAAATGAACATGTAAGTAGTTTAGTTGTAATTTAATTGTGTCTTATGAATGTATGTTGTTCTTGGAGATGTATACATTCTCTATTCTATGTAGCTGATACCTTTTTTGAGTGCCTGGTCATTTCCTTAGCACAGATAGTTTCATGCAGGTTGGGAACTTGGCATTGGGTTTTAATTAGTTTTGTGGTGTTTGGGGTATTTTTGTTTGGCCAATAAAGAGCATATATGTTCTCAAATGCTTGTTATAAGTTGTTTTCATACATCATGTAGAACAAGGAAATCATGCCCTTTTGAGTGATAGTCTAGCTTACTGTTTCAAACTTGTAATTTTTGTGTAGAGTTGCAAGTTGTATTTTAGACTTCAAAGTTTGAGTTTCAAAGTTGTTAGATTTCAACCTTTAAGATGCTCTTACATGTTGTAATTTGCATTTTAGACTTCAAAGTTTGAGTTTGTAGTTGGTTGGAATTCAGTCTCTAAGTTGCACTCTTCATAATTGCAAGTTGCATTTCAGACTTCAAAGTCCTTGTTTCAACTCTATTGGGTTTGGACCTCAAGAAAAATTCTACATGTTGTAAGTGTGCAATCAAACTCTAAAGTCTAAGTTCCTAGTCCATCAGATTTTAGTCTTTGGGTCATATTTTGCATGTGTATATATGATATTAGACCCTAAAGGTTGAGTTGCAAGTCTATTGAAGTTTAGACTTTGTGACAAATTTTGCATATTGCAAATATACATTTGGACCCTAAGGTTCAAGATGTAAACATTTTAGATTTTAGAGTTTGTGATTCTTTTACAAGTTGTAAAATGGGATCGAACCCTAAAGTTTGAAGTGTAAGTCCACTAAGGTTCAAACTATGAGTCACTTTTTTCATGTGGTAGACATGCAATGGGAATTTGAAGGTTGAGTTTCAAATCTAAGTTTTAAGGTTGATTTGTGAGTTTGAGTTGCAAGGTTGAGTTGCAAGGTCAATTTGCAAGGTAAAGTTGTAGTTTTGACGTGCTAGAATGTCAACCAGGCATGACATGAACTTTCCTCTAGAATCTAAATATTGAAGTTAGATGTGTGGAGGTTGGGATTTGGTTGTCATTTTACACTTGAACGACTTGTATATGGACCCCAAGATTGCAAGGGGTTGTGTTGTGGGATTTGTGGGTCAGTGTGTAAATGGTGGGGCTATAGAGGTTTAGGGGAATCTTGATTCTCTATTAGACCTCATCATTTGATCTTGTCATGGTAACTTGACCTATGTTTGAGAAAGTCTTCTACTTGTGTCACCATTCTCAATGTATTAGTGTGCATGCTAGGTGTGTCCTTGTGTTGTGTCATGACACCTCACACATGTAGGTTTGTAATGTGGCATGCTTAGTATCACATTTGTATTACAATTTTTTTTTTTTCAAATTTTTATCTATTAATGTCCTGGGAGGGTGCTTGGGGCATTAATAAAAAACATATTATTTTAGCATATTTTGATTGTACTCACCTTTTCTTGCCCTATAGTGGGAAATACTTGAAATTATACACACGATGAAAACAAGTTGTCCCCTACTTTGTAAATAGGTGATGTATGGTTTTTTTGGTGTCTTTTAGTTTTAGTTTGTGTGGCATGTCCCATTTTAGGTTTTTAAAGTCTTTCTCTCTTTATTTTTTCTTATGGATATGTGTTTGACTCTATTTCCCAATAGATGAGGAACTGATCTTAAGAAAAATTATAGGTTCTTGTCCTAAATTTCAGATAGTTGTTGTCATTAAAATTTCAAATTATATTATTCAAACTCCATGCCTTTCATTCCTATCAAAAGTTTCCTTTACCATTTCTTGGGTTATTAAGTCCTTTTGTCAAAATCCTTGGATTTGATTCTAGGCATGATGAATGTGTCTCAAAATTGTTGAGTCTAAGTGTTTAAGTATTCATAGGACTCTTTGGAATTTTGAGCTAAAAAAAGATTGAAAATCCTAAGTCAAATTTATAAAAAATCTATTTTTCAAAGTTTCAAGATTTTCATGTATCTTAGTAGTTACTTGAAGCTACCATAAAAACCTAAGGTCCCAAAGCCTTTATTATTTCTTATAGTTTTAGACTTCATTTGTAACTTTTTAATTGCTACCAACCTTTCTATGTATCTCAAAAACTTGCACAACAATTTTTTTGAGAGTTTTGGACCTACTTTGCAGTCTTGCAACTATTACCAACTAATTATTAGACTCCAAAACCTAATTGCATTAACTCTATCAAGATATTGGACTTGGATTGTAATCTTGTAAATATATTTCATAGCTACATTCTCAAATCTTAAAAGTCCATTTGGTCAATTCCATGGACTTTCATATTTCCTGTGCAACTTCATAGTACCTACCAAGATGCATCCTAACTCCAAAATCCCATAGATAAAACCTAAGAGGCACATGATTTATAGCTCACATGTATGGATTTTTTTTAATAAAACTACCTTTATTCTACTAAATTTCACATTGATTTTTTACATTTCATCATGCACATGCATTCACAATGCTCCTACAATCTTTGTAAGTCTTGCAAGTCCATCATTTCTCTATGAATCCATCTACCAATGAGCGCAATCATGCCATTACTTACTATATGATATGAGGAGTTAGGGTTTATAGTCACATTAAGAATTTTAAAGTTGCACTCATAGGATTTCTAATCCAAGTCACCCAACTCATACCAACAAACCCTCCTTCCTTGATTTACCATTAGTTCTCCAAGTATTCATTTCTCATTTACATGATCAAAATTTTGATGTCTTTAGGATTTATATATTTTGAAGCTTGATGGTGTATTGATTTTTATTCCTTGAGTTCTCAATTGCTCCTACTATATTAATGTGAGATTGTATATTTTACAAATGAAATGAAAATCATATAGTTTTTAAAACCCTATAATCACTATCTTTGTGTTTGACTTAGTGATTTTGGCTAAGTTACCCACAAATCCATGTCTTTTGATTTTTTGGGCTTATCTTGTACCCTTGCATATCATAAAATGCTACAAACAAATCTTGAAACCCTACATCGCTTAACCTTCTTGAGATCCTATACTTCATTTGTAACTATAATTTTTATCAACCTACAATCAGTACCTACTTTTCCACTTGTGATATGCTTTCAAACTTTCAAACCTTGTGTGTAATTTTGTAACTACAATGCTACAAGCAAACCCTAAAAGTCCTCATCTCTTACAAGTGACACATTGGACTCTACCTACACCCTAATAATTCTGAACCTACAAGGAAACACTAAAATCATACCATTGCAAATCTCTTGAGCTTTTTAATTTTTTGGGTACCTACAAAGTTTCATTTTGAATCTAAAAACCCTCCTAAATTATTTTCTCCCTATTCCCCCATAAGATAAATGTTAAATCATATGAAATCACCTCAGAAGATGAAGTATGAATTCAAGGGAGTCACCCCTCCTTAAAAGTCCATCTCAGAGGTGATTAACATCTCAGATAGAAAACTTAGGCACACAAATTTGGAGGAATTTCCCACCAGGATGGAAAAAGATACGAAGACCAATAGAAGGGTAAATAACATTATATGGAAAGTGGGATTGTTTAGGCTGTAGCCTTCCCTATCTCTATTCAATTCACAAAACTAGTATTAACTTGTGCACACTTCTACAATCAAAACACTTATGAAATTCAAAATTCAATGGGCCAAAAAGTACACCAAATCTTTCTAGAGTATATAGAAGAGATTTTCAAGTTTCCCACACATGAAAAGTATGTAGAAATAACCATGGAGTGTGCCAAGTAGTTTTATGAGTAGAACCTAATCAATGCCTTTGCATATTAAACAAGGGTTGGATTAAGAAGGAGAGAACCATGGTTGCTAGGATACCAAATGCACTCCACCAAAGTGTATTCATTGAAGAAGTAAGTGATTTGACCACCTTACTAAATAGGGTGGCAGGAAATAAAAATACCAAGGACTTCCATCCATGTATATTCTAATTCATTGTAAGGATTCTAGATGGTAAAGAGTACATTGACTAGGGTACCATGAGTAGTGATAACCTACATATCCAACTAATAGAAGTCACTTGATCAAAGATTTTTTTCATGATTAAGAGTCTAACTTTTCTTGGATTGAAGAGAGTTGGGGTTATGGTTATTGAAGTCGAGAAAATTTGGTCTATGATCATTAGCCACAACTAAATCTTGAAAAGAAAAATACTTTAGAAAAGTAAATGATGATTTCATCTTCCTTACTATGAGAATGTTGGAAAATGATATCAACAAATGAATGTCAAATGAAGAAACAACAACTATATCCGTGTGTGGAAATTGGTTTATCTATTTCCCTATCTTTTCATACATTTGGTTTTGAGGATTCATAGGTGCTCCATACTATCTCCCAAGATATGCCAATAAATAGGTTAGTTTTGTGTCATGACCCGACATTAGGACAATGTTTAAATTAAAGATTTAAACATTATGATCAAATTGGTAAAGTCACTTTTGATATTTAGTCAATTTGAATGATAGAAATAATTGCAAACATGTATTATTAATATATAATATTTAATAAAAGATATTAAATAATATTATTATATTAATAATATATTTATTACCAAGAATATATTATATTTATTAAAGACAAAATTGGGAAAAAAGACAAAAATGGAAAAAGACAAAAATAGAATAAGACAAGAAGGTTCTGACTTGGCATTAAAAGACAAATAATAATTAAAGGGCAATAGAAGGCAATTACCCAAGGATCGAATGAGGGCACTAAGGATTGATCTTCATTAAAGAATAAATATTGTATACACCTAAAATTGGCATGACTCTACTTAAATAAATATTTTTAATATTTATTTCATCATTCATAGTCTTCTATCAATAAATAAATAAATTTGTTTATTGATTCGATTCATCTCCTCTCATTTAATTAAATAAATCACATTTATTTAATTAATTAAATTCATCTACACCAACTTTATTCTTCTAAAATAATTAAATAATTTTAATTATTTAATTAAACCTTTTATTCCTCCAAATTTAAATAAAATGCAAATTTTATTTAAATAAAATCTAAAATCCTCAGAAAATAAAATATATTTATATATTTTATTTATTCCTCTCAATTAGCTACAAAATAATTAAATAATAAATCTTTTTATTTAATTATGCCTTCTTATCTTCACAAAAATCATTCTTATCTTCCAAAAATACTTTCCTCTTGTCACACAAAAGCAAAAGCTGAGTTACAAAAGCAAAATCAGTTTTAAAGCATCTTTAAAGCAAATCTTCTCTCAAATTAGAAAAATAAATTCTAATTTAATAAAATCAAATCTCATCCTCATCAAGAGAGGAGTTAACTCAACAAAGCTGCTTTTCAAATGACATGTATCCTTCTTCCATTTGTTGCACGTTCCTCAACAAGCCTCCTCCGTTGATCTTTTCTTTTCTTCTCAACCATTGATCTTCCCTCACCTTTTTCTATAAATACAACATTCTTCTCTTCATTTCATATCTCTCATCTGTGCAAACTTATGCTACAGGAATACAAGCACGCCTTTGACACCCCACTTCCTAAAGCACTTCATAGCATCCATTTTTAGTGTGTTGAAGCTCATCTTCAATCACATAAGTATCACAGCCATTCTTCCTTTGTCATCTTCAACAAGCAAGCAAGCAAAACGCTTCTAAGGGCTTCACAATCAAGATCAAAGAAAGATAGGTGAACTACGGAAGGCGAAAGGTAAAGGTGTAAGTATTATTTTTCATTGTTTTAATCTCCTTTTATCTTCATATTCTATAGATGTTTGGGTTTTATTATTCATTGATTTGATTAACCTATTTTCCCCCTCACATTTTGGTGCCCACCGTGGGGCCCTTGCCCCTCTTACTAATAAAAAAATGAGTGTTTTTAAGTGATAGGTTCGTACAGATGACGAAGCAGGTTTCTGACAGAGGCATCTGGCGCATATAACTTCTGAAACAACGCATTTACCTTCCAAGTTGGTGCATCTGATCATTCGGTGCATTTGACCCCAAAAGTGATGCATTTACCTCACGAATCGGTGCATCTGACCTTTTGGCGCATTTGACCCCCGCAACAGCGCATCTGACCCCTATTTTGGTGCCTGTGTTTGAGTTGCGCATTTACTCTGTATTTTGGCGCATCTGCACTGTAAAATGACACATCTATCATAGTTGTGCATATACCTCTAGTTTTTGTGCATTTACCTTCTATTGTTGCGCTTTTGTACAATGCCGCATGCACTCCCTGTTTCTGTGCATTCAGGCTGCAGTGCGGCACATTTGATTCTACTTTCTGTTTTTAGGGTTTCTAATTTTGTGCGTTGGATCTAACAGTTGTTTTGCAGGGTTAATAGCTGGATTAGGTCATTTAGATGCTTTGCCTAGTTCGTTTAGACTAATTAGGGGTAAAGTAAACAAGTGCATTTCATACAAACTTCACATAGTACATAA
This sequence comes from Cunninghamia lanceolata, assembly GCA_027924645.1. Lineage (NCBI taxonomy): Eukaryota > Viridiplantae > Streptophyta > Pinopsida > Cupressales > Cupressaceae > Cunninghamia > Cunninghamia lanceolata. The sequence goes on from BSBN01001650.1 coordinate 133,348, forward strand.
CTAGGAAGGAAGTAACTGGACCCAAATTGCTATCTTTGCATTGTTCATTTATTTTCCTAGATTAGACCACTGTTATCTTTACAAACGGGAAAATGAACATTGGCATGTCTTAATCACTTTCAAGTCAACAAACGGGAAAATGAACAATGCTATGATCTAAACACTTCCAAGTTAACAATCGTGTGAGTGCACAAGTAGATTAGCTCATTTAGTTTTTCTATTTTCAACTAGGTTGGATTAACCATTATACTCTGTGCTTGCGAATGATAATAGGCGTATGCTCTCCCCTTAACTTGGTGATCAAAGTGCTAGACTTGTCATTCTATTTGTCGAACCTTTAGGGGGGCCTGGCCTTGGATGCACACTTGTCCAAGTGGGAACGACCCTAAATGGTAACAGGCTAAAGCCAAGCCCTACCAAGCCACTTAAAATAAATTGTGCTTGAGGAGAAAACCTCAAGCAACGAGTGCTGCTGTGTTACACCGACCGCCAACCTCCCCCAAAACCCTCATAGGTGTAACCCTTTGAGGCTGGGAGACTCCATAATGGAGAGTAGTGCCGCCGCACATGTAACCACTCGAACGGTTGCCCTGACTAAGAACCAAATTATGTAGCAAGCCAAAAACCCCTATTTGTTGATGCAAAGGGTGGAGCCCTTAAAGCAACTTCGATTCAAGTGACTCTTAGTAGAGGTAGCAGGGACAATCCTAAGGTTTGGTGGGGGTATGAGCCTAAGGAAACCTAAATCTGGTATGTGTGAGAAGTGAGTGCCGTGGAGGGGAGCCGGTGCTACCAGATCCTGGAGCTACACACTTTGAGTGGCACAGCTAGAGGATTCAACGAATATTGTCATATCCAGCCTAGGTTGTACTTGTTTTGAGTCAAAATAGTCCAAAAAATACAAAAATATATATAAAAAGATAAAAATCATGGAAAACTTCTATGGGTTTGCTATGTTTTTGCCATAATTGAACATCAGAATATCCACAAGCACCAAGTTTTTCAAACCAAAAAAAAAATAGAAGCTCCTGAAAACGATCCAAAATTTTGCAAAATTTCTGAGAAAACAAGGGAAAACACCAGAGTTGCGCATTTGATTTGACTTATAACGCTTTTGCACTCTGTGCTGGTGTATTTGTTTTGTGCATCCAAACCAGTAAGCTTTTCTGGTCTTATGTCAATGGAAAACCAATTAGAATATTTTGGTCAAAAACTCCAATACTTGCAATTGCAAATAAGATTAGATCCCTCACCCCAAAATTGTATAGCATTTTCTCAACAAGCCCAAGTCTTACAACAAGAAATGGCAATCTTGCAAGCTAAACATGCCAGTACTAGCTACACCTCGCCCCAAAATCGTATATCCTTTTCCCATACTCATGACAAGGCAAGCACCACCTTAACTTAGAAATCATATACCACCCCATCTACTAGTCCTCCTTCGCCACCTTCTAAGACACATATTCCAAAACATACCAGTTCTACACTAACACCACCATCTAGTTCCTCAAACTCTAAATGGATGACCAAAAAGGAATCAGATGAGTGGTGGGAAAGAGTTTTTCCAAATTTATACAACTAGAGAAAAGCTAGAGAGAAAGCTAAATCCCCTCATTCACCTATCCATACACCTACCAATGATGTGATCCAAGGGCTACTAGCAGAGAGTCAACCATGTCCCCAAATTCTGGTCCTTGACCTTACCAAAGATTCTTCCAATCCCATGTCAAATCCTACAACACCTTCATGTCATCTGCAAACCCTTGAGCTTATTGAAGAACCTCCTACCATGAACCAAAGTCAAAGTCCATTGAACATCCATGTTGTCAACCAAGAATCTATCCAAGAGCTATCCACTTCCATTCAAGAAGACCAAGAGCTATGTCAAGAGCACACCTTAGAGCATGTGGAAATACCCACCCTTTGTCTAAATCAAGATCAAAACACCCCCATCCAATTTCAAACCATTCATAACCTTTATCTCTTCCATGATCAAGATAATACCTATGAAGAATCTATCCATGAGCAACTTGATCCTATACATGGGAAAGAGATCCAATTCCAACCCGTTCATAATCTATACCTTCTCTATGATCTAGATACTACCTTTTATGAAGAAGATGTCCATGAACAACTTGATCCCATACCCCTTCATGAGCAAGAAACCTCCATTACTTCTATCCCTCTTAGATCTAATCCCATCCATGATCCAACAACTTCCGCTTCCTCTGATGAGACACTTGCCTCCCAAGTGCACATGAATGATCAACCCAATAACTTAGATCCTAAAGAGCATAATGATGATCAAGATTCTAGTGATCCTTCACCATCCATTATTGACCAATCTACAAATCCATCATCTTATATCCTTGGGTTTACTACCTTCATGCATGAATGTTCTTCCTTAGAACACCAACAACCATTATCCGCTATCTCGCCTTCCTCATCCAATAAGGAACTCGCTGCTAGTGCACCTATACATAATCCCATGGTCCACCGCATACTCTAGCATATCAACTATCAAGGTAAAGGCTTAGGCCTTCATGAACAAGGTGTTTTGGAACCTATCCATGTCAATGTTCCTCCACCTTCATACGGCCTTGGATACATACCCCAAGGTGAGCAATCTCAATATGTTGGTACTTCCTCCACTCCTCCTAAGTCTACTACTTTCCATCGCAAACCCTATCATATCCCCACAACATATGTCACCATTCCACCTCCATCATCCTACATTTGTCAAAAGCATGTGACCATACACCTTCCACCATCCAATCTACCTCCGCTACTCCCAAATCCTAACATCCCTCCATACATTTTACCACCACTTCTTCCAACACCTTATCCATCCATCTGGAAATCCTCTAACATTCCCAATCATGGCCAACAAATGCACATGTTGTCTAAACAAAGAGTTTTCACTTACCCCACTTCCACCATCCCAAGAGAATTCAACAGCAAAAATTTGGATGCCTCTACCTCTCAAGTCAAAAATCCTAAGCATCATCATGACCTAGGATACAAAAACAAAGAATTAAAGAATTATCCATATCAAAAGATGCATACACCCATACACCTCAATGCCAAACTAAAACAAGTGTGGGTCCCCAAGCATCAAGTAATTACCTCAAAAGCTACACAAAAGATGCATCTATCTGTGCCCATACCTTCACAAGCAAAGTCTAAAAGCAAAATGGTTTGGGTACCTAAGAAAAAAGCCCTCAAGTCAAATGAGGCATCCACCTCTCACGAATCCCAACCATCCCCGTTCTCCTTTTCCATGCAAAAATCACATTCCATCCAAAAGTATCAAATCCTTCCATCCCACATGACAAGCAAAAATAAAAAAAATACTAAGTCTATGTGGGTCCCTAAAGGCCTATATCATTCATCTACCAAACAAAAATTTGCATTGCTTCCCACACCACCTGCCTATCATAAGCTTCAATGTTTATCACCGTATGTGCAACCCTTGGTCAGGGTTCCCTTCCATTCCACAATACTTTCGTATAACTCCATCTACCCTCCCTTCCACTACTATCCTACATATCTCCCTCATCCTATGGTCCATGCTTTTGCATAAACCTTCCTTCCATCCTTGCATAAGTCCTTCTGTATTCTGCATCATCATCCACTATCGCACCTTCCATAATCCAATATCTACCATTCTCCATCTCACTATCATGCAGTCCCCTACCAACATCTATGAGAACACTTGACTTGGTCCATATGATGACATCCATTGAGACTATCACCTTTCAGGGAGCTAGATGCTTGAGTTTCTCCTTTCCATATCCACCTTCTCCTATCTAAATATTCAAAAAAAAAAAAAGGTAAAGAAAAATCCCTTCGTCCAATGGTGAAAATCTGGCAAACAGGCGCCTTGGATAAGTACCATGATGAAAACCTGGCAAACAAGCGTCATGTGTAAGTTGATCTTCTATGTCACCTACACTTGGGGGCACCTTGTCTCATCAGCATATCACTTTTCTCCTACTAGTTTCCTTTCATACCATTTCCTATCCTATTCCTCTATCCATTACATACCTATCTTGTCATGTCCATCCATCTTGATCTTCCTTTCCTCTATTTTTTTGATCTTGATAAAGATTGGGGGCACAATGTTGACAAATGTTCTAGATGTCTCTTGACATACCTTATCCCTCCAAAACCACACAAATCCTTCATTATCCTCTCATCCTCTGTCATCATAAACATTGTCATGAAAACTCCTACGTATTCTACCTATAATGGGGCATGTTTTTCTTATGCAACATGGTCCTTGGAGATCACATCCTTGTTTCCTTCTACCTACCCTACCATTGATCCCCTATCACCCATGCATCTACCTATCTGTGGTGTTTCCTTGTCATTAGTATCATCTGATCCATGTCTGTTCCATGTCATGTCTTGTCGGATCCATATCTGTTCCATATCGTGTCTTGTCTGATCCATATCGTGTCTCATCTGATCTATATCTTAGGTCCATCAGAGTTCCCCTCCTGAACTACGTTGCCTCTACATCGTCACGTAGGCAAGGCCATTATCAATGCACGCATGAGGCTCTGCTTCCTGTCCATCCCATGTCTTGTTGTCTATCCCTCTATCCATTCGTGTCCACACCCTTTTCACCAGGCATGCACGGGAAGCAAAGAAAGTTACCCAAAAACAAATTTCTTGATGCAAAACATCAATCTGTCCAAAAGTAGCGCACCATACTGAAACACTCAAGCTAATTCTATATCAATTATGGAAAAAAGACACATATAATGCAAGAAAGTTTTTGTGAATAGGTTAACTTACAAAGTCTTGGATTTTTGTCATTATGTCTTCCTATGCTACTCAAGGATGCCAAAAGCTAGAGATGCTATGATGGGGGCATAATCATTTTCTTTGTCTGCTACTTTTGGATAAAACTTTAGTAATGTGACGACTTTTGTCTAACGACATGATCAGCAAAAGATCATCGAGGACTTCAGAGGTCTAAACATGAAAAGGGGCAATCCTTGTCTGTTTAAATGCAAAAAATACTCAGGTCATCTAGATTCAATTTTGACTAGATGCTTGTATTAACTTGCTAAATCAAAATCCATGTAAGTGATACTCAGGTCATCTCGGTCTAATTATACCTAGATGCTTGTATTTTCTTACAACATTTTAAAAGCCCAATAATGAAAGAAAAGTACTTGCAATATCAAGATGACAAAGATCCATATCGTATCCAATTGCATCTCATATCCGTATTCATATCCAATTGCATTTCTCCATATCCAATCCAATAAAAATCCAAAATGCAGCAAATCAATGTTTACAAATGCTTGTGATTTCTTCTATCGAGTCATTCTTCTATCGATCAAATTTCTATCTGTCTTCATATCTCTTGTCAACAGTTCTAGCTGTCAATCCAAGCAGTGATCCAAATGCAAGTCTATCCTTAATCCATACCAATCAAGTCAAGCCAATCTTGTCAAATTATCCAATCGCAATTCATGGTCTTGATCCTAATCTTGTCGTAAATCGTATCAATCAGTCATAACTATCCTTCATGTTGCTCTAGGGATATATCATTCCCCGCCATGACAACACTGTCGTATATCATTATCATATCAAATGTCTTAGACAGGATGTTGCATTGTTGAAACTAGACCCAGAGTCTTATATGACATGTTTCATTCCTGACACCAGACATCATTGATCTATATCGTTGGTTTACCGCTTGACCGGGGCAATACCTTGTCTGTTCTTGTAACATTTGGCTTACTTGCTTGCGTGTGTCATCATTTTATCTTGCATCACATATCATTCACCTCTTTCTTCTACATCCAACCATTTCTTCTCATATCAACCTTCTTCATCATGAGATTGTCCGTCTCACTCCTTCTGCTGTCTCCCCATCCAATCTCACGAGGGGCATCCTGTCGTTAAATTTGTACCAGGGGTAAACTGGGGCATATATCACTGTCGAAAATTCTTATTTTTTGAAACAACGTGATAAAACACATTGCATCAAAGAGGGGCAAAATGTATCACCTAAAGTTGGCATGACTCTACTTAAATAAATATTTTTAATATTTATTTCATCATTCATATTCTTCTATCAATAAATAAATAAATTTGTTTATTTATTCGATTCATCTCCTCTCATTTAATTAAATAAATCACATCTATTTCATTAATTAAATTCATCTACACCAACTTTATTCTTCTAAAATAATTAAATAATTTTAATTATTTAATTAAAACCTTTTATTCCTCCAAATTTAAATAAAATGCAAATTTTATTTAAATAAAATCTAAAATCCTCAGAAAATAAAATATATTTATATATTTTATTTATTCCTCTCAATTATCTACAAAATAATTAAATAATAAATCTTTTTATTTAATTATGCCTTCTTATCTTCACAAAAATCATTCTTATCTTCCAAAAATACTTTCCTCTTGTCACACAAAAGCAAAAGCTAAGTTACAAAAGCAAAATCAGTTTTAAAGCATCTTTAAAGCAAATCTTCTCTCAAATTAGAAAAATAAATTCTAATTTAATAAAATCAAATCTCATCCTCATCAAGAGAGGAGTTAACTCAACAAAGCTGCTTTTCAAATGACATGTGTCCTTCCATTTGTTGCACGTTCCTCAACAAGCCTCCTTCGTTGATCTTTTCTTTTCTTCTCAACTATTGATCTTCCCTCACCTTTTTCTATAAATACAACTTTCTTCTCTTCATTTCATATCTCTCATCTGTGCAAACTTACGCTGCAGGAATACAAGCACTCCTTTGGCACCCCACTTCCTAAAGCACTTCATAGCATCCATTTTTAGTGTGTTGAAGCTCATCTTCAATCACATAAGTATCACAACCATTCTTCCTTTGTCATATTCAACAAGCAAGCAAGCAAAATGCTTCTGAGGGCTTCACAATCAAGATCAAAGAAAGATAGGCAAACTACAGAAGGCGAAAGGTAAAGGTGTAAGTATTATTTTTCATTGTTTTAATCTCCTTTTATCTTCATATTCTGTAGATGTTTGGGTTTTATTATTCAATGATTTGATTAACCTATTTCCCCCCTCACAAATACCATTGTAAATGATTTAATGAAGGGGTACGAAGGCCCAAGAGACATCAAAGATGACTCCTCCACACCATAAAAGAGGAATCGAAACCCCAAGAGAAGATTTCATTAAAGACAAGGAAGACGAATCTGCATAAGAGTTACGACAAAGCAACAATAAAAAATTTTGAGTTCTTGAAGGCATTGATCCCAAATAGTAGATATTATTATTAATTCATATAAGAGCATCTTTTCAAGACTGCAATCCATCTTGTATTAGCAAGTAAGCACCTTTATAATATTTAATTCCTCTTCACTAATGGGCGACTGTACCAACATAGGTATGTAGAAATCATATTCTTGTTTCATTCTTGATAGCAATTATTATGTAGGTAGTCATATGCAATTGTTCATGTTAATGTATTTGCATTGATTATGATAACTCTTAGTTATGAACAATCATACAATGGCTCTCATAAATATATCGATTATGATTTATGGGCAGCAATCATATGCTTGTTCTCATCATAATAACTTGGATTTTGCACAACCAGTCTTAGTAATACATTCCATTATCCATGATGGTACAATCATCATGAATAATGAAATGTAAACAATCATATAGAAGGATCATATATATATATATATATATATATGCAAGAATTCAAGTAATTTATCTAGTAATCAATTATGCATAATGAATGTGATTTACCAACCTCATATGAGAGATAGGAAGGAAAAGTACCAAGAGGCCACATGGGTATTTAGAATCCTTTGTCACATGAGGTATAAGGTACCCATTATGCAAAGGATGATTATCACATAGAGGCCTTGTCACATGAGGTATAAGGTACCCATAGTGCAAGGATAGTGATGTATAGGCCTTGCTTACTTGATGTAAGGCATCATAAAAGTACCAAGGAGTCTCAAAAGGCCTTGACTCTAAGGTATTAAGGATACCATATTGAGTCTAAGGATAGAGACATTAGAGCCCCATAGTGGATAATGGTAACTCTCCTCCAATCTCCCATAGGATGTTAGTAAATGACATGTAGACAAGTAGATTGCAATTTGTATTGGTGAATATCCTAGATCATGTGAAATGTCATGAAAGAATATGCAAGGCATATTAATGATGATCATGAAAGTAACATATGAAATGTTAATGATATGCAAGGCATATGAATTATGATCATAAGACTAACTTGTGAAATATAAAGAGCATTGAAAGCAATCAAGAGATTAGCAATGATGATATGCATTGAGAGTAGCTATGAATTAATAATAGCAATGCATAGAAAATGATCATAGATGAATAATAGTAATTTGTATAGTGATGTATATTGATAGAAATCAATGATGAACTAAGTTATGAATTGACAATTAATCATAGAAATGATAAGCAATGTCCTATGTGTGAATTATATATATTGGCTTGAAATAAAATAGACTAATGTTCTCTTGTTGCAAGTTGAAATTTGTGAACAAGGTAAAAAGAATCCTGATTTGTGATAAGGGGACATTACATTTTGTTGGAACTATGTAAACATCTAGTTAAAGTGAATAAAGTCTTATCTAGAAAGAATAAAACAAGTATCTAATTCCCTTTGGTAATAAAAAACTATGCCTACCCAACATTTGTCATTGCAATAATTATAAAGATAGAGATGGCCACCATGACACTACATCCCTTCAAGAGGAGAATGGCATATGATCTTAGAGGGATAATGGAAAAATAGGTAGGGTTGGAAATCATGCATAAGCCAAGTGTAGAAAAATTCTAGATTGATTATGATGACAAGCATGAAGTGTAGAGAATGGATTGTTGTAAGCTCACAAAATTCTAGATTAAAACCTTTGCAATCACAAATGTGCTTGATAGGATATTAGATGATGACAAAGTATTAGACCCTTCATGTGAAGATCAATAGATATTTGACCAACCAATCCATCTTATTGGCTAGTCTATAGAAAAATTAAAATCAAATCAAGATGTAACCCAAATTGTGATTAATAGAAGCCTCTCTTAGCTGAGGTTAAACATGAAAGAACTAATAAAAAGTAATGAGGAGTCATACTAGAAAATAAAGGATAGAGAGGAGACACTAAAGAAAAATAATAAGAGGAATAAGGGGTCTATAGAGCATAAACAAGATGCTTCCACTTGCTCAGTCCCCACTTCACAAGCAACTATTGACAAAACATTCAACTTAGAAGACTTGTAGAAATTGTGTCAAAAGATGCTAAAACATTGGTAAGGAATAAGAAGAAGAAGCCAAAAACCATTTTCAAATGTTCCAATGGGGCTCAAATAGATGAGACCACATAGAGCCTAATTCCTTCCTCTTCATCCCCTCAAAAGTATTCACCCCCTCTAAAACAGTCCTTTCCCTAGGGGTAACCTACCTCTTCTCCACCTAAGGATCCCCAAATTGTACATCATACTCTTTCTCCTCAAAAGAGCCCTCCTCCACAAGCTTATCCTTCTCCTCAAAAGTCCCTTTTTCCCTAAAAACCTTCTCTAGAGGACAAGTTACTTTGAAATATCAAGTTAAAGTAGAAGCCTCAATGCAAGGTGGTTCTTTTACCCCACAAATTTTAGTATGGCTTGAACAAACCTTGAAAAAGTGGAAATAGTTACAAAACTGGTGATTGAATATTTTTTAAAATTAGAAGCACTTTTTACTCATGCCCCACATACCAAGAAGGCTAAAGTAATGTATTCTATCAAGGCCAATGCTTAGGCTATGATGTTTGTTGAAATTTCCATCCCCATTGTGGAAAAGAATAAAAACATATGGAGGCACCTAGTTATTAGATTTCTAAAGCCACATTTAGTAAACCTTCTAGAGAAGGAATACAAGAAAATGTTTACTTTGTCGTAGCTATATTATTATAGAAGTATGACAAGAAGTAAGAGACCAAGGAGAAACTTAAAGAGAAAGTGGAGCAACTCATTCACACATTTAATATTTGGATGGTCCTATTCAATCTTACACTTCCATGTCTACACTTCCATTTATTAATCTTGTTGATGGAGACACACTTTTAGTAGGATAAATTGGTTACATTGTGAAGAAGATCAAATCTTCGATAAATGATCTCTAGTCTGTAGGATAAAACTCCTTGATGAGTCATTCCTCTTATGTCATAAAACTCATGATGAATTTAATTCCTTAATAGAAATTAAGAAAAATATGACACTAAAACATAGGAGCTAGAATAGAATCTACCCCAACTCAAGGAAAAGGAAAAAAATAGTTTTTATATTCTCATTGCTAAGTAGGTTATTGATCCATCTTACCTAGGTATACACTTTGAATGGATTGAGGATAATATTTTAAAGGCTTGAAGTTTTAGAAAATGGAAGAGTTAAATTCAATGAAGTTGGTGAGGTTGCTCACGATTCCTTATTTGATATTCAAGATTTCATAGAGAAAAAATCCATGTGAATTTTATGGCAACCAGGGATCCATAAAAACTAGAGATATATTGCAGGGACAATTTACTAAGTTGATAAAAGAAGAATTATTGGGACCTAAAGTTGATTCCATTAACAAGATTATGAAATTGAAAATTTTATGCCAAAACTTGGAAAAATAATTAGTTAAATGTTAGCGATCACCCTTGAATGCATGGAAAGTTCACATATCTTGTAATGTGATTTAGATATTTTGAAGGTCCATAATTGTAAGTTGTAAGAGAGTTGTTGGAAAAATTTAGATTATATCAAAAGTAAATCTACAACAATAAAAAGGAGACAATAGATATTGACGATGACATACAAAAGGACTCTAATGAAGATATTGTTGCAAGTATGTGATAATCAGTGTTGTCATTGATGTCAACATGTTTGTTTTGTCATTGGTGTCAACTATGTCTTCTGATGTTGTTGTTGTCATTTGATTAAGTTATTGTGTTAAAGTGATCCGAATGCCTTGTAGAGGTGCTGATGATGTTAGTAGATTGTTCCTGTTGCTGAGTTTCTGGTGCAGGAGTACCCATGTGATTTTAGTTTGTCGTTATTATTATTTTTGGTTTTGTGTCTCTCTTATGTAATAAGGTCCTTTTGGATCATCTTCATGTTTTTAAGGGTCTAGATGAGGTCTTAGGAGGATAGGTGTGGTCAAGTTGTCAAAAATGTACAAGTTGCTATATGGGGTAAAAGTTGTCAATATTGTCAAACTGTGCAATTTAAAGAGTCACATGTTGTAAATGAAGAAACTAAAAGGTGGAAGTTGAAAATTTAGTTAGAAACTGATAAAAACATGTTTTAGTAACCTAGAGATGGTCGACATACATGTGGTTGTGGAAGTTTTTCACAAAAATCAATAAAGAAGCTCTATTTTTCTGCATTTCTAAACATTATTTTGTTGTTTTAGTGAATTGTACGGAACTGTACAATCGAGTTGTGGAGTGAAATCAATTGGAGGTGATGTGGAATTGAATCTACTTTCATTTGAACTTGGTTGTATCAAATTTCATTGAGTTTGAAGCCTTTTAGAGCAAAATTACTGAAAACTAGTCTAAAACCCTAGGTTTTGGGGCTTGAGAGGAAGAAACATGAAAAACTCACCATTCCATTGGTGAAAAATATTGAAACTTGGTGGAATGGTTGTAAATATGTTGGTCTTGATGTTCTTAATGTTTCAGGAGCAGGGAATGGAGGTTGGTGCAAATTTGTTGATGCCCTAGTCAGAAAACCTCATGTATTTGGCATAGAAGTTGCATAGGAGTTAGGGTTTGAAGAAGAACTCTTAGGTAGTGATTGAAATTTCTTGGATAGGATTTTATAGTCACCATATGATGTGTTTGAGCCATTGGCATGGAGATTTTAACCTTGGAGTGTGAAAACCTTGTTGTGACCTAGTGAAGCAAGCATAATTAGGCCTAATTTACAGAAGAACAATCAATTTTTGGAGGGTTTCGTACAAAGTGATGACTCATGAAACCTTAGTATGCCATGTAAAGTCCAAATGGGTATCTAAATCTATGTTTATATTCTAGGTATCATGCCTAAGTTGAAAATTATGCAAGAAAATGTCATTTTGTTGTATTACTAAGCCTAGGGCCAGTCAAATAAGGAAATCTTAGAAGCTTGTTGTTCCTAAGTTCTTGTGAAGCATCATTGAATTGTATTTTTTTTCTCCATCCTATGTAAGACCCTCCTAGTGTAGGTTATGGTTTTTGGAATGTTAATGACCCATAAGACCTTATAGCCTAGTATGCACCTAAGGGTGGCTATGAGAATAGAAACTACAAATTTTGCTTTTGGATGTTGAAACCATTGTGTCCTACCCTATCTCTACATCAAATTGGTATTAGAGCATAGGTAGGTTTGTAAGAGGGAAAAAGTGAAGTGAAAGAGAATAAGATGCCTCTAAAAGGTAACTCTATGGCTAGGGAAATGAGTGAAATGAAAGAGAAGGCTGCAAAATAAATTAAGAAATTGAAAGAGTTGCAAGACATGTTGGTAGCCAGGCTTGAGGCTGTTGAAACTAGTCAGAGACGAGGTATGGTCATAGGTTATGTGAGTGACCAAGAGGAAGAGGGTGAGAATGAGACCCTCTAGGAGGATCCCAAGAAGAAGAGTTGGCTCCTGATGAACAGAAGATGGCCTAGCTATTGAAGGCAGTCAAGGGAGATAGTCACAAGGTCAGTATGGAATTACCCATGTATGGAGGGAACTTGAATGATGAAGAGCTTTTGGATTGGATCACAGCACTTGACAACTATTTTGAATGTGAAGATATTCCAGAGGAATAAAGGGTAAAGTTGGCAAAAACAAAATTGAAGGTCCATGCCCTACTTTGGTGGGATTATGAGCAGACTAAAAGGAGGAAGAAAGGTAAGTCAAAAATTGTCTCTTGGGACATAATGGTAGCCAAACTCAAGGGTAATTTCTTACCGTTTGATTATGCAATTCAATTGTACAAGAAACTTCAAAATTTGAAACAAAGAGATATGGATTTCAAAACCTATACTGATGAGTTCTATAAGCTGAGTATAAGGGTAGGTCACATGGAGGATGATGTGGAGAAAGTGGCTAGATATCTCAATGGGTTAAGATTTAACCTCCAAGATGAGTTAAGTTTGACAAACCCAAGGACGGTAGAAGAATGCTACCAATTGGCAATCAAGGCTGAAGAAAAACTAAAGAGAAGGCAAGACAAGAAAAATAGGGGCAGAGGTAGCAATTCCAAAGGCAGAGGGTCATTTTTTGATCCAAGGTAATCATATGAGAGCCAAGAAGATACAAGTAAAGTCCAAGAACAAGTTACAGATTCAAGAGGTAGATTTAGAGGAGGTAGATCAGGCTTTAGAGGAAGATTTAGAGGCCAAGGAAGAGGATCTAGTGGGTTCACATAAAGGTGTTACCAATGCAACAAGTTTGGACATCAAGCATGACAATGCAATGAAAGTCAGGCCACTACTTCACTTGAAGGAGAGAGGAGAAATCAGATTGTTCAAGGAGATGACTGTGAGAGTGTAAATTCATCATCACAACATGTTGGTCTAGAAGTTAGAGAATCACTTATGGTAAGGAGAACCCTCATCAAGGTACCAGTGGAAAAGGAACCACCACAAAGGAGGACTCTCTTCAGGACAACTTGTAAGTGCTTGGGTAAGGTTTTTAAAGTTGTAATTGATTTAGGTAGTCAAGATAATATGGTTTCAGTTGAGATGGTTGAAAAAATTAAGTTGGAAAGAATACCACATGCCACTCCTTACAAAGTCTCTTGGTTAAATGAGGGTCAACATGTTTTGGTGAATGAACAAAGTTGGCTGGAGTTTCATATAGGAGGATACAAAGACAAAATTCTATGTGACATAATACCCATGGATGTGTGCCATTTGCTACTAGGGAGGCCTTGGCAATTTGATAGGTATGCTAAGTATGATGGAAGGAGGAATACTTATGAGATAGAAAAAGATGGGGTCTCCTATACCTTGACACCATTGAAGGAGGAGGACAAAGGACAAACCATGGGATCTAATGTGATGATGGTAGGTAGAAAGGAGTTCATAAAGGTAGAAGAAGAGGAGCACATGGACCTTGCAGCCACTCCAAAACCTAGAAATGCTATGATAGTAGAAATGAAGAATGACTTAATTTTGGAGATCCAAGACTGGATTAGGAAGTATGTTTCTATGATGGTAGAAGGGGTGTTCCACTCGTTGTCTTCAAAGAGGGATATTGGTCATTCCATTTCTCTCATGATAGAGGTTAATATGCTTGATTAAGCAGCAATTACAGGGACACAACAATAGATGGAAGAGATGAGAAGCAAAGGTGAAGAGGACAAAGATAAACTGCAAAGGAATGTGGGCAAGTCTAAGCACACACCTAAAATGGAGAACAAGTAAGTTCATTACAAGGAAGGAGGAGATATGGATGTAGGTGATGATACAGATTTAACAACATTCTCAGATGAGGAAGGAGTCAATGATCATCCATCAAATAGGTCTTTAAAGTTGGAGCATATCCTAGGTGCCAAGGAACTCAAAAAGGAAAGGGACAATGCCTATTTCTAGTATTTAGTCCATTGGAAGGGGTTTCCAAATAAGGATGTCACTTGGGGGTTAGAGAATAACATGATCAAGCATGAATCTACTATTGTAGCACTGTCCTCAATGGGACTTGAGTTCATTTTGCCTTGGGAGTATGGTGCAGGAGCACCCACGTGAATTTGGTTTGTCATTTTTTTTGGTTTTGTGTCTCTCTTATGTAATAAGGTCCTTTTAAATCATCTTCATATTTATAAGGGTCTAGATGAGGTCTTAGGAGGATAGGTGTGGTTAAGTTGTCAAAAATGTACAAGTTGTTATATGGGGTAAAAGTTGTCAATATTGTCAAACTGTGGAATTTGAAGAGTCACATGTTGTAAATGAAGAAACTAAAAGGTGGAAATTGAAAAGTTAGAAACTAATAAAAACATGTTGTAGTAACCTGGAGATGGTCAACATAAGTGTGGTTGTGGAAGTTTTGCACAAAAATCAATAAAGAAGCTTTTTTTTCTGCATTTCTAAACATTATTTTGTTGTTTCAGTGAATTGTATAAAACTGTATGGTTGAGTTCTGGCATGGAATCAATTGGAGGTGATGTGGAATTGAATCTACTTTCATTTGAACTTGGTTGCATCAAATTTAATTGAGTTTGAAGCCTTTTAGAGCTAAATTACTAAAAACTGATCTGAAACCCTAGGTTTTGGGGCTTGAGGGGAAGAAACATGAAAAACTCACCATTCCACTGATGAAAAATATTAAAACTTAGTGGAATGGTTGTAAATATGTTGGTCTTGATGTTTTTAATGTTGTAGGAGTAGGGAATGGAGGTTGATGCAAATTTTTTGATGCCCTAGTCAGAAAACCTCATGTATTTGGCATAGAAGTTGCATAGGAGTTAGGGTTTGAAGAAGAACTCTTAGGTAGTGATTGAAATTGCTTGGATAGGGTTTTATAGTCACCATATGATGTGTTTGAGCCATTTTCATAGAGATTTGAACCTTGGAGTGTAAAAACCTTGTTGTGACCTAGTGAAGCAAGCCTAATTACACCTAATTTGCAAAAGAATAGTCAATTTTTTGAGGGTTCCATACAAAGTGGCCACCTCTAAAACCTTAGTATGTTGTGTAAAGTCCCAATGGGTATCTAAATCTATGTTTATATTCTAGGTATCAGGTCTAAGTTGAAAATTATGCAAGAAAATGTCATTTTGTTGTACTACTAGGGCCAGGGTCAGTCAAATAAGGAAATCTTAGAAGCTTGTTGTTCCTAAGTTCTTGTGAAGCATCATTACATTGTATTTGTTGTCTCCATCCTATGTAAGACCCTCCTAGTGTAGGTTATGGTGTTTGGGGTGTTAATGACCCATAAGACCTTAGAGCCTAGTATGCACCTAAGGGTGGCTATGAGAATAGAAACTACAAATTTCGCTTTTGGATGTTGAAACCATTGTGTCCTACCCTATCTCTGCATCCATTTCCAAGTGCTTTTGTGAAAATTTGATTAATACTGGAAACAATGTGTTGAAGAAGTCTTTTGGCTTATAGAGTACTATTTGAGATTTTGCTCCACATTTATTTTGTGTTGGAGATCTGAGTGTTTGAAAATGCTAAATCCAGAATTTGATGCTCTGAATTGATGTACAGTGAAAGTTATGTTCACTAGTTTGAGAATAGTATTTGACAGTGTTTCTGAGTTGTGTAGAGGTGTCTGGGAGAAAGTATTTTACTCTACATTCCTCTGTAGATAGGTTTTAGGTGCTGTAGTTCTGGATACGTGTTCATAAGGATCTTACCTATCTTCCATCCAAAAATTTTGTGATTTGGTGCTCCAGAAGTAATCTATTGTGAGGCAAAGTTTGACAATGTTGTGTTCAGGTGAAAATTGTTGTGGCTGAATTTGTTGGTTTCTAGGTGACTCCAAGATCTTCGTGGATGTTTCTAGATTGTGTTTAAGCCATGTGTAAGGTCTGCAAATTATGGTTGTGATCGTGAAAGCATGTGATCAAGAATTCCTTATGTTTACACTGTTTGGCTAACCTTGAATGTTTGTGGAGTTGATTTGGTGATTATGTGAGTGTTGTGTAGCGTGCTTGGATAGATTTGGGTCCAAGCTAAGACATATAATGGTTTTCCTTCATTCCCTTGTGTTGTGGAATGTCTAGGTCCAGACCTAATTCAAATATTGTATTTTTTTGACCATGGAGATTGTTTCAAAGATTGAATGTTGTGCTGTTGACCTTGAAAATTGTTTCAAGGGTAATGGTGGTATAAATAATTGTTAAGAGTTCATGTGTGGGTGTGTGAATGGGGGATATAATGTTGTGATGCAAATTTGATCAAGGCAGCAAGGGATTTCATGTGTTAGGCTACTAGATGCAGTGAGTAGAAGGTGTCTACAATTTTTGGTGATGTTGCGAAGGTGTTGTGTATGTTGTGTTGTATAATGAGCTTCATTGGAACTGAACTTCATGCATAGGTTAGATGCAACTATATCAGTTCAAAGTCTAGAAGTGAACCATTCTTTTCTTCCTTCTTTCTTTTTCAGTGGGTAGTGAGTCCACTTGGACAGTGATTCCCCTGCAGTGAGCATTTTCTCTATGGCAGTGACGCTTTGTAATTCAATATTGTTACTACACTATATTGTGAGCTAGCCCTCACCATGGTTTTTCCCTTTTAGGGTTTTCCATGTAAAAATCTAGTGTTCTCTTGTGCATGGTGTTGATGTGTTTAAGTTTCTGTTATATTCTTTTCATGTTTAAACTTCATAATAGATTAAGGGTTTAAGTGAACTAATCTGGATTTGATTATGTTTGTGAGGATTTGAAGTTTTTGATACTACTGATTCACCCCCCTCTCAATTGTCTTGTGCCTTCAACAATTAGTATCAGAGTGAGGTTCAGTTGAAGAAAGCTTAATAGCTTGAGGTAGATTTGGGATGGTGCACAAGAAGTATAATCCCTTGTTTGATGGATCAGACTATGTTATCTGGAAGGTAAGGATGGAAGCCTTTCTAATTTCTCTTAGTTATGAGGTCTAGAAATGTGTCAAGTCTTACACTATACTTGAGGGTGGTATAAATTCTGAAGATGAAATAAAAGCTGCTGAAATAGATGGTAAGGCAAAATATGCTCTCTTAAGTGGACTTACTAATTCTGAGTTGGTGAAATTTGTAAATTTGAAGACTGCTAATGAGATTTGGAAAAGGCTGGAAAGTGTTTATGAAGGAGATGAGAAGGTTAAACAGGCTAAAATGTAGAATTTGAAGCTCACTTATGAGACCATGCATATGTCTAAAGATGAAAATGCTACAAGTTACTTATAAAAGGTGGATAAAGTTGTCAATGGCATCAAAGGATTGGCATAAATATAGATGATCAAGAAGTGATTTTGAAGGTACTTAGAGCTCTTCCTAAAACTTACAATCATAAGGTTTCTGCTATTGAAGAATTACAAGACTTGAATAGATTTTCCAAAGATTAGTTGCTTGGCACCCTATCTACTTTTGAAATAAGAGAGTTTGGCACAACTAGTGGAACTGCAAAGGATGAGACTGCTTTTAAAGCTGGTAAAATAGAAAAGACTGTTGAATCAGATCTAGAAGACTTTGATGAAGTGGAAGATAACTTTGTGAGAAGGATGAAAAAGGGTATTGCAAAGTTTAGTGGTAAATTGCCTTTTAAATGTTTCAATTGTGGAAAAATAGGTAATTGTGCTTCAAGGTGTCCAGATAGAGCTCTGAGAATCAAAGATAGGGAAAACAAAGGAAGGATGTTGAAGAAAAACTACTATGCAGGTATTTCTGATGATGAATGCTTATTTATTGCCATAAGAGATGAAACTGGTTCTGCTAACATTGGAAGCTATGTGAAGGAAAGGAGTCCAGAAGCATGTACTAACCCTAAAGGCACTATAATATCTACTTTTCATGCTAAGAGTGAAAGAGATGACAGGGTCATTGACAGTGGATTCTCAAATCATATGACAGGTGATAAGAGTAAGTTTGTTAAACTTGAAAATTTTGATGGTAGAGTAGTTAGGTTTGGTGGTGATGAAGTTGCTTTAAGATTTGTGGAAAAGGTTCAATCAGTTTTGATGGAAAGCATAACATTGATGATGTCCTTTATGTCAAAGGTTAAAGCATAATCTCTTAAGTGTTGGACAAATGTGTAGCAAGGGTTACAATCTCATGTTTAGGATGATGGATGTGAGATTAAAAAAGCTCTAAAATAGTAATTGTTGTTGGAAAGAAGACAGGTGGAAATGTTTATCATCTCAATGGTGGTGTTAGTTATTGCCTTATGACTCAGATCAGTGAGAGTTGGCTATGACATAAGAGATTGTGTCACATCAATTTTGATAAATGGGTAAGGATAAGTTTAGTCCAAGCTATGAGAGATCTTCCAAAGTTAACAAAGCCTATTACTATTGTTTGTAAGGAATGTCAGTTTGAAAAGTTAACAAGAAGAAGCTTTAAAAGCAAGGATCAGTCATCTACTGGATTGTTGGAGTTAGTGCATACAGATTCATGTGGTCCTACCAGAGTAAGGAGTTTTCAAGGTGATAGGTATTTCATGTTATTTATTGATGATTGCTCTAGAATGACTTGGGTCACTTTTCTTAAAGAAAAATTAGAAGCCCTAGATAAGTTTAAATCTTTTAAAGCAATGGTTGAGACTAAATTGGATATGAAAATCAAATGTTTGAGGTCCGATAGAGGTGGGGAGTTTACTTCTAATGAGTTTAACATGTTTTGTGAGAATCATGGGATAAAGAGGCATCTATCTACTCCTAGAACTCCTCAAGAGAATGGAGTGGTGGAAAGGAAAAAAAAGACTATTCAAGAAGCTTCAAGGACAATGATAAAGGAAGCAAACCTACCGGAAGTCTACTGGAGAGAAGCAATTCATACTATTGTCTACATACAGAACAAAGTACAGGTGAAAGAAAATGACACAAAGACTCCCTATGATCTATGGTATGGAAGGATTCCCACTGCTAAATATTTCAAATTTTTTGGAAGCAAATGTTATATAAGAAGAGATGAAGAACTAGGAAAATTTGATGCAAGATGTGATGAAGGTATTTTCATTAGATACTCTAACAAAAGAAAAGCTTACCGTTGCTATAATAAGAGGCTAAGAAAGATTGTTAAAAGTGCTAATGTTAAGGTTGATGAAGATATACAAAAGTTTTTAGAGGTTAATGGATATGAATCAGATGAGTCTTCTTGTGAAGAAAAAGAATAAGTAAAGAAAAAGTAGTACAGGTTGAAAAACAAGAAGCTCCAGAAAGAGAAGTAAAAGTTGAAGAACAAGAAGCTCCGAAAAAAGTTCCTAAAACTCCTAAATATGTGTAGAGGCATCACACTAAAGATCAGATCATTGGTGATAAGAGCAAAGGTGTATTTACAAGAAGCAAAGCTATTGAAGAATAGGTAAATCTATGTTTACTTTCCAAAGTTGAACCTAAAATAGTGGTTGAGGCATGCAAGGATGGGTATTGGATTAAGGCTATGGAAGAAGAACTAATGCATATTGAGAAAAATTAGACTTGGGAACTTGTCCCAAGACAAGAGAATAAGAATGTGATTGGAACTAAATGGGTATACATAAACAAGTTGAATGAGAATGGAGAAGTGGTAAGGAACAAGGCAAGACTTGTGTGTAAGGGGTACTCACAAGTGGAAGGAATAGACTATGAGGAAACTTTTGCCCTAATGGCAAGAATGGAGGCTATTAGGTTGTTTCTCGCTTATGTAGCACATAAGGATTTCAAAGTATATCAAATGGATGTGAAGTCTACTTTTCTGAATGCTGAGTTGGAAGAGGAAGTATACATAGAGCAACGAGATGGATTTCAATTATCAGACAAACCAGATATGTTATGTAGATTGAAGAAGGCATTGTATGGACTAAAGCAAGCATATAGAGCTTGGTATATAAGGTTAGACAAGTATTTTTTGCAGCATGGATTCAATAAAGGGTCTGCAAACATTAATTTGTACATCAAGGTAAGCAAGGATCAAATCTTGATTGTTGATGTCTACGTGGATGACATAATCTTCGATGGAAATGAAGATATGTGTAAGGACTTTGCAAATAAAGTGCAAAAAGAATTTGAGATGTCAATGTGTGGAGAGATGAACTTCTTCCTTGGGCTGCAAATCAATCAGACAAATAATGGCATTTTCATTTCACAATCAAAGTATGTTAAGGAACTATTAAAGAAGTTTGGAATGGAAGATTGTAAACTAGTTTGTACCCCCATGACAACTGGTTGCAAGATGAGAAAGAATGATGAATCCCCTAAGGTTGATTAGAGAAAATATAGATCAATGATTGGAGGATTGCTATACCTAACTGTTACCAGACTAGATATCATGCATGTAGTCTGTCTTGTGGCAAGATTTCAAGAAGATTCTAGAGAGTCACGTGTCATGGCAATAAAGAAGATATTCAGGTATTTGAAGGGCACTCTGGATCATGTTTTGTGGTATCCTAAGAACAATGATTTTACCCTAAATGCCCACACAAATGCAGATTGGGCTGGATGTGTAGATGATAGGAAAAGTACAAGTGGTGGTGCATTCTTTCTTAGAGATAGAGTTGTATCTTGGCTAAGCAAGATGTAGGATTCAATGTCTTTATCTACTGCAGAAGCATAGTGCATTGCAGCAACATCCTGTTGTACACGTGTTATGGATGAGACAAATTTTGAAGGATATCAAAGTTGTGTATGATGATCCAATTCCTATCTTCTATGATAATACCAGTTCTTTTAACATTTTAAAGAATCCGGTGATGCATTCAAGGACAAAGCATATTTCAATTAGGTATCACTTTATGAGAGAAGGTTGCAAAGAATGAAGTGACGCTTGAGTATGTACCTACAAAGGATCAAATTGATAACATTTTCACTAAGTCTCTTCCTAAGGATATATTTGAGTATCTCTGGGAGAAGTTAGGGGTTATTACCCCTCCTTCTTTGAACTAGATGCATAAGGAAATGCATCAGTCCAGTATGCTTAAAGATTCATTCTTTTCTGGACTGATGTTGGAGGCTACCTCTTAGGGGGAGTAGGTAGTGGTCATGAGATTTGTTGCAAATAGGAGGAGTATTCAGAGTAGTAAAAGAAAAGTTGTAACATAATAGTTGAGAATAGTGTAAGTATGTGTAGTATCTCATTCAAGAGGAGAAAGCATGAAAAAGATGTGTCACCCTTTGCCATTGATGTCAAATGGGGAGAGAGTTCATGTGAAAAAAAAAGGTAGAGAAATAGAGAAAGATGTGTAAAAGAAAGAGGGAGAATGAGATTAGTGCAAAGTTGTGTCATGATGGTTTTTCACATCATATGTTGCCATCAATGACAAAGGGGGAGATTGTTGCAAGTATGTGCTAATCGGTGTTGTCATTGATGTCAACATGTTTATGTTGTCATTGGTGTCAACTGTGTCTTTTGATGTTGTTGTTGTCATTTGATTAAGTTGTTGTGTTAAAGTTATTTGAATGCCTTGTAGAGGTTCTGATGATGTTAGTAGATTGTTCCTATTGCTGAGTTTCCAAGTGCTTTTGAGAAAATTTGATTAATACTAGAAACCATGTGTTGAAGAAGTCTTTTGGCTTATAGAGTACTGTTAGAGTTTTCATTCCACATTTCTTCTATGTTGGATCTAAGTGTGTGGTTTGGATATGTTGTCAAAAAATGTTTGAAGATGCTAAATCTAGAATTTGATGCTTCAGATTGTTGTATAGTGAAAGTTATGTTCACCAGTTTGAGAATTGTATTTGACAGTGTTTCTAAGTTGTGTAGAGGTGTCTGGGAGAAAGTATTTTGCTCTGTATTCCTCCACAAATAGGTTTCAGGTGATGTGGTTTTGGATATGTGTTCATAAGGATCTTACCTATCTTCCATCCAAAAATTTTGTGATTTGGTGCTCCGGAAAGCAATCTATTGTGAGACAGAGTTTGACAGTGTTGTGTTCAAGTGAAAGTTGTTGTGGCTGAATTTGTTGGTTACTAGGTGACTCCAAGATGTTTGTGGATGTTTCTATATTGTGTTTAATCCCTGTGTAAGGTTTGCAAGTTATGGTTGTGATCATGAAAGCATGTGATCAAGAATTCATTATGTTTACATTGTTTGGCCAACCTTGAATGTTTATGGAGTTGATTTGGTAATTATGTGAGTGTTGTGTAGAGTGCCTCGATAGATTTGGGTCTGAGCTAAGGCATATAGTGGTTTTCCTTTATTTCCTTGTGCTGTGGAATGTTTAGGTCCAGACCTAATTCAAATATTGTGTGTTTTCTGACCTTGAGATTGTTTCAAGGATTGAAGATTGTGCTGCTGACCTTGAAGATTGTTTCAAGGGTAATGATAGTATAAATAAGTGTCAAGAGTTTGTGTGTGGGTGTGTGAATGGGGGATATGATTCTATGATGCAAATTTGATCAAGGAAGCAAGGGATTTCATGTGTTAGACTACCAGATGCAGTGAGTAGAAGGTGTCTACAATTTTTGGTGATGCTATGAAGGTGTTGTGTATGTTGTGGTGTATAATGAGCTTCATTGCAACTAAACTTCATGTATAGGTTAGATGCAACTATATAAGTTCAAAGTTTGGGAGTGAGCCATTGTTTTCTTCCTTCTTTCTTTTTCAGTGGGCAGTGAGTCCACTTGGACATTGAGTCCCCTGCATTGAGCATTCTCTCTATGGCAATAAGGCTTTGTAATTCGGTATTGTTACTACATTATATTGTGAGCTAATCCTCACTGTGGTTTTTCCCTTTCAGGGTTTTCCACGTAAAAATATGGTGTTCTTTTGTGCATGGTGTTGATGTGTTTAAGTTTTTGTTATCTACTTTTCATGTTTAAAATTCATAACAGATTAAGGGTTTAAGTGAACTGATGTGGATGTGATTATGTTTAAATGAGGATTTGAAGTTTTTGATATAATTGATTCACCCCCCCTCTCAGTTGTCTTGTGCCTTCAATAAACACTGCTTAATATATGTAAATTACTATCAAAATTTGAATGGATCGTAATGATTAAATAAATGTGTCTACACATTATTATTTTGAAGAAACTAGATCATAATATTTTATTTTGTACATACATATAAATAAATAATGTATTGTATTTTCAAAAAATTGTAAAAGAATCAAATTAGAAGGTGAATGACCATGGAGTGATTGCAAAAGTCATGTTGTCTATCTATTGAAAAACTAAATCCTTGTATAAGATCTTTTTTTGGAGAGGAAAAAGGTCATTTTTGTAGGAACTGCACATAGAGAAAAAGACTTTGAGCTCTATTAAAGGTAAATAAAATCATATTGAACTTTGTGTTAAGAATGATTTTTTGCTTTGCATTTTTCTTATGTTAATTTGAAGTATTCATTTTTCAACTCTAATGTTATGAATATTTGTAAAAACTGCTAAATATTAGTTTTACAGTTTTTAAATCTCCTATGTTAAATCAACTTGAATTATGCTATCTATTCAACTTGATTCATACTCTTTTATATTAAGCTTTATTTTATTCTTGTTTTGTGTATTTAGAAACCCCACCCTCATGAAAAACTTACACAACTATAAATATGAAGTATTGTATATATTTTGAGTGTATTTCCTTTATTTTGGTTTTTGGTTTTTAATAAGGGAAACCTCACCTTTATTGAGGGGGGATTTTTATCCTAAATCTATTGGTAATTGGTAGTAACCAAGTTGTTCGCCAATAGGATAATAGAGGGACTTTTTAGATTTGGGGTTCGACTATGGTGAGGGAAATGGGCTTCTAATGGTTCTTTAATGGAATAATGGGGGAAATGATGTGTGAGATGGAAGAGAGGAAGGAAAAGTACATACACTACAAGAAAATAGGCAATTAGCACCTAAAATAGCAACAAAATTTAGTGCATTTGAGTCCATGAATTGGACACTTCTACCGGCGCCAAACTCGGCACCCAATTTCATTTCACTTTTGTGCCGGATTTAGCGCTAGGTTTAGCATCAGTTATAACGCCGCGTTTAGCACCGGATTTTAGTGCTAGGTTTAGCGCCAGATTTTGTTGCTTCTAGTTTGGCTTTTGGTTTTGCTTCTTGTGTTTCTTCCAAGTTTGCTTTCAGTTTTGCTTCCAGTTTTGCTTCTAGTTTTACTTCCAGTTTTACTTCCAATTTTTCTTCCATTATTGCTTCCAATTTTGCTTCTAGTTTTGCTTCTAGGTTGGCTTCCAATTTTGCTTCTAGTTTTGCTTCTGGTTTTGCTTCTGATTTTGCTTCCGGTTTTGCTTCCAATTTTGCTTCCAGTTTTGCTTCCAATTTTGTTTCTAGTTTTGCTTCCAGTTTTGCTTTTGGTTTTGCTTCTAGTTTTGCTTCCAATTTTGCTTCCAATTTTGCTTATAGTTTTGCTTCCAATTTTGCTTCCATTTTTGCTTCCACTTTTGCTTCCAATTTTTCTTCAAATTTTGCTTCCAGTTTCACTTCCAATTTTGCTTCCAATTTTGCTTCTGGTTTTACTTCCAAATTTGGCTTCCAATTTTGCGTCCGGTTTTGCTCCCAGTTTTGCTTCCATTTTTGCTTCCATTGCTGCTTCCAATTTTGCTTCCAATTTTGCCTCCAAAATAACGTCGCTTGTTGCTTCCATTTTTGTGTCTTTTGTTGCTTCTAAAATTGCTTCTAGTTTGGCTTCCATTGTTGCTTCCTTTTTTGCTTCTAATAATGCTTCTTGTTTTGCTTACATTTATTAATTTAATATGTTTTTTTTCAATTTAATTAGTTAAATATATCATGCCTCTTAAATAACTCATATGATTATAGAGTAAGTAATTTAATTATTTAACTCATATGATTAAATAACAAGATAATTATTATAACATAATCATCATCTATAATTAAAACAAGTGAGTCAAATATGTATAATTTAATTGAATTTGACAACATCCATCCTGAGCAGTAAATTAAAATCATCATACGTAATAAATATCCATCCAAAAATCATCGACCACTTTCAATATATATAAATTGACAAGTCAATACTGATAAGATCATCATCATATATAACTAAAACAAGTGAAAGTTAAATATGCCAGTAGATCAATAACATGTCAAAATAATACATGTACAAATGATATAAGTAAAAATGATAAATTATGTAACTCAAAATGATACAAGTCAAGATGATACATGTCCAAATGATATAAGTCAAAATAATACATAAATTTATGATACAACTCATTAATATGGTACTACACACTGTGAAAATGATACATATGATAGTGACCATGAAAAGAGGTATCATAACGATATATCAACAATGATCCATGATGTAGTCTATATGATCATGAATGTCACTGGCTACTACTAGCAACTACCTCATCATCATCACCATCATGATCATGATCATCATCATCTTGATCATCATCATCATCATCATCATCATCATCCATCGTTGTCACTTCTAGAAATTACCTGTCCTATGGGTTTTGATGAATCAGAACGCTGAAATAATGGCAGAGCATTCATCTCACTTGGAACATATTTAGAGGTTGTTTTCTCTGTTGGAAGAGGAGCAACTGATGATGTAGTAGTTGTACAGGAAAAGTTCTGTACTAATTTAGACCAAGATGTTGAAGTGAATGCTTGAAGAGTATTGCATACATTTAACGTATCAGAAACAATATCATTCTGATTGACGCTTTCTAGAAATAGTGGCAATTCACCTTCCTCGAGGCATTTCATTTTTGTGTCTGCAGTTTGAGATTTAGAATAGTGGATGGTTTTCCTCCTCCTTTTTGAATTCAAACTAGAGTCATTATTGGATCCTACAGAAGAGGGCATGATTCAAATTGCGGTAACAATACAAGAGCATTTGCAATATGCATACAAATAGAATGATCAGACTTGAAAGAACATGATTTGTATTGGACAAAGAAATCATGCAATACACTAAAATTTCTACACTGGATCATATAAGGTATGGGGGCTTTACTTCCAAACCATATATGGTGTTTGGAGTTGGTCTACCTCTGAAAGTGCACAACGACAAAGTACTTACACAAAATGTACTTCAAATCTATCTTTCTAAGTAAAGATTTTTTTGATGGGGGTTAGCCTAAAAGCCAAAAAAACTATTCCATTCAAAAACAACTTGAAAAGCTCATAGAACTAGTTTGGTTAATCAGAACGCTTCTGAAGTTGTTTTTGAATGGAAATAGTTTTTTTGGCTTTTAGACTAACCCCCATCAAAAAAATCTTTACTTAGAAAGATAGATTTGAAGTACATTTTGTGTAAGTACTTTGTCGTTGTGCACTTTCAGAGGTAGACCAACTCCAAACACCATATATGGTTTGGAAGTAAAGCCCCCATACCTTATATCATCCAGTGTAGAAATTTTAGTGTATTGCATGATTTCTTTGTCCAATACAAATCATGTTCTTTCAAGTTTGATCATTCTATTTGTATGCATATTGCAAATGCTCTTGTATTGTTACTACAATTTGAATCATGCCCTCTTTTGTAGGATCCAATAATGACTCTAGTCTGAATTCAAAAAGGAGGAGGAAAACCATCCACTATTCTGAATCTCAAACTGCAGACACAAAAATGAAATGCCTGGAGGAAGGTGAATTGCCACTATTTCCAGAAAGGGTCAATCAGAATGATGTTGTTTCTGATACATTAAATGTATGCGATACTCTTCAAGCATTCACTTCAACATCTTGGTCTAAATCAGTACAAAACTTTTCCTGTACAACTGCTACATCATCAGTTGCTCCTCTTCCAACAAAGAAAACAACCTCTAAATATGTTCCAAGTGAGGTGAATGCTCTGCCATTATTTCAGCGTTCTGATTCATCAAAACCCACAGGATAGGAAATTTCTGGAAGGTAATTTAAAATGAAAAGTTATTATTTATTTCAAACAATAATTTATTTTTCTATTATATATCTAATATTACAACATATGAAATGAAACCATAATCATATTACATCATTTCAAAGTGCACATACTATAATAAAATTTCAAAAAAGTTACAGCTAATATGTCATTCCAATGATGTAAAACATGCAACAATTCTAATAAACGTTAGTTAAGATCATAAAAAAATTGTTATAAATTTAACTATCAACTATAAATTCTATTACATAACCTTAAGTGCCACAAATTGCCTGGTCCATGTATGTTCTTTTTCACTATTAATCTAATAACTTGCATTAGACAGAAACATTAAAGAGTTTTTAAGTAGCAGTTGATTAAATTCTCTTACATGTCATTAAAGAATGTATAGTTTTTTTTCAATAATTATTTATCTTAAGGTTTATGAGTAACCTTAAGATAAAGGTCTATTTTGTTTGAAAAAAAAATAAAGTTAGCAATAGGGCTTTATCCAGCTGATTTTAGAAAGAAAAAATGTTAGCCCTATTCTCGCTCATAGGTCTTCAATGTGAGCGGGAATAAGGCAAATTTGGGGATTTAGAAAGAAAGATAAAGTTTAGGGTGTCTTCAAGATAGCCAACACGAGAAAGGAGGTCAACCATGCACACATAATGATCAATTGTAGATGTAATGCAATAGGGGTTACAAATGTGATTGAAGTATGTACAACTCTCATCCATTAAACCTACATGATTGCATGCACCTAGAATACAAGAAAAGCTTACAATGTTAAGATATGTTCTAGAGTGCTTAATTAATTCAAAGATTTTGAGAGAGTCCTTGCAAAATCCATTTTGTGCATATCCTGCAATCATTACATTCCATGAGATGACATCTCTTTGAGGAATTCTGTCAAACAGTTCACGTTTTTTATCTATGATTCCATATTTTGTGCATATCCTACAATCATTGCAGTCCATGAGACCATATTTCTTTGAGGCATTCTGTCAAATAGTTCACGTGCCTTGTCTATGCTTCCACATTTTGCATACATTCCTAATAGGGTAGTTGCAACTACAACATCTGACAAAATTCCTCTATCCTTTTCTATTTATGATGAACAAAGTGCCACACTAAGGGGCATACAACTACAAACTATCTAGTGGTGGGAGCTCAAGTTATTAATGCCATATGCTTCCCTCTTGCTCAACAGATACCTAATTTCACCATATGTCATGAGACTCATGAAATTGTCCACTACTGCAAAAGTGAAAGGATGTTCCTATCAATTACTAGTGCAAGGTTTCTCACACATCAATCTCTTGAAGGCAAGGATAGAAGTGAGTCAGAATTGAGGAATGCGGAATGAGTGCAGAAGTACTATTAAAGTGCAAATTAATTGCTAGCCTTGGGATGTGCAAGCTTTGATGAAGCCTCTCAAGGATTCTATAAAACAAGAGGCCACCGTAGGAGAAGCAGGAGAATCTTCAAGTAGGATACGATGGCAGACTCTAAGAACAAACCTACAAATGGAGGTGGTCCAAATGATGTGAATGTACCACCTTCCCATAGGTGGCAAAATCCCATGCATGGAATGGTGATCCTCGGGATTAGAGATCGGGGGAGAACTTGCCCACAGGCTTCTTTTTAAGCTAAGGTGAGATTGAAGCAGATTATGCTATTTGTTCTCAGGAAAAATCTAAACGAAGAGATGCCTCAACATTTCAGATTGGAGTGCTTCTGCAAGGAGGATGAAAGCGAAGGGAAATAGATTGTATACCTATTCAACAAAGCCTCTGATGAAGAAAAAGTGGCCATCTTGAAAGTGATCGGGGCTGGTTTCTAGTCAAGAGGGCACACGCATGATGGACAAGTGTTGGAACATTTTTTTGAGAACTATGTATAGGTTGTGGGAGCAAGACTCTGGGGGCTAAGAGCTATGATGAGATTGGTGAGGGAAGATTTGATGGACATGGTCAGGACTTCCATGGATGGTGTGGCAATGGAGCCTGAACAGGGATTTGCTCTTGCCACCCTCAGCCTGAATGAGGAGAAGAAGAAGGTGAAGCTGCACAAAGCCTGGGCCCTCTACAAAAAGGGTGTGGAGAAAGAAAATAATATAGGAGAGTTTTTGAAATTCCTGGAAGCCAACCCAGGTCTAATTAATGAAAATGTAATAGCTAGGATTGTGGATATTGCTACAAGCATAGGTTTTATATATCACTAGATGTAATGCCTCAGATTTCTATGTAACTTTTTTTTTTATATTTTAATATAGGGAGTTACCCCATATCTAGTAGTGTTTACCAAAAAAAAAACATTTCTTTGAGGCATTCTATCAAACAGTTCACGTGCCTTGTCTATGCTTCCACATTTTGCATACATGTCTAACAGGGCAGTTGCAACTACAACATCTGACAAAATTGCTCTATCCTTTATGTATTGATGGATGTCCATACCCTATTCCAAAGCTCCCATTTTGACATAGGTAGGGAGGATGGTGGCAAAGGTTGTGGAATTTGGCTTTACACCAGCCAATTGCATTTGCTTTAAAATTTCTAAAGCCTTTTCAACAAATCCATTTTGTGCATATCCTACAGTCATTACAGTCCATGAGACCACATTTATTTGAGGCATTATGTCAAATAGTTCACGTGCCTTGTCTATGCTTCCACATTTTGCATACATGTCTAATAGGGCAGTTGCAACTACAACTTCTGACAAAATTCCTCTATCCTTTATGTATTTATGGATGTCCATACCCTATTCCAAAGCACCCATTTTGACATAGGCAGGGAGGATGGTGGCAAAGGTTGTGGAATTTGTCTTTACACCAGCCAATTGCATTTTCTTTAAAATTTCTGAAGCCTTTTCAACAAATCCATTTTGTGCATATCTTGCAGTCATTGCAGTCCATGAGACCACATTTCTTTGAGGCATTCTATCAAACAGTTCATGTCCATGTACTTTTCATTTATTTAATCAGCGTCCCCACCATATCCACCTTTGACACACAAAAAAAACATAGACGGTGTGTCAAGGCCTTAGTCTTTATGGAAGAACCTTTGACATATTGGTAGGACTTCTTCAAAAATCACTTCGACACCTCAAAAAATGTTAAAAGGTGATTGGGAGGTCGGTGTGACACCTTTAATCTGTCACATTGATAAAACAATTAAATCAATATCTGCATACATGAACACTTGACAAGTATTTTGAGCTGAGATTTTGAGTTCAAAGAGACAAAGATATCGAAGTGTCGAGATGAATATTTTTGAGGTCTCTTCGACATTCCGGCCCGAAAGGAACCTATCAATGAGATTTCAAAATATAGAAGTAACATTCCATTTCGGCATGACAGGGTGACTTAGAGATATGTCCTGTCGAATGACCGATATTTCAAAGTGTCGAAGGGAGTCCATATTCAGTCTCCCCAAAAAACAAACACGCCAATAATTAATAAAACATTAAGGAAAGGCACATATATCGAAAGGAGGGGATTTCGGCAAGACCACTATTTGAGCTATAACGAGGTCTCGATAAATAAAGAAATAATAAATCCTTCAAATGAAATGATTATTTTGGCAAGGTGACAGGAGGTGATATGTTGCAAAAATTTAATGTTTCCCCGATGATTTGAAAGCCACCATTAATGATCAGAGTAGAGTAAAAGGGGAAATCTTGAAATATTTGGTTCAGTAAGCAAGCACGAGAGCTGGGGACAGCATCTGCAACTGATACAATTTAGTTTTCCAAGTAAGTATTTTGAAGCTTAAGCTTTTTGATTCAAAATTGCATCTAAGAAAAATCTCTTGCATTCCATCATGGAAGAAACATATGATAACCCTAAGGCTAAAAGGCAAAAGTTAAACGAAAGACACCTGAACAAGGACTTAATAGACCAATGTCCAAAATCAGGGCAAAAATCCCAGAGGAATGGATAATTAAATCCAAACATGGAGAAATTAGAGGATGAATACAAACAAGTAAGAGATGTGTGGACTCTCGTAAGGGGGTATGATCTTTTCATCTACCACTACATGAAAATGCATAGGCGTTCCACTATATCAAACCCATGGTGGCTGAATTTAGGAAAGTTGGTAGTGCCAAATGTTTTTGTGAATGTGGAATTCATGAAAATGTTAGCTGAAAGCTACTTGCAGAACCACATGATTGAATTGAAGGATGGTACGGGATTTTCCCCTGTCACCCGAGACTGCATTTCAATGGTGTTCCAACTAGATAGTAGCTTTGATGTGAAACTCAGAATTAGGGATTTAATTGGTGAATATTATAACTTGAGTAACATTTACAAACACTAGTATAAATATGGCAAATAAATGACCAGGTGACTAAAACTTTTAGTCACGTGACTAAAACTTTTTGCAACACAGCTACAAATGACTAAATAAATGACCAAATAAATGACTAAATAAATGACTAATTTGGTCATCAGGGAAAAAACACAACTAAAGTGGATAATTAAAAAAATATTTCGAATTGAGGGAGTGGGTTGTATTATAATATAATATAATAATAATATATTATATTACAATACAATATAACATAATATATTATAATATAATATGATATTATATAATAAAATATATATAATATATATTATATAATATTATATTATTAATATTACAATATTATATTTATATTATAATGTATTTAATATTATATAATAATATAATATTATATAATATAATATTATATTATATTATAATATTATATTATAATATATTATAATATTATAATATTATTATATATATATAATATATTATATTATTATATTATTATATAATATTATATTTTATTATAATATATATTATATATATAATAATAATATAATATAATATTTATATTATATTATAATATGGGTGCCAAAATTATAGTTTGGGATTTAGTGTTTAGTGTTTAGGGTTTAGGGTTTCAGGTTTCAGGTTTTGGATTTTGGGTTTAGGGTTAAGTGTTTAGGGTTTCGGGTTTTGGGTTTAGGGTTTAGGGTTTAGGTTTTAGTGTTTAGGGTTTAAGGTTTAAGGTTTAAGGTTTAGAGTTTAGGGTGTAGGACACATTATGTGCACATGGGTCAAAAAAGTGTCATTTCAACATGTTGCCCCATACATGCGCAACAATGTGCTAGTAACTGCTCACCATCACATTTGTGTACTTGTCTTAATTTCATTAGTTAATTTATTGGAGTTGTGAACATGTATTAGTGCATTTGTGTTAATTTATTAGGTTGGTATTTTTCATGTATTGGTTCTTTTTAAAATTTTAATTGGGGGGTCAAGTGCACAAAAACATTCTCCCTTAATTAAAAAAAATATGGGCACCAAAAATGAAAAGGATGGGCACTAAAAGTGAAATCCATTTCTTCACTAACCCTACAGGTTGTAAGCGACGAGATTTTGCAGAGCCGAGCATGAAGTGGGCAAAGTCAAGGGTGTCCTTGTTGAATCTTACACACCATGGTCAGTAATTTTATTTTATGTTTTTTTAAATGTAATGCCTTAGTTGGATTTTACTTCCAAATGTTGCATACATCTCTACCAGAGCATTTCCAAGAAAAGTCTAATCATATAATATAATACTATACATTTATTATTATATAAAATTAACATTCACTAAATATTGAAATAAATGTTTTACCCATTTATCCCTAGAAATTCCTCTCGCGTGAATAAATATTTTGAAAGATTGAAATTCTGGCACTCATACATACACCCAAATTGAGTTGAATAAACATTTGAAGTCCGCAAAGAGGGAAAAAGAAAAACCCTTGATTCATCCACCCAAACATGATAATTTACAAGTGAGAGGAGCAACAGGGAGCATTCAGGCACAGGTAAGTCAGTCACAGTCTTATTGTGCTTATGTTTCAATAAAATCTTATTCTTATTTCTAGTCTCATAGTTCTAAACCCTATGACAATTATCTTTGCCTTTTCAAAAAATCCATTTTGTGCATATCCTACAACTGTGGCATTCCATGAGACCACATTTCTTTGAGGCATTATGTCAAACAGTTCATGTGCCTTGGCTACTTTTCCACATTTTACATGCATGTCTACAAAAGCATTTCCAACTGTAATATCTGACAAAAATCTAGCTTCTATTATGCTTTGATGGATGTCCATACCCTGTTCCAAAGCTCCCATTTTTGCATAGGTAGGAGGATGTTGGCAAAGGTTGTCAAATTTGGATATACACCTGCTAATTGCATTTGCTTGAAAGTTTCTAAAGCCTTTTCAAAAAATCCATTTTGTGCATATCCCGCAATCATTGCATTCCATTCATCCACCATATCGAGGTAGGGAATCCAACCAACCCAGATCGAGAGTTGCCTCGATGAACCCTAGATTGAGTCATAGCCATAAGAGTAGGGCTCCATCTCTTTGGCCCCCTACCAGTTTAGGAACTCGGGAGTTTAGTAGGGCTCCATCTCTCTCTGTCTCTGGGAGATCAACTTTTCTCATGGAATGCAATGATTGCAGGATATACACAAAATGGATTGATTGAAAAGGCTTTAGAAGCTTTCCGCCAAATGCAATTGATAGGTGTAAAGCCAAATTCCACAACCTTTGTAAACCCGGTCTCCCGTAGGCACTTCAAGTCATGCCTGCGATGATGCAGGCCTTTCTTGCATCACTGTAGGCATGACTTGAAGTGTTTGTGGGAGACCGGGTTTACAAAGGTTGTAGAATTTGGCTTTACACCTGTCAATTGCATTTGGCAGAAAGCTTCTAAAGCCTTTTCAACCAGTCCATTTTGTGCATATCCTGTAATCATTTCATTCCATGAGACCACATTTCTATGAGGCATTCTATCAAACAATTCATGTGCCTTGTCTATGCTTCCACATTTTGCATACATGTCTACCAGAGCATTTTTAGCTATAATATCTGACAAAAACCCTTGTTCTATTATGATTTGATGGATGTCCATACCCTATTCCAAATCTCCCATTTTGGCACAGACAGGGAGGATGTTGGCAAAGGTTGTGGAATTTGACTTTACACCTGCTAATTGCATTTTCTTGAAAGTTCCTAAATCCTTTTCAACAAATCCATTTTGTGCATATCCTACAATCATTGCATTCCATGTGATGACGTCTCTTTGAGGCATTCTGTCAAACAATTCATGTGCCTTGTCTATGCTTCCCTACTTTGAATACATGTCTACTAGGGTAGTCACAACTATATCTGACAAAACTCCCACTTCCATTATGCTCTGATGGATCTCCATACCCTGTTCCAAAGCTCCCATTTTGGCATAGGCGGGGAGGATGTTGGCAAAGGTTATGGAATTCAGATTTACACCTACTAACTAAATTTGCTTGAAAGTTTCTAAAGATTTTTCAACAAATCCATTTTGTGCATATCCTGTAATCATTGCATTCCATGACATGACATCTATCTGAGGCATTCTGTCAAATAGTTCACGTGCCTTGTCTATGCTTCCACATTTTACATACATGTCTACCAGAGCATTTCCAACTATAATATCTGACAAAAATCCCCCTTCCATTATGCTCTGATGGATATCCATACTTCTGCAAATGAATTTTGTTCAAGACACGATCAATTCTGATTGGGATTCAATTTGAAACTTGACACATCTTTTTGTTTCAATAAGTTATTGTTTCCTATTTGGATTCTATCTGAAAATGGATACAACCTTTTAGCTGTGAAATTTTTTAGCTATGAAATTTGACCAACTTGAAGTTCTTTCAGGGTTTATGAAAACTGTTAAATCCTTAGATAAAACATTCGATTGACTCAGCTATGTGATATGGGTCACTGTTTATATGATATCTATGTGTATGTGACATGGCATTACAGAATTTATTAGTTATACTTGTGCTCATAAATTAGATCTAGACAGATGTCATTATACATGTAACTAACATGTGCAAGCATTGTTATCGTTATCAATATAACAATCAAAGAATGGGATTGTGGTAAATTGTTTTTTCTAGGTAGGTTCTTTTTTCTATCTAAAGAAACATTGACTAACCATCGGTGAAACACATGGAGAATCATGAATATTTTAAACTGCTTCTTCCAGCTGCAATTGTTTACTAGCTTTATGTGTGTAGGATACCTGATGATTGTCTTGTACATTCATATAAGCTAGATTGTACAACATATTTCAGTCGACCTTACTCATTCTTGGTGGAATTTTAGACCATCATATTTTGGAACTACACTTGCCTTTGCAAGTCTTATCTATATATAATGGTTTGGACACTCGCATGACTCAGTTGGAAAGGAAAGGTTCTTATGAGGTCAACAATGGCTTGTAGTCTACAATCATTGAGGGTCACAAAGCTAAAATGAATGAAACCCTTATGCATCTCATCATAACCAAAACATATAGCGTGAGATTCATTCATGAAACAATTGTATTCAACAAGAGAAAATTTTGTAGTTAAAAGGAGATTTATAGTATGATGTAATAAAACTCTTTGAGAAGCTCTTTCTCATATAATTAAACATTCATTGTGGCACTTTTAGTTAGGAAGATTGTCTACAAGGAGGAAGAACATAACTACAAAAGTAATGATAATCTTCAGTTTAAACCTTGCAAATAGGGGACTATAATATTGTAATTTATATCTGCATACAAGGTAACATTTAGCAGCAACAATGATAATTGTTGTCCGAACATGGACTTTTTGAAACATTATTACCTAGTTTCATTATAGAAGCACAAATGTGTAGGGTGCCAAATTTTGTTGAAAAAGGTAGTGATAAAAACTAGAAACTTTGTTTATGACATTTGGAATGTCATCTTCCAATGTTCTGAGGCTAACTAACTTCTTGGTATTATGCTAACATGAATGATTATGGGAATTATCATGAATATGAAACTATGCTTCATTACTTTTTAGTTGGATTGTTGTTTCTTTGTCTCTTTATCATTTTTTTGTTTCTTTGTCTCTTTATCACTTTGTTCAAGACACGATCAATTCTGATTGGGATTCAATTTGAAACTTGACACATCTTTTTGTTTTAATAAGTTATTGTTTCATATTTAGATTCTATCTGAAAATGGATACAACTTTTGGTTTTCATTCATCTGTATGGAGAAGTGGTACACTACGAATAAGGATGGTTTTGATATGTTGTTATTTCCTATTTCTATTAGACCATTGAAAGGTATGTGAAAGTGGAAAGATGCATTTCTCTTTGGTTCTGGGCCTCAAAAATAACTAAGAACATTCAATGGACCTTGTAGGGCATACGGTAGTGGAAAGGAAGACAATCCTTTTTGTGATGTCCCTAGATTTGAAAATGCATGCAAGAAGCTTTTAAGACATGTTTCATTTGTTAATTGCCCGGTATGTATAACAATAACAATTTACTTATTTGTAAATTGGGTGTTTGCAAAATATATCTTTTTGTTTCAATAAGTTATTGTTTCCTATTTGGATTCTATCTAAAATGGATACAACTTATGGTTTTCATTCATCTGTATGGAGAAGTGGGATCAACAAATCCATTTCGTGCATATCCTGCAATCATTGCAGTCCATGAGACCACATTTCTTTGAGGCATTCTGTCAAACAATTCACGTGCCTTGTCTATGCTTCCACATTTTGCATACATGTCTAATAGGGAAGTTGCAACTACAACATTTGACAAAATTCCTATATCCTTTATGTTTTGATGGATGTCCATACCCTATTCCAAAGCTCCTATTTTGACACAGGAAGGGAGGATGCTGGAAAAGGTTGTGGAATTTAGCTTTACACTAGCCAATTGCATTTGCTTTAAAATTTCTAAAGCCTTTAACAAATCCATTTTGTGCATATCCTCCAATCATTGCAGTCCATGAGACCACATTTCTTTGAGGAATTCTGTCAAACAGTTCACGTGCCTTGTCTATTTTTCCACATTTTGCATACATTTCTAATAGGGTAGTTGCAACTACAACATCTGACAAAATTCCTCTATCCTTTATGTCTTGATGGATGTCTATACCCTATTCCAAAACTCCAATTTTGACACAGGCAGGGAGGATGCTAGAAAACATTGTGGAATTTGACTTTACACCAACCAATTGCATTTGCTTTAAAATTTCTAAAGCCTTTCCAACAAATCCATTTTTTGCATATCCTGTAATCATTGCAGTCCATGAGACAACATTTCTTTGAGACATTGTGTCAAACTGTTCCCGTACCTTGACTATTATTCCAAATTTTGCATACATTTCTACCAGAGCATTTACAACTATAATATCTGTCAAACATTCCCCTTCCATTATGCTTTGATTTTCTGATAAAGTATGTTTCAAATTTGAATTTTCTATTCAAGTTTCATCTTAACTTTCACATGTTTGGAGTTGGGATTGCTAACTTCCTAAACCTGTAATCAATGAAAATTCATAGTTCAGAAATTGATTACTAGGAATGGGGGTTGCAAGAATGTTTGTCTAAACCTGATTGTTTATAAATTTTACTTTGTCTAAATAGATCTAAGAATATTTGTGGAGTCAAGAAGGTAAATATTCTTTCAAAGAACATGTTAAAGTAAGTTACTTATTTGCTTTTTGTTACAAAGGGCAATTTACTTATTGCATTGCTGGGTTCTATTTGTGCAGACCAAGGTGGGAGATGCAACAAAGAAGAATTAATGCAGCAATTAGCAATATTATGCGAGTTTTGATACATTTATTCAAAATTTGAGATATAAAATCCCATGATGAAATATTTAGGCTTCATTTTGCAAGTAGTCCTTTCATGTTTTAGAGTTGTATATGAAAACAATAGAGCATTGTAACTCAATTTTCTTAGTCACAACACTGAGAAACACACTTTGTAACACATTTTCAAAGCAAAGACATATTTAAGTCTTGTATCTGCTGTAAAAACACATTTTCTCAATGAAATTTTAGTATTTTGACTTCTTAATAGCTATTTCATTATATGCAAATGAATGATTGATTATGTTTTTTTGTGTTTTATGTTTAAACCTCAAAAACAATTAAATAAACTACCAATTGACTAAATATACTACCAACTAATAGAAATTGATGAATAAATGACTAAATATACTACCAAATTACCAACTATACTACCAAATTGATGACTAAATATACTACCAAATTAATGACTAAAATTTGTTTAGTCATAAATTTGGTCGCGAGATAAATGACCGGCAATAAACTACCAATGGTCACGTGACTAAATATACTACCAAATTACCAAATATACTACCAAATTGATGACTAAATATACTACCGAATTTATGACTAAATATACTACCAAATTAATGACTAAATATACTACCAAATTTTACTATCAAATTAATGACTAAAATTTGTTTGGTCATAAATTTGGTCACGAGATAAATGACCGGCAATAAACTACCAATGGTCACGTGACCAAACTACTGATCACATGACCAATTTTTGTTAGTTTTTTTAATCATTTATTTATGTTTTTCTACTAGTAAAAAGATGGAGGTTGCCTATGCACTGACCTCATGATGGAAACAACAAATTAAGGGTTTTTTTAGTTGCAGAGGATCCCCCATTTTCCATTGAATTGTTTGAAGAATACTTTCAGTATACTTATAACTTTGTATGCCAATTGTTAGGAGTGGAGGCCTCAATGTTTATGGAAGTAGCTCCCATGGTTTTAATAGTTGATATCCAAAGCCAACAGGCCCTGCATTTTGATTATGTTGAGTTCTTAGCTAGTACCCTTCACAATGAACTAGTTCCATCAAGGGAGGAGGTAGTAAATTGAGGCATTACTCCCTATTAATGCATCTGGTTTTGTATGAAGGCCAAAAATGGGGATTATGGGACAAATGCCTGGGAGTAAGGGACTTGGATATAAATGGAGATGTGAAGCTCATCCAAAGATGGACTGTCATATGGGACAGTAGGTGTGACAAATCCCATTATATATATTTTAAAGAGTACTTTGTGAAACCAATGTATAAACACTTAGGGCATCCTTATAATTACAACCTATCACTTGAAATTCAAAAGTTTTTGAGACTAAAGGACAAGTATGAGACTAGAAAATTTGCTCATAATTGGGGAGATTGGTACTCTTACATTGACTGTACAAAAATAAGAGTGTTTAGGTTTGAAGGGTCTCCTCTGCTACTACCAAAAACTTGTTTTGATAGGGTGGCTTATCTAGAGATTGTAAGACAACTTGCTCTTTTTGATTTTATGCATGTAAAAAGACATAATAAGTAGTCTTTTATGCCAGGAACTCTATGTTTTGGTGATTTCATAGTTATGTCTGACAAGGGGTACTAGTTAATTGACAAAAAATGGAACATTATAGGCTACCATCAAGGAGTTGTAGAGAAAGCTTTGATCCAAAAGGTTTCATAAATAGTGTCAAGACAAAATAGAAGCTTAGAGGATATGACCATGTTTTATTTGTCGATTATGACTTGGTTAGAAACTATGATGAACAAGCTACAATTGAAAGAAGAGATTTGTATTATAAGATAACACTTGCTGAGGCTTGGAGGGTAGCCAAAAACCCCACTTATAGCAGAGCCTTCATGGATGTGAATGATCCTATTGAAAAGCTGGATACATTGATAATAAATGTTGTAGATTTGATTCAAAATGTCCCTTCCTATGTTTTTGAAAGAAAAGGAAAAGCTATTAAAGGAACTCAAGCAGAAGATGAGATTCCTATTTGCCAGTTATCTCCTCAACAAACTCCAGAAATTTCTATTGAAGAAGAAAGTGAAGAGGAGAAAAATAAAGACTTGCAAGCGTCCTCTTCACTTATTGAGGAATATGAGCCCCCTATGGATAGAGAGGAAGTAAGAATAGAAACT
Organism: Cunninghamia lanceolata; assembly: GCA_027924645.1. Classification (NCBI taxonomy): domain Eukaryota; kingdom Viridiplantae; phylum Streptophyta; class Pinopsida; order Cupressales; family Cupressaceae; genus Cunninghamia; species Cunninghamia lanceolata. Next base: position 173,602 of record BSBN01001650.1, read on the forward strand.
TCTACCAAATTAACAGATGATGTGAGATATTTGGCCAGTCAAAAATTCATTGCAAATGTTGATTTCATTAAAACCTCAGAATTCAAAGCCTTCCTTTATGAGTACAAAGGAAAATAGGCCAAGGAAAGGATGAAGGACATTGCTCCTAAAGTTCAAGAGGAATTTCTACAAGAACTTCAGTCAGAAATAGACAATGCCATGAATGACATGACACCAGAGAAAGGTAGACAATTGCTCAAAGAAGTAGGAGTGGTATTGGTCCTTGGGTGGGACATGACTTCAGCCATTATTTTTGATACCTTCATAAAGAATCAAGAAAAGAAAATTCAGCTTAGTATTGAGGCATTGGATAAGATTAAGAATGGATTAGGCTATGACCTTGATAAAAAGATATTGCTAATATGGTCCCTCTATCCTTCACATAAGAAACCCCAAGTTATAAATAATCCTGATGAAGCATTTGGCCATTTGTTGATCTAGAGAGTTGAGGACATAGACCCTCTTGAAACTGCTGACCTCAATATCAATGTGGCAAGATTTACTAAGGCTCAGATTGAGCAATTGATAAAGAAAAACAATGATTATATGGCTGAGAATGCGAAACTAAGACAAGAAGTGGCCACTTACAAGGATAGATTGCCTTCAAGTTCTTATTCACCCTACCTGGAAAAAGATCAAAAGATCCTTGAAGCAAAAGTGGATTCAAATTACTGGAAGACCAAAGTAGAAAAGTTTCAAAAGAAGAGTGAACAACTTGAGGTTGAGATAAAATCAATCAAATACCACATGGGCTCAACATTGATCAAAAGAAGATTTGATAAAATAATGAAGTTCAGTGACCAAACTTGGAGTATGAATAAAAGGACATATCTTGCACATCAAGAGCATAAAAGGCTTCATTTGAGGCTATTAGAAATGAAAGAAAAATTGAGCACTAAGTCAGGTCTCTAGGGTCAAATACTTAAGGAATATGACAACTTAATTGTCCAGCATGAAAAGTATAACACTACATTGACTAATGACCTAAATGATTTTGATCAAAACCTTGAGTTGACATTTCCAAACTTCTTTTTTGGAAGTGATCTTCGGGATAAGGATGAATAGGTAGGGGAAATGAGTGAGATACTACAACCACTCTTGGATAAGGTGAATGATGAAGAAAAAGTATTGGATAATACCTATTAGTGCCTCGAGAAGTTGTTCACCCTGGAATTTGCTATAAGTGATATAATTGCTTCAGATACATGTGTTGAACAGGGGTACATTGATCACTTGGCTAGAGTAAACATGTTTATATCCAGGACATAGTGAATATACAGGAGTGCGAAGATACATTTTTGAGTAGATACCTTGGACATGTCAAAATTGATCCTAAAGAGATGACTTTGCTAAACCTATGGGTCATGAATCTACCTTCGATGAATAACTGAGCATAGTATTGATCACCTTGCATATCTACAAATTATTTTCTTATTTTCTTAATCATTGCATTAGTTAGGAGTATGTTTATGAAAAGGCATGTCCTTTCAGCCTGAAGCTTGTTTCACTCCCATAAATAAGGGATACCAAGGTCGCTTTAAATTATGAGAATAATTACAAGACTCTTTAATATATATATATATATATATATATATATATATATGCAAATCTAAAACTTGCAATACTTATGTTATGTTATATTCTCATGTGCTCTGAACTTATAATTTAATGCAAAGGAGTAGAAGTTATCTAGTGGATTATATTTTTGGTGTTCAATTATTGTGTGGAATTTCATGTTTATGAGCTATGTTGTTATCTCTAGAATGATTTCTTAAATTAGTTCAAATTAATATATCAAAGGTATGTTTAATTTGTCAGAGCACAATTGTTGTTTCTATGTGATCAATTTGATTGTTTTCTATGGAAAGTTGATTTAATTCCTACTAAAGCTGCCTATGTTTATTGGTCTTTGCCTAAGAGTTAAAAATCGTTTAAGACTGGTCATCTTGTTAGGTTTCCTTTCCACTTGAATAAAAATCATTTCCTACAATCACAACGATTAAGAAAATATCATTGGGATACGTAAGAAGAACCTTACAACTCAACATCTTTGCACATCTACACAAGGTGTAGATTCACCTAAGTGCCCAGTAATCTAAGTTAAACTAATATGCCATTAAATTTTGACTCTATTGCCTAATAGATGAAAGCACTAGCCATCAGAAATATCATTTCACAATCCTACTCATAATTTTCAAACTCTAAACACTTTCATTAGGAACTAATAGGTATTCTGTCAAACAATTCACGTGCCTTGTCTATGCTTCCACATTTTCCATACATGTCTAATAGGATAGTTGTAACTACAACATCTGATAAAATTCCTCTATCCTTTATGTATTGATGGATGTCCATACCCTATTCCAAAGCTCCCATTTTGACACAGGCAGGGAGGATGGTGGCAAAGGTTGTGGAATTTGGCTTTACACGAGCTAATTGTATTTGCTTTAAAAATTTTGAAGCCTTTTCAACAAATCCATTTTGTGCATATCCTGCAGTCATTGCAGTCCATGAGACAACTTTCTTTGAGACATTATGTCAAACAGTTCATGTGCCTTGGCTATGCTTCCACATTTTGCATACATGTCTAACAAGGCAGTTGCAACTACAACATCTGACAAAATTCCTCTATCCTTTATGTATTGATGGATGTCCATACCCTATTCCAAAGCTCCCATTCTGACATAGGTAGGGAGGATGGTGGCAAAGGTTGTGGAATTTGGCTTTACACCAGCCAATTGCATTTTCTTTAAAATTTCTAAAGCCTTTTCAACAAATCCATTTTGTGCATAACCTGTAGTCATTGCAATCCATGAGACCACATTCCTTTGAGGTATTCTATTAGACAGTTCACATGCCTTGTCTACGCTTCCGTATTTTGCATACATGTCTAACAGGGCAGTTGCAACTACAACATCTGACAAAATTCCTCTATCCTTTATGTATTGATGGATGTCCATACCCTATTCCAAAGCTCCCATTCTGACACAGGCAGGGAGGATGGTGGCAAAGGATGTGGAATTTGGCTTTACACCAACTAATTACATTTTCTTTAAAATTTCTGAAGCCTTTACAACAAATCCATTTGTGCATATCCTGTAGTCATTGAAGTCCATGACACCACATTTCTTTGAGGCATTCTGTCAAATAGTTCACATGCCTTGTCTATGCTTCCACATTTTGCATACATGTCTAATAGGGCAGATGCAACTACATCTAACAAAATTCCTCTATCCTTTATGTATTGATGGATGTCCATACCCTATTCAAAAAGCTCCCATTCTGACACAGGCATGGAGGATGGTGGCAAAGGTTGTGGAATTTGTCTTTGCACCAGTTAATTGCATTTTCTTTAAAAATTTTGAAGCCTTTTCAACAAATCCATTTTGTGCATATCCTGCAGTCATTGCAATCCATGAGACCACAATTTCTTTGAGGCATTCTGTCAAATAGTTCATGTGCCTTGTCTATGCTTCCACATTTTGCATACATGTCTAACAGGGTAGTTGCAACTACAACATCAAACAAAATTCCTCTATCTTTTATGTATTGATAGATGTCCATACCCTATTACAAAGCTCCCATTCTAACACATGCAGAAAGGATGGTGGCAAAGGTTATGGAATTTGGCTTTACACCAGCTAATTACATTTGCTTTAAAATTTTTGCAACCTTTTCAACAAATCCATTTTGTGCATATCCTGCAGTCATTGCAGTCCATGAGTTCACATTTCTTTGAGGCATTCTTTCAAATAGTTCATGTGCCTTTACTATGCTTCCACATTTTGCATACATGTCTAATAGGGAAGTTGCAACTACATCATCTGACAAAATTCCTCTATCCTTTATGTATTGATGGATGTCCATACCCTATTCAAAAGCTCCCATTCTGACACAGGCAGGGAGGATGGTGGCAAAGGTTGTGGAATTTGGCTTTACACCAGCTAATTGCATTTGCTTTAAAAATTTTGAATCCTTTTCAACAAATCCATTTTGTGAATATCCTGCACTCATTACTGTCCATGAGACCACATTTCTTTAAGGCATTCTGTCAAACAGTTCACGTGCCTTGTCTATGCTTCCACATTTTGCATACATGTCTAATAGGGTAGTTGCAACTATAACATCTGACAAAATTCCTCTATCCTTTATGTATTGATGGATGTCCATACCCTATTCCAAAGCTCCCATTCTGACATAGGCAGGGAGGATGGTGGCAAAGGTTGTGGAATTTGGCTTTACACCAGCGAATTGCATTTGCTTTAAAATTTCTGAAGCCTTTTCAACAAATCCATTTTTTGCATATCCTACAGTCATTGCAGTCCATGAGACCACATTTCTTTGAGGCATTATGTCAAATAGTTCACGTGCCTTGTCTATGCTTCCACATTTTGCATCCATGTTTAACAAGGTAGTTGCAACTACAACATCTGACAAAATTCCTCTAACCTTTATGTATTGATGGATGTCCATACCCTATTCCAAAGCTCCCATTCTGACATAGGCAGGGAGGATGGTGGCAAAGGTTGTGGAATTTGGCTTTACACTAGCTAATTGTATTTGCTTTAAAATTTCTGAAGACTTTTCAACAAATCCATTTTGTGCATATCCTGCAGTCATTGCAGTCCATGTGATCACATTTCTTTGAGGCATTCTGTCAAATAGTTCACGTGCCTTGTCTATGATTCCACATTTTGCATACATGTCTAATAGGGCAGTTGTAACTACAACATCTCACAAAATTCCTCTATCCTTTATGCATTGATGGATGTGCATACCCTATTCCAAAGCTCCCATTCTGACATAGGCAAGGAGGATGGTGGCAAAGGTTGTGGAATTTGTCTTTACACCAGCCAATTGTATTTTCTTTAAAATTTCTGAAGCCTTTTCAACAAATCCATTTTGTGCATATCCTGCAGTTATTGCAGTCCATGAGACCACATTTCTTTGAGGCATTCTATCAAACAGGTCATGTGCCTTGTCTATGCTTCCACATTTTGAATACATGTCTAACAGGGCAGTTGCAACTACAAAATTTGACAAAATTCATCTATGCTTTATGTATTGATGGATGTCCATACCCTATTCCAAATCTCCCATTCTAACATAGGCAAGGAGGATGGTGGCAAAGGTTGTGGAATTTGGCTTTACACTAGCTAATTGCATTTGCTTTAAAATTTCTGAAGCCTTTTCAACAAATCCATTTTGTGCATATCCTGCAGTCATTGCTGTCCATGAGACCACATTTCTTTGAGGCATTCTGTCAAATATTTCATGTACCTTGTCTATGCTTCCACATTTTGCATACATGTCTAATAGGGTAGTTGTAACTACAGCATCTGACAAAAATTCCTTTATCCTTTATGTATTGATGAATGCCCATACCCTATTCCAAAGCTCCCATTCTGACACAGGCAGGGAGGAAGGTGGCAAAGGTTGTGGAATTTGGCTTTACACCAGCCAATTGCATTTACTTTAAAATTTCTGAAGCCTTTTCAACAAATCCATTTTGTGCATATCCTATAGTCATTGCAGTCCATGAGACCACATTTCTTTAAGGCATTCTATCAAACAGTTCACGTGCCTTGTCTATGCTTCCACATTTTTCATTCATGTCTAACAGGACAGTTGCAACTACAACATCTGATAAAATTCCTCTATCCTTTATGTATTGATGGATGCCCATACCCTATTCCAAATCTCCCATTCTAACACAAGCAGGGGGGATGGTAGCAAAGGTTGTGGAATTTGGATTTACACCAACCAATTGCATTTGCTTTAAAATTTCTGAAGCCTTTTCAACAAATCCATTTTGTGCATATCATGTAGTCATTGCAGTCCATGAGAGCACATTTCTTTGAGGCATTCTGTAAAATAGTTCACATGCTTTGTCTATGCTTCCACATTTTGCATACATGTCTAACAAGGCAGATGCAACAACAACATCTGACAAAATTCCTCTATCCTTTATGTATTGATGGATGTCCATACCCTATTCCAAAGCTCTCATTCTGACATAGGCAGGGAGGATGGTGGCAAAGGTTATGGAATTTTGCTTCACACCAGCTAATTGCATTTGCTTTAAGATTTCTAAAGCCTTTTCAACAAATCCATTTTATGCATATCCTGCAGTCATTGTAGTCCATGAGACCACATTTCTTTAAGGCATTCTATCAAACAATTCACGTGCCTTGTCTATGCTTCCAAATTTTGCATACATGTCTAATAGGGTAGTTGCAACTACAACTTCTGACAAAAATTCCTCTATCCTTTATGTATTGATAGATGCCCATACCCTATTCCAAAGCTCCCATTCTAACACAGGTAGGGAGGATGGTGGCAAAGGTTGTGGAATTTGTCTTTACACCAGCCAATTGCATTTTCTTTAAAATTTTAGAAGTGTTTTCAACAAATCCATTTTGTACATATCCTGCAGTCATTGCAGTCCATGAGCCGACATTTCTTTGAGGCATTTTGTCAAACAATTCATGTGCCTTGTCTATGCTTCCACATTTTGCATACATGTCTAATAGGGCAGTTGCAACTACAACATCCGACAAAAATTCCTCTATCCTTTATGTATTGATGGATGCCCATACCCTATTCCAAAGCTTCCATTTTGACACAAGCGGGGAGGATGGTGGCAAAGGTTGTGGAATTTGGCTTTACACCAGCCAATTACATTTGCTTTAAAATTTTGCATGCTTTTCAACAAATCCATTTTGTGCATATCCTACAGTAATTGCAGTCCATGAGACAACATTTCTTTGAGGCATTCTGTCAAACAGTTCACGTACCTTGTCTATGCTTCCACATTTTGCATACATGTTTAATAGGGCAGTTGCAACTACAACATTTGACAAAAATTCCTCTATCCTTTATGTATTGATGGATGCCCATACCCTATTCCAAAGATCCCATTCTAACATAGGCAGGGAGGATGGTGGCAAAGGTTGTGGAATTTGTCTTTACACCAATGAATTGCATTTGCTTTAAAATTTCTGAAGCCTTTTTAACAAATCTATTTTGTGCATATCCTGCAATCATTGCAGTCCATGAGACCACATTTCTTTGAGGCATTTTGTCAAATAATTCATGTGCCTTGTCTATGCTTACACATTTTGCATACATGTCTAACAGGACAGTTGCAACTACAACATCTGATAAAATTCCTCTATCCTTTATGTATTGATGGATGTCCATACCCTATTCCAAAGCTCCTATTCTGACACAGGCAGGGAGGATGGTGACAAAGGTTGTGGAATTTGGCTTTACACCAACCAATTGCATTTGCTTTAAGATTTCTAAAGCCTTTTCAACAAATCCATTTTTTGCATATCCTACAATCATTGCAGTCCATGAGACCACATTTCTTTGAGGCATTCTGTTAAATAGTTCACGTGTCTTTTCTATGCTTCCACATTTTGCATACGTGTCTAACAGGGCAGTTGCAACTACAACATCTAACAAAAATTCCTCTATCCTTTATGTATTGATGGATGCCCATACCCTATTCCAAAGCTCCCATTCTGACATAGGTAGGGAGGATGGTGGCAAAGGTTGTGGAATTTGGCTTTACACCAGCCAATTGCATTTGCTTTAAAATTTCTAAAGCCTTTTTGACAAATCCATTTTGTGCATATCTTGCAGTCATTACAGTCCATGAGACCACATTTCTTTAAGGAATTCCATCAAATAGTTCACGTGCCTTGTCTATGCTTCCACATTTTGCATACATGTCTAACAAGGCAATTGCAACTACAACATCTGACAAAAATTCCTCTATCCTTTATGTATTGATGGATTCCCATACCCTATTCCAAAGCTCCCATTCTGACGCAGGCAGGGAGGATGGTGGCGAAGGTTGTGGAATTTGGGTTTTTCATCATGGGAACATAAATTTTTTGTGAAAAATGGTAGGAAATTTTAGGTTCCAACAAGTCCATTAGTTGGAGGCAAGCAAACAAGGGTTTTCTATTCATTATTAGCCCATTAAACTTAAGCATATGAGATAGCATGGCACACAGAAAATGATGTGGATAATGACCACAAGATTAGGTTAATTGCAACTACTTTTTGTAAGCAAGCAAAAGACTAGTATACTCATTATGATCCTAATGGCACCAAGAAGAGTCTTCAAAGATATAAGAGTAATCATTTGTCATCTAAGAGAAATCTTACATTTAAGGGTGCTAGGGCCAATAAAGAAGCACTTTAGAACTCATCCTACGCATCAATAAACAACTCAACACAAGAAATGCAAATTGACATATTAACACAACAATATCCAACTAAGTTATTGAAAGTCAACTATTGATACCTCGTTCTCCATCCAGATTACAAAATCGGTCTACTTTTTGCTTTGTAACATATCCTTTTCAAATTGTGTTTGATACTGGCCATATTTCTCCTCCTGTCAAAACATGGCACATGGATTAGTTAAAGTAATTAATATGCAATCATTTACTTTTTCTTAGGAAAAAAAATATCATTTAACATATTAAATATACTTACAAATGTACAGATCAAGGCTTGTAAACCTTTCTGGCCATTATGATGCGTGGCACGAAGTTTGTCAAGCCTAGCCTTGGAGGCCTTGCCCTGAAACATATACTAATTCAATTTAACTATGCATAAAATAAAATTTAAAAACTATTTAATAAATTTGATATAATCTTATGACCAAATTCAAATACCTGTGTACTCTCCTCACCGGACTTCCTCCGTGCATCGGACTTCTCATATGCTTTTACAAGCTCTTTCCATACTTTCATACTTTCATCAATTGGCCTTTTTTTGAGCCTTAGCTCAGGAGTGAGTTTTTTTATCTTCTTTGTTTGGTTGCACTGAAATCTCTTGCAGTTTTGAGACATTCATAGCTTTATCTTCTTTACAGACCAACCTGTCCCAAATTTAGTCTCCATATCCTAGATAACTACTTTTTGTAGGTGCATGGGAATCTTTGAGAATGTCAAATGTAGAAGGTCTTTGAACCATTGAAGGCATGACTCCTTCAACCTATTCACAAATGTTTTTCCAGCATCTGTCATTCAGACTTCCCTCGAAACCACATCGTATTCTATCTTGGTATCGTAGGTACCAATGCAAGATGCAAAACATGGCATGGTGGTCGAAGAAGTCTGTGTCCCAGGAGTGGGTGGGACATTGGAAGCCTCTGTTCCCTATTCCACATTCTTAGAAGTTGCTGTTATTGATTTCCTCCTAGATCTTTTGCTCATTCCAGGACTAGTTGGGGAATCAATTAATTCCCTTTGACACTGTTGATTTGGTTGTAATGTTTCAGGGGCTTTACTAGATCACTTTTCTATGTATTTGGCAAGCATTGTCAAGTCCACACCATCCAATTTGTTCACTGCCTCTACCCCCAATATGGAAGCTAATGCCTCTTTATATTTGTTAGTCTCATGTTCCTATATATATATATATAATTTCTTGTTTTAAATTTACAAATAAAAAACTAAAAACTAAAAATCAAAGAAACAATGGAAACATTTACAAATCTATAAATTGACAATGAATTACCTCATTGTGGCCATAGTTTTCTCCCTTTGCTCTCTTCCCTCTATTGCTTGACATTTTGAGGCGACCTAGGGCAAATTATTTTTGTTCAGTCTGTGGAGGCAAATGAAGTACACACTATCAAGTATGAAAGTTTTCATCCAATTTTTTTCTATATTCCTCAAGGTTTTTGACCTTTACTTTGTAGAGCAAATCATGAAGCTATTTTCCTATGAATTAATTGGTGCCTTGGGAGAGAATCTATAGTTCCAGGCCTAATTTTAGTTTGCTCACCCTCGTCTCAAAAGCCCTAATTTTAGTTTGCTCACAATCAACTTGTCTTAAAGCACTCGACTACTTTTTTAGGAATGAAGTGAGAAAGTTATCTTCTGAGAAAGGTATTGATGGGAGTGATAAGCGAACCTAGGCATTGGGGTTTGAAAAATGCATTCACTACTCTCAGATATAGAGGAAATAATCCACTGTCTACAATTTTACCCTCCTACTTTGCAACCACATGAGACTTGAATGATTCGCCTGTAAACAAAACAATATTCACAACCCTTTCTTCACAATCCTCTCCATTTAATCAAAACAAAAATACTTTTGGGAATGAAATTTTTTTCATTGTAATTAACCTTACCTATGGTGTTGCAAACTAAATCGAATTTCTCATCTCCTTGCTTGTTTTTCCATTTTTTCTCCTCTCTTCGCACGACATTGTTCTGCTTTTTTCTTCTCTAATTCACGCGGTGTTTTTCTCTTATAATTATCAAATTTCTCATATAGTTCAGGCATGAATTTTTTATTTTTTGTTTTTCCTTTATAGGTCCCGACATTGCCAAAATAAGGGTGAACACAAAAAACCCAAACGCTTGATCTCTGCACGTCAAACGCTTAATCTCCAAACAAAAAATGAACACCAAAAATCAATAAAGTTTTTTTTTTTTGGGGTATGTGCAGGCAAGAATTTTTTTAAATTTTTTTTATCCATTAGTCAGCGCCATAGTTGGAGCAATTACCGCCAACTGTAGCACCAACTTTTAGGCCTAAATGTAATCTTTTTGGGGTGCAAAAGGTGGCGCAAAGTGTGCCTAATTTAGCACCAATCAGTGCAAAATGATGTATTTTGCTTGGGAGTTGATAAAAAAGTAACCTCACCAAATTTGGATTGTTCTTATAATAAGTAACTATATCTTGTTTCCATGATAGCATTTTGACTTCATGCTTCTCTTATGATTAGCTCAATAATGACTCACTCTTTCACGACCTTACACAGATGGTTGGTGACAATATGGCTTTGGAAAAACCAAACAACTCTTCTCTTACTATCATGATGACATGATATTGGGACTATATTGGCAGCTTATGGAGTGCGCTTATGGTATTGTGATTTTCATTTCTATGTTCTCATTAACCTATTTTAGGTTGAAGCATGGTAACTAACTCACTAGCTATTATGATAGGCATACAATGACTAGACAATCCTCTCCACTTTGACTATGACAGTCTTATGCATGGTGTTTTCTTCATGACAGTCCCCAATAATGTGAATTATTGATAGTAGCTAGTTCAAATAGAGTTTTGGATGGTGTAGTAAGTTGTCCCTATGGCTCATGATAGTGCATGCCTTGGTTATGTCCTTGTGACATTACTCTCTAGATATCTCCTCTTTATAGTGACAAGGTTTCAAGAACATGACAACTTAGGTAAGGTATCAACTTGTCTCTTTAACCTCTGGATTGTAATTTTTCAAGAATTGATCTCATTGAAATGCAAATACAACATGTTGATTGATGACTAACTACATTGTTACTATGATAGTGACTTAACTTGGTCACAAGATTAATGAGACAATTTTATAGTAATAACTCTATGGATGCATACCTAGCTATCCTAGGTGTACTATGACAATAATTTAATGTTGCTAGTGTTACTTTTAAACCTCCTATGGTTGCTACCTATGCCTCATGGTATGACAACCTCTACAATGTTACTCCTCATGATCCCACTACAATAGTAGATCAACACTATGATGGTCCCCTGACTTATCATTTTGACACCAATTATTTTAGTTGGAGCCATGACCTTCCATCTAACATTTGAGGGTTGGATTTGGGATTAAGGACAACCTTAAGATATGTGATAGGAGATTGACAACATTTTAGCTAAGTCATGACAATCTTTGTTTATATTATGTGACTTCACTATAATCTTGAGGCCCAGTTTAAGAGGCCATGAACTATCTCCTTCACTATTTGACAGCCTTCCACTTCCTCACATACCTGTGATAGTCCTATTTGTACATCTTGTTATTCCTTAGATCTTGTCAATCCTTAAGGCATGATGACAACATCCCTAAATATAGATGGTTGGGGTTATGATAGCTAATGGAGGGTTTTCTTTTCAAAGGAAACCATTAATTTTGGAGTGAAAGGTAATGGTGAAATATAACATAAAGTCCCTATAATTAAAGAATATCCAATGGTTAGGATTAACCTAACAAAGATCTAATGACATGATTTCAAAATTAACATCCAAATTATCGTTCCCTCCATCAAGAATTTAAAATTTTGTTGCCAAAGACTCTTTGAGACTATTTTGAGGGTTCTATGATAGTTTTGAAGGTTTTATGGCCACTTGTAGAGATATAGATTGCCTTAAAATGACCCATAAAAGAAAAAGGAGAGTCAAATATGAAATAAATGTCTTTTTGATGTGAATTCGTACTCATCTTGTAATCATAAGATTTGAGCTCTAGTTGTCAAGATTCCACATGTAAACTTTTTCTGAAGAGAAAAATCTTGCAATGTCCTATTTTGTTTTTCATAGTGCGTCGTAATGAAAAGTGAATGTATTAAAAAGATAATTTCAAGGGTATTACATGATCTAGAGGAGGCCATGGAGAGAGGACGTGGACGATGTAGAACTACTAAATCACATAGAGGAAAGTGGGTGGAAATAGATATGACAATGGAATCTACAGATACAATAGAGGTAAGAAGAGAAAGAAACCTCAACCAAAGGAGGAAGGTGTTTATGAATTCACAAATGCTACAACATAGAGGAGATAAAGTCATTTTTTTGTCCACGAGGCCTCTAAGGTTAAACTTATTGGTTGAAAATGCACAGGAATGGTGATTAAATGTGATTCTATGATCAAGGGAAAAGTTTGAAAATTAAGATGGCCAAAACATGATATCAATATGTCAAATATATGACTAAAGTGAGGTTTTGTGTTGGATAGCATATTCATTGAAATAATATAATTAGTGTACTAAACATTATTTACTATGTTGTGTATTATATGGGCCAGATGAGGCCATGGCAACAGATTGTGTCATATCAAATGAGGACACAATGGATGAAGTGAGAAATCAGGTACTCAAATCCAATTTCCTTAGGAAAAAATGATGTGATGGCATTTTGTGATACGTCCATCTGTTTTCATAGTATTATTAAAATTTATAATGTATTATCCAATCTTGACATAAATTAATGCATGTTGTTGATTATTTTAGATGGAGATTGGAGGAAATGCAAAACTTGAGCCTTCAACTAGCAAATGAAAAAGATATGTACGTGGACATGGATCTAAAACTGTTAAATCACATAGATGACAATGGGTGGAAGAGGATATGACAATGGATCCTGCAGACAACAAATGATTGCACTGAACAAGAGGTTGGTCAGGACTATAGTACATGGGATGAATACTTTGAGAAAATTGTTGTTTGTGGATGTTCTGTATGTCGTTGAAAGAAACAATTCAAACAATTGATTGTACAAAGACATTACATATATGATGAGCTTCCAGTCATTAGTATGCCTCCTACAATCAATTAAAATCCAATAGGAATTGTGGTAAGGAATTTTCCAAATTGATATAAATAACATGTATACTTCATTTAAACATTGTTTTATATTATTTAAATAACTAATTTTTTTCTTAATGGATACTTGCACGATAAAGTTCTTGGTTTAAAGTTTCCTAGATCACTGACTTCTAGCCTAGAGGGCAATGATCATTTATCAGATGATACATCTAACAAAAATATGTGCCAATAGACCAGCTCGAAAGATGAGGAATTGATGAAAACAAGCAACAAAACAAGAACCAATTTAAAGATGCATAATTTTCTTAAAGATAAGGGGAAGGTGGACTACATACCCTATGAGAATGAATGTGATGGAGATGATGACTTGCCCCTAAGTTTGAGATCAATTTACAAAGAGACATTTGATCGTCGACTATATTGTGTTTGGCCTAATGATCAACAACTACCTAGAGTGTATGAAGTGTTTCAATTTTGGGGATACAGCTACATGATACGACCCTCCAATATTCACGGAGTGAATCTAGGCCTCTTTATTGTCCAAAATGTACATGTGGGATCTAAACATAGAAACAATTTAGAACAAACCACTAGGAGATTAATGCCATATTATGGTGCATCCTATTACAGTGGTGAATGGAGAAGGCTAGCAGACTATAATCCTAGCATGTCAGCATATGGTCTAAATTTGAATATTTATACACATCGTCTCCAATTGGAAAGTGGAAAAAAAATTAATAGAGGTCATCGTATGTATATAGATGGACATGCATACACACACAAAAATATTGCAGGATTTATAAATAGTAGTAAGGGAAGGGACCCTACTGTAAGACCAAATTGTCAATTTGTTGAGGTTATAAATGATAAAGATAGAGAAATGGAAAGAGATGTTGATAGATTGATAATGGTTGAGGCTACTATGGACCTTACCATCAGTGATGAGTTATTGATTGAATACCCCTTCTTAAAACGCAATCCTGCATGAAAGAAGAGGGAAGAACAAGGTCTCCCTAGGGATGTTCTTAAGGGTAGAAAACCAAAGGATAATAAATGAGTGTGGACTGATGTTTTATAGACTATGTTGTCAAAATTATGTTTTATTTAAATTATTGTATAAAAAGGTAGTCTATAAAATAATGTTCCATTATTCAATTGATGTATATATGTTCATACAATTTATATTTTTATTTTTTAAGACATATTTGATTATATTTATTTGAAATTGATACATTTATGATTTATCCAATTGTTGCCAAACATTAAATAATGCTTTCATTTGTTGAAGAATATGTTGATGAAACACATACTAATACCCAAGATCCAACTGGGTTATTAAGATTTGGATGAGATGATCCAAACCATCCTTTAAAAAATACTAGGGCGAAAAGAATATTATTGAAGAGAATACTACCAGCTGAGAGATTTGAAGAGCTAATGAGATCTGCATACACTGATGACATGCCACCTAGCCTTAATGATGATGATCATGATAGTGAAAATGCACTGCATGAACAAGGATTGAATGAAATGCTTACATATTTCTTTGGGGATGAAAACAATGATGACAATAATGATGATATGATTGACAATAGCAATGATAGCAAGGGTAATTACCACCAACATAATGTTGATGATAACAACCTGAAAGACTCCATCAAGAAAGCAGTGACGACACCCGTGTTCAAATCGGGTGCAAGTAGAACCTCAAAACTAGCATGCACATTAATATTATTAGAAATCAAGTCACTATTTGTTTGGTTAGACAAAGGATTCACTACCCTACTGAAGTGAGTTGAAATCTATTTCTTACTTTGCAATTGTTGATTGGTGTACATAATTCGCAAACATTCATCAACTTCGTTTATATTTCTTTAAGGGGATTTTAAAACCATATATTGTATATTAATAGTCCTAGTATAGATTGACATATCAACATGTTCATCATAAGTCAAACATTCATTTGATTTAATCTCTGGTAATCTTATAGGGAACTAAAAACTAAAATATTCCCTGAAGAGAATGTGTTTCCATCAACTTGTAGAGAGGCGTGTCTATCGTTGGTTGAGTTGGGGATTAAATATAAGCAAATTCATTCATGTAAAAATGATTGTATTTTATACAAAGATGAATATCAAAACAAGGTAGAATGCCCTGTATGCAAAGAGAAGAGATATTGTACAGATGTACAAGGTCCTACAGTTCCAAAGAAGGTTTTACGTCACATGCCAATTATACCTAGACTTCAACGAATGTTTCATTGCAAGTCACTTGCACAATTGATGGACTAGCATGCAAAGAATAGGAGTAAAGATGGATTCATGCGAATTCCAACTGATTCCAAAGCAATGAAACGCATAAAGGAAAGATGCCCAAGAAAATTCAAAGATGAACCCCATAGTATCAGGTTTAGTCTTGCAATTGATGGAGTGTGCCCATTCTCTTTCCTGAGCTCAAATTATAGTGTTTGGCCACTCAGATTGATAGTATACAATATTCCCCCTTGGACGAGTGTTAGAAAGGAGCACCTTATGTTGATTGTCATTGTTCCAGGAAAACATCAAGTTAAAAACATGGATGTTTATCTTGTGCCTTTTATTAATGAGATGCAACTGCTATGGAAAGGCATAAGAATGCATGACATATCATGTCCCCCATCAAATAGGTCCTTCATGTTGTACGGTGTGCTACGTTGGACTATTCATGATTTCCCAAGACTTGGTGTTTGTTCTGGTACGATAAAATATTTACATATTTACACTCATAATTTATTTTCATCCCAACTTTCATACTTAGTTTTATACTATTTTTGTGATGTTATTAACATTACTTATTAAATTGCAGGGCTTCAAACAAAGGGGATATTTGCATGTCCAAGATGTGTAGAACAATTTCAAGGGCGATATTCTAAAGATCTACATAAATTTATTTATGCAAACAACAGGGTTTTTCTACCACTAGATCATAAGTTTAGAAACTACTTGAAGAATCAATTTGATGGAAAATTTGAAAATAGAGGCCCTCCCATGATTATGGGTCTAGGTGATTGGCTTAAGAAGTATGAAGATGCTGAATTAAAAGGTTGGGAGGATTTTTTTGATCGGGGTGATTCAATTGAAGAACCAAAACAAGTTGTAGTTAATATGCCAGAAGGAATGAAAAGAAAATCCATATTTTATGAGCTCCCTTACTGGAAGGATCTATTAATATCTCACCTATTAGATCCTATGCATGTCTTCAAAAATGTCCCAGATTCTATATTTTGATATATATCAGGCAAAGAGAAGGACACCTTGTCTTCGAGGAGAGATATTGCTCTTTCACGTACCAAAATTGATAGAAAACATTTGTGGGCAAATAGGGAAAATGAAACATATGCAGAAGCTCCATGGATTTTGAAAAAAAAAAGAGCTAGACCAACTAAAAAATGTCATCTGTTCAATAAGGACACCTACTGGTTATGGGTCATCATTGGCTTAAGCTTTTACAGTTGATGGACATATCACAGGATTTAAAACACATGATTTTCATAATTTTATGAAGGTATTATATATCATCATTTAACATTTACTGGTAACATTGATTAAGTACTAAATATATTTTGATATTTTGTTGTGTGAGGAAAAATTACTAATGACCTTTTCATAAATGTGTTTGATAGCATATCATGTCATTGGCAATTAGGGGGAATTCCTATCTTACAATTGATTTAAGGAATGCCATAAGTCGATTGTCAGCATTTACAAGGTATGTGGTTATATGAAATGTTCATGTATGAGAGACATAGAGATATTATATTGCATTTTAATTTTTGACTAAAGATTCATACTAATTTACTATTCTTATATTAGGTGGGTGACCTCCAAGGAGATCCACAAATGTGAAGTGCCAAAATGGAAGAAGGAAATTGTAGAAATATATATGTGTATTTGAGAAGGAGCTCCCTACAAGTTTCATGGACCTACAAGTCCATTTACTTATACACCTAGTTAATGACATTGAATTGGCAAGTGTCGTATCAACAAGGTGGATGTTTTTCTTTGAGAGGTATATGAAAACTCTAAAAAGATATGTCTAACAAAAGGCACATCCAAAGGGTTGCATGGCTAAAGGGTATGCATTGAATGAAGCATTTTTCTTCCTGTGTGAATTCCTTGGTAAGGATTTTGAAGATGGGCCACGCTTCTAGGATGAAGAATGAGCAACAAATATTATTGATGGAGAAAAACCACAATCTAATGGTGTTCAACTAGAAATTAGTAAGTAAATTCATGATTAGTGTGGTTTTTTTCTTGAAATCGTTAATTTACTCTGTAATTTATTTGTCAAAGTAACAGCATGCCATTTGGAGTTTGAAATGAACATGTTGACATGTAATAGGTGTAGACGAAAGTGCTATACTTGACAAGTTCATTCTGTACCACATGGACTTTATGAACAAATGGATTGATCTATATGATAAAAAGAGAGAAGTGTTAGAAGCAAGGAGACAATTTAAGAGATGAAACACAAGGAATACTCCACTTCCCACTGATCTGCTTGGGGAATGGGGCAAAGATTGCACACTAGAATGGGTTACTGAACAGATTCAAAATCAAATAGAAGATGCAGGTATAGATTCAAACATTACATAAGATGAAATCAACATGTCTAGAGGATGTGAAAGAAAGGTACAGTTGGAATTTTACAAAATGTTGTTTCCTTACAGCTTTGACACTATTAACTATTTTAATATTTGTCATTATATTTGTTTTCACTGAAATAAATGGTCTTTCATAGGTGAGGAAATATCCAGCAATGTGGGCATATGGTCGACATTATCATGTAGAAAGTGTAGATGTAAAGAGATGATCCTTCGATTGTGGCATCATGGTTGACTTCAAGCAATCCAGTCGATCAAGCTCAAAAGATAAGAATATAATTGAAGGGAATCTACAATAAGTTGGGAAAATACAAGAAATTATTGAGTTGGATTACCGCTCTTTTAAATGTTGTATTTTTAAGTGTAGATGGTATGAAGCATTGAGAGGACACGAAGACATGATACCCATAGTGGATTGTTTTCTATAGATTCCTCATGTTTCCTACCAGAGGATAAGGAGCCTTATGTTCTACCAATTCATTGTGAGTAGGTATTTCTTTAACTCAAACAAGAAGCGGTAGTGATCATTAATCTATTAATTCATAGATTATTGTGAATATATACATGTGTTTATTAATCAATAAAATTGTTATACCATACATCTAATATATGTATGTCATTCATGTGTAGGTATTTTTCTATGAAGATATTTTAGACTCGAAATGGGTATTTGTCATACATTATGATCCAAGATTAAGGCATGTATTTGACGATGCATTAGTGGATACTAAGTAAAATAATGATGGCCAACAAAATGAGAGAGGGATTAGAGAACATCGAAGAAATTGACATCCATGATATGATGGTATACAAAATGATGATCCAAGTACATATGGTAACAATATAGATGGTCTACAGTTAGATTTCAATGATGATGAAGATGATGTAGGTCAAGATGAGGATGATGATAATATTAAATACTTGAAAGAACATATGAATATTGACAATGATACATTGGCTGACATTGTAGCAGACAATAATGTTAATGACCAAGACTTCTAAATTTTTAGAATTATTTGCAATCCATTTTTAAAAAAGGATGATTCTTATGGCCTAAACTTTGAAATGCTTCAGTAATATTATTTGTGTCGATACAAATTACCTATTGTAATGTCCTTAAATTGTTCAATATTTGGTATGAATTGTTGGCAGAAAAAATTAGGATTACTTGGTATGAATTGATGAGATGCAAAGTAAAGTTGATGCATTACCCCTAGTAATCAAAGGATATCATAGGAGAAATCAAGCATAATCCACTTTCATTTGAGTTATTTCTTATCCATTTCTAGATTACAATTGTTTCTTTAATTTCACATTTTCAAAATACAATTTGTTTACTTCATCATTCATTACTTTATGAGTTTTCTCATAATCTTGCAACCTTTGTTCTAACTTCTTCATAGCAGCATGAGTAAACATATAGCAGTATGAACATTGAGAGTAGCTGCTTATGTTGCTGATGTATGTTACCCTAAAGATATGCCAAATCTTATGATTAGGTTTTATATGTGAATTTGGCCAACTAATAGAATTGCTCAGATTAATCAAAATTATTTGCACTTTAGGCTCTATTCAAGCCTAGGTGGGTGTTACCTTGTTTCACCAATGACAATTTACTTTCAAGTTTGTTGGTGACTTCAAAACAGATTAAGGAGCTTATGTAATTTTGTCAGTTAAATCATCCACTTCACTTAACCCAATCTAGCATATGATTTGGATTAATGTTTTCTATATATCTTTAAACCCTACTCCTAAAATAGAAAAACAAAATTAGATTTTGAAAATATATACAAGGGAATTATTTTCAAAAGAGAATGATCGGTGCCTGCCACATGAGGAGTTTGTTTATCTTTAATTATTTTTCATCTATATCCTTAATTATATCTATGCCATGTTATCTAATTGTGATAAGTACTTGAGTAAGACCATCAATAAAAAATGAAGTGGACATATTATCATCTATATTAGCTAATTGATTGCACAAATATTTCAATTTATCAACGATCTCATGTTTCTATTCATTTTCAACACTTTTAATAAAGACATCATGATCATAATATTCTTCTTCATCATTAGAATAAAATATTGAGATATTAAGTAATTAAGATAGAGAAATGAACATACAACTCATGAACTCACAACTAAGATAATAGAACAACCCAGAAAGCTTTGCATTTTCCTTAATTCTTTAAAATTTTCCAAGTCTTCAACAACAACAAATGAGTGATACAGTTCCATTATATAACAGGAACGTATACCCTCAGCAATTAATACATTGTCTTTCAAATTCAATGAATACAGAGAAGTGCCTAAAGGCATTGAAGAAACATTAATTGCATCAAAGGAAACAAAAAAGGAGTGGTTGGCCTTGAGAAACACGAGGAATTGCCTGGGGATCTACATTGTTGTGGTTGGAAGATGATAGCCAAGTTGTCACTATTTAGATCCATATCTATCCTCCCACCCACCATATGTTCTTTCAGTCAGCCAAGGAAATGAGATGATTTCTTCTATCTTACCATTGTGGCTGGCATACTGTGCATCTAGGATACCTTTGACACACTTACCAAATAATTCAAACGTAATGTCTACCATGTGCAATCTTTCAAGTGTCCAACTTATCACATGCTAAGCTGGGTCTCCTTTATCATAACAAGCTGGAATTAACTGATTACCATTATCAATGATTTCCTTCCTCCACTTATTCAAGTCTTTTGTAGTCCCATCAGCTTCTAAAATATGAGGCAACCATTTTTTGTCCATCTTTTAAACTGCCTACATTTTATCCTTTAATATTGTATCCAATTTTAGTTGATAAGCAGCCACCTCATCAAAATTTTCCAGCATTCCTGGTGCCAAATGCATCTCAAGAGGAGCCTCTGAATCATATCTAGAACACCTGAGAAATTCACTGATTTTCCCAGTCCTTGGCAGCCACTTGGTCTTCATAGCTGATATCCTCTGTTTGTCTGACTCATATTTTTCACGTGCTATCCTTAACAGGGAGTAAGACTTATGGGTCTCCTCCAACCTAGCCAATATCTTGTTAACTCTATACTTAACTAAATTTGTGGCCACATCCTTCAATTTACCTTCCATTCCTTCATTCAACTTCTTATTCTCTTCTTTCAATTCCTTTATCTCTTGAAGCAGGGGTTGTGTGTCCATTGGCAATGATTTTGTAGTCTGTATGATTGGGGGAGTTTGGGATGGACCAACTTCCAATTAAGGTTGACTCTCATAGACACTAAGCCTAGCCATTGCCTCTATGTATTTCCCCAATAATTCATTGTAATCTTTTTATAGTTTAAGTGTTGTTACCTCTGCAAAATGTGTCGTCTATACATTCAAGTTGGCTGCCTAAGGAGTAGGGTTGTTTGACACCCTCTTGATGATCACATTACCAGTTAATTCCTCCAAGCCTACCTTTGGTTTCTTATCATTTGGGGCCAATGCCCAAATAGCCAAGGTATCAAATTTAGGGTCAAACATAGCACCCTGCAATGATCCCTTGGCCTGTTCTCCACTTACATCTACATCATCCCTGGTAATGGTATCAAATGCGATAGCATCTAATAATGTCTAGTGTGGTAATAGTAATATTTTTCTTTTCTTCACAAGTGCTCTCCCTTCTTTAGGAGTCATGGCACTGATATCCTTATTCACCTCACCCAAAACCCTCCTTGTGATAGCATCATATTTTGAAGGGTTTGCACTACTTTTTGCTTCTTCTATCCTTCTCTCGAACTCTTCACTCCTTGTTCTAAACAAAAAGGATATAAATTCTGGGGTGGCAATGAATTCATCATCAGAGATAAATTGATTGCATGCCACTTCCCTCACATCTTTAGTGTCCACCTAATTGTTGACTGTGGACCTTATCAACCTATTCTCTGGGGAGGCATATGGTGCTATCCTTGGGGGAGAATGCAATTGATGTGGGGGCTATGGGTCTTGTTCCTCTACCACCTCTTCCTCCAAATTCACAACTTCCATTTTATCTTCTATCTCAAGATCAATTATCTTTGCTCTTTTTGGGGCAGGGGCATCAGGGGAGTCGGGGGAACTTTTCCTAATATATTTGCCCTTTGAACTGCTTAGTTGATAAGTGCGCCTTTCCTCTCCAATAGGTACATCAACAATCAATTCATCTCCCTTTTCAAAGAACATTTTGATTCTTTCAATGGGGTCTTGAATTTTAATGAATGCCCCTTGATATTTAGAGTTGGCATTTTTCTTCCTTTTCTCTGCATCCATTATCAATTTCCATTTATTTCTCAAGAAAAACACTTGCTGCATTGATTCATAATTTCTGATAGTAGCCTATTCAAGTAGGACATGGTGTAGATATTCAGGCCTGCCGATTTTATGCCTTCTGTCATGAACAAAGCCTTCAGGATCAAAGAGCCTTATTGCCTCCATATTGATCATATAACATTACAGCATGAAACTGATCTGGTCTAAACCATTCTTGTCAATTGTAATAAAATCATGAAGCTTCAGAGATACTGGGATAAGAGATCCCTTCTTATGCTTTCTAAAATGTTCCTTATTTGTTACATTCAGCTGTCTGATGATCTCCATAAATCTTATTCTTCTAGGCACAAATTTTGTTAAGGAATAGGGTGGAGCCTCACACCCATAGATTCTGATACAGGTTGTATTTTCATGTAAAAACCAATCTCCCCAATTGTGATTGATATTCAGATGGCGGGTTCTCTCCATTGGTATTAGAAAGTCCTTAATCTCCTTTGGTATCCTTTCTGTAGTAGGCTCTAGGAATCCCATTACTTTCCTCACAAAATGCTCCTCAAAGGTGACATAAATAGAATATTTGAAGTGCATGTCAAGCATGCAGGTCCACACCTGAACTGGCATGGCATTGCCTTCTGCATCAGTCATTCTCAAATGTAATTCCTTGCCCCAATAGCTAGACAGAGAATACAAAATCATGTGGCACATTAATGAATACCGAGTGAACCTTACATGGGGGCCTGGAGTATACATATTGTTCTTAATGACCATCATCTGTTCATGCATCTTCTTTAATGATTACCCTACATAATCATATGTCTTATTGGCTTCATAACCTTGGATATATACTACCATCATCATTAGAGGCACTGACATTCTATCTGATGCATCTATCCTGAGCACATGACACAAGCTATGATAAGTTTTAACAAAATATTCCATGAACAGGCTGCATCGGAGAGGTTCCTCTTCTGTGACAGGGATTTAGATCAAAGCTCCATCAACCCCCTTCAATCTATGCTTGGCCAAGTTGTAAGATTTGTATGCATACCTAAGACCTCTATATTTTTCTCTAAAAGAATTCAAGTCTATAGGTATACCAGCAGTAGAATTAAAATTAAAGACAGTAGCAATGTAGTCCTTTGTGAATCTAATGATAACACTACCATTTCCAGACAAGACAGACATGGTCTTAGGGTCATATCTAGTTGCTACAGCTCTCACTAAGTCTGTGTTTATGAAGACATTAGAGCATATCAATTTGGCCAAGTCTAATGTCCAAGCATGGCTGATTGGGACTCTGTAGTCACTTCGTTTGTGCCAATGCTCAAACAGACTCTAAGCAGACACATGGAGCCTAGCATCTCTACAATCTACACAAAGGTCATATATTTTATCATTTCTACCAACCTCTCCTAAATTTGTCAAAGGTCTTTTAGGTGAGCCAGGACACTAAATCATGATGTCTTCATTAAGGCTATGTTTGGAGGTTGAAGCTTCACTAGACTAACTCATTTTGTATTTTATGTAGGCAACCTAGGGTTTATGCAATTAACGGCTACCCTAAATGTTTTAGATAATTCTTATAGATAGAAAACTAAGTGCAAGGGAGAGACAATGAATTACTGATTTTGGACATCATAGAGGCTTTGAATTGCTTCTCTTTGCTTATTCTGATGATTTTGGACGTTGCAGAGGTTCTGAATATGATTGCTTATTGAAGAATGATAGGAAATAACTTAAATTGTACCACTCTATATATTAATGAAGGTCACGGCAACCATAAGTCTACTCATGCCATAGTTGTTCAAAAATATTCATTATTTGCATTTTTGAATTTGGATCGTTGATCTTTCGTTACCTTTCCTAAAATCTATGGCTTTGATTCACTGACTAGATTTGACAATCATAGTCATCTTGGTTGACAAGTCATCGTTCAATTGGAATGAGCCAAGTCTTTAGCACAGACTAGACACATGTCACCTCTTTGTGGCGTCACAGTTGAGGAGGGCCCACCATATACCTACCGCGTGATGGTGCGACACCCATGTGCCTTTGTGAGAGAGAGATTCCTAGTTTTCTTGTTCATTTCCTTCATCAATAAGGGAGAGGGAGAATTAATAGATTAAGGAAGAGATAGGAAGATATAGGTCAAATGATAGGGGGACAGAGGCAAGAGATAGAGAGATAGGTAGAGAGAGATAGAGAGGAGATAGATAGGGAGAGATAGAGGAGACAGAAGGGAGAGATAGGGAGATAGAGAGTGACTAGAGAGATGTCTAGAGAGATAGGGAGATAGAGGAATGATAGGGGAGAGAGAGAGACAAGAGATAAGGAGAGATAGATAGGTAGAGAGACTAGAGAGGAGATAGATTGGGAGAGATAGAGGAGACAGAGGGAGAGATAGGGAGATAGAGAGTGAGTGAGATGTCTAGAGAGATAGGGAGAGAGATTAAGAGGTAGAGGCATGATAGAGAGTCGAGGGAGATAAGGGAGAGATAGGGAGATAGAGGTTTATGGTTGTTCAGGCCATTTAGGGTTTAGGGGTTAGGGATTAGGGGCATTATTTAAGGTTGAGGGATTTAGAGAGAGAGAGACTTTGTTTGACATGCAATTGTAAACCCTAAATAATGTCCCTAAACTTGAGTAACCCTAAACCTCTAAACCTTAAATAATGCACCTAAACCCTAACCCCTAACCCCTAAAACATATATAAACCCTAAATAATGCCCCTAAGCCCTAAGCCCTAAACCCTAAACCCCAACAAACCCCTAAACCCTAAACACTAAACCCAAGCAACCCTAAACCTCTATCTCCCTATCTCCCTGTCTCTATCATTCATCCACCTCTTAATCTCTCTGCAACCCTATGTCTTTGGCCATGTCACTCACTTTCCATATCCCTATCTCTTCCAGCTATGTCTCTGGCCATGTACCTCACTCTCTATATCTCCTTATTGGTCCTCTCTCTCTAAACACTAATTAATCGTAAACCCTAAATAATGCTCCTAAACCTTAACCCCTAACCCCTAAACCCTAAACTTGAGAAACCCTAAACCCCTATCTCCCTATCTCTATCGTCCCTAGTCTACCTCTCAATCCTTCTCCCTATCTCTCTAGATATCTCGCTCACTCTCTATCTCCCTATCTCTCCCTCTATGTCTCCTCTCTCTCTCTCTAACTATCTCCAAACCCCTAAACCCTTAATCCAAGCAACTCTAAACCTAGTCTATCTCCCTATCTCTCCCCTATCTCCCTATCTCTATCATCCCTCTACCTCTCAATAATCTCTCTCCCTATGTCCCTAGCCATGTGCCTCATTCTCTATCTCCCTATCTCTCTCCACAGTCTCCTCTATATCTCCCTATCATTCCTCTCTCTCTCTCTCTATAAACCCTAAACCCTAGACCTCTAAACTTGAACCCCTAAACCCTAAACAATAAACCCAAAACCCTAAATTATAATGCCCCTAAACCCGAGAAACCCTAAACCCAAGTAACCGTAAACCTCTATCTCCCTATCTCTCCCCTCTCTCCCTATCGCCTTTGTCCCTCTACCTCTCAATCTCTCTCCCTATCTCTCCAACCATATCCCTCACTCTTTATCTCCCTATCTCTCTGGCCATATCCCTCACTCTCCATCTCCCTATCTCTCCCCTCGATCTCCTCTATATCTCCCTATTAGTCCTCTATCTCTCTCTAAACCCTAAACCCTAAACCTCTAAACCTTAACCCCTAACCCCAAAACCATAAACCCTAAACCCTAAATAATACTCCTAAACCCAAGTAACCATATATTAGGTGCTACATTTGGCACTAAACTATGCGTTAAGTTAGGCACTAAATTAGGTCCTAAAGTAGGTGCTAAATCAGGCGTTAAGTAGGCGCTAAATTAGGTGCTAAATTAGGTGTTAAAGTAGGCATCAAAGTAGGTGCTAAAGTAGGCACTAAAGTAGGTGCTAAATTGGGTGTTGATTAGTGCCTGAATTAGTGCCTACTTACTCTAATCGGCACAAAAAATGCAAAAAATAGCGCCATCCCTATAAATAGTGCTGACTTTTTCAAATAATTGGAGAAAAATACATTAAAATAGTGGGTGGAAGCAAAAAACAGAGCAAAAAAGGGAGCTAATCATAGGGATTTGTTGTAGTGATAGGATCTCAAAGAGGCTTCGCTATTCTCAAATCTTTAGTCCTCAATTTGCTTCCTTGTTGCTCTAATGGAGATCTTGCAATTCACCTATATGTTAGAGGAGAGTGGGATACTAAGTTTTCTCAAAGATGCATAATGATTAGTGGGTTGGAGGAAAAAGAGGTTTAGAATGAGCATATACCAAGGTTTTGATCAAATTACCATTGAAAAATAGTAAGGTTTAGGCACAAACATGCAAGTAAGGCCACTTTTTGAAAATTTTCTATGGACACTAGCACCTAGACAACATACATGTCTTTGTAGAGTCAAGATTCCAAATTTCTAGGGTTATCTAGTAAAATATTTCTAAGGTTGGGACTACTTGCATTATATTTCTATGATCATGGGAAAGGCCAAAAATAAGTAAATGAAACTAAAAAAAACTAAGGAAGTGAACACCAAAATGAATGCTTAAATGTAAGGCAAAGAATGCAAAGTAGGTGATTTCCAACCTTTGATTTTGCCCTCACTTTGATGGGTTGATGAGACTTAGTGAAGATGCATTCTAAAGTAAAGTATATTAAATTAACTAAAGTGACTTTGCATAATAATCTTGAGATTTTTATAATGGATATGTGCTCTCATTATTTTCTTTATCATTTCCTTTACTTACATGTGAAAGTACCTATCTTGTAATGCACCAAAACAAAGAAACATAGGTATTGTATGATGAATAAAGTAATGATTTAAAATGTAGATAAAATGAAAACATTGAAATAAATGAAATACTACATATATGTGGAAAAACTATGTAGAAACATAAATTTAAATATATATGGAAACATTAATGGAAATGAGACACTAAATACATAGACAACTCCAAATAATCCATGTGACATCACTAGAGATGAAGAGGAGAGAAGATCCCTAGAGGATCACATGATGGAAAATAGGGTTACAGATGGACCGCATAGAAGGATGGTACCTTGGAGAAGGCTTGGCTATGTCATGGCCAACAAAATGTGAGAGAGATTGATATATATGTGGTAATATTGGCTACCTTAGGAGGATCCATGGAATAATTGCCCCCATCATTAATACCCTACACATGTACCATATTATTATCAAACAAATATTTTAATTTATGTTTCAAGGTCATAATTTATGTTTCAAGGCCATGTAACTTTGTGTATGATACCCATTAACTTTATGATAGTTACAAAATGAACTCTTATTATAGCCCTTATGTAGCCCTCTATATGTATCCAATATATGAACATGGGTGTACGTGTAATCATGTTAGTGTGATGTAAACTTTGAAGCATATTATCCAAGGGCACTCAATTTTATAATTTTTCTAAAAGATTGAGGCTTAAAAGTAAGAACATTTGGAGCATTGGCCACATAATAAGCATTTGGATTTCTCTTATTTTCTATTGCTCTTTTCAAAAATGTTTTTCTTTTGAAACTTGGAAGTGTAGGAAGGCATGTAAGGAGCATGAGAAGAACCATACTTAAGTGCATTTGATGCTATCAATTTTCACATGTGCACATTAATTCATAAATGAAGCATAGTTACTAAGATACACATTTTGCTAAATGGGAGATAATAATCTCTTAATAATAATACTTCAGAGCTCGTTGTAGAGGAGCTAGTGTTGCATCTTAGAATACAAGGACTAAAATAATATGGCATAATTGAATGGACTCATTCCACCTTGTGCACAAGTAAAATAATCTAAAACTATAGTTTCTAACCATATATTCACTTGTAAATAATGCATAAAGTCATTTGCCAATTGAGAAAATGTATGAATAAACACATATATGGAAGATAAACTAACCATTATATAGCATAGTATTTTAGTATATGTGTAAACAACTTGGATAATAACTTATCCTCATATACTTAATCTAAACATGCAATAGTAAAAGATCTCAAATGTAATAAATTTGGGTTACCTTTTCCATTATACATCTCAAAATGATGTCCAAAATCTTAATTGGTAATGGGTAAGTCACTATCATTGTCACATCATAAAAATTTATTAAAGTATGCTCAAGAAAGCAATGTGCCCCCAATGTTAAGTATTAGGAATACATATAATCAACACAAAATATATTAACATAAGATGTAAGTATTGTTAGCATAAACATGAGTAGTTAGAATTAATATAAAAGCATAAGATGTAAGTGTGGTAACCATGGAAGATCATGTAATTATCACAAGAAAAGATCATATTAGTTCAACATGTAATCAAGAATACTAATCATAATCATTAGAATCATATGGATAATAATGAAAGTGTATCATCATAATAGTATATATGTGGTGAATTCCATGAAAGAGATGCCCCCAAGTGGAAGATACCATCGAAATAAAGTAATGTATCTATGCAAATAAGTATAGCATAGAAGTTCCAAATTTCAACAAATAATATTAGAAGGATCATCATCCAAGAAATTATATTCATCTCAATTAAATGCTTGATAGTTCCACCCCAAGGAAGTGGCCCTCATCATGCTAAGAAATAGTGCTTCTAGTAAACGTACTTGAAATATGTGGAATAGGTTCCTTTCTTGCTTTTTACATTCATTGCTCTTTTAACTTTAGAGATGGATAATGTATGATAATAGAATTATTCTTTAGAACCTAAACCATAGAGGGCCCCTTAGGTGTATTCTATCATTGAGATCACTCATTGGGTGATCCCACAATAGTGGGTTACAATTTCCTTGAGACGGAAAATTACCTGTGCCTCCAAAAAAAATAATCGGGGGTGTTCATTCGAACCCCCCCATTCAAACAAACCCCACGTAAACTCAAGTCATAGGAGGGTTTGAACAAACCCCCTATCAGCCTATTTTTTTATTAATAAAATAGGGGGTTCGTTTGAACATGGGTTCGATCGAACCCCCTTGTAAAAGTTTTTTTTAAGTGTTTTTAACTGTTATTTTTGATAGTTTTACTACTAAACCCGAAGTGCGACCCAAACCCTAGGAGGACCCTAAGAGCTCCCAACCAGCTGAACATCACAAATTTAGCCACCTTCCAGCCAGCCACCCTCCACCTTCCAGCCAACCACCCTCCAGGTTTCTAATTTTCTCACTTTATCATTGATTATGCTGCTTTAAATGAAAGTTTAAACTAGGGCAATCTTTGATGGATGTCCATACCCTATTTAGTTCGCATGCCTTGTCTATGCTTCCAAATTTTGCATGCATGACTACTAGAGCATTTCTAACTATAATATCTACCAAAAATCCCCCTTCCATTATTCTATGATGGATGTCCATACCTTGTTCCAAAGTGCCCATTTTGTCACAGGCTTGTAGGAGGATGCTGGCGAAGGTTGTGGTGTCTAGATTTATACCTTCCAATTGCATTTACTTGAAAGTTTCTAAATCCTTTTCAACAAATCCATTTTGTACATATCCTGCAATCAATGTAGTCCATGAGACCATATTTCTTTGAGGCATTCTGTCAACAGTTGACGTGCCTTGTCTACGCTTCTACATTTTGCATACATGTCTACTAGAGCATTTCCAACTATAATATCTGCCAAAACTCCCCCTTCCATTATGCTATGATGGATGTCCATACCCTATTCCAAAGCTGCCATTTTGTCACAGGCCTGCGGGAGGATGCTAGCAAAGGTTGTGGTGTCTAGATTTACACCTTCCAATTACATTTGCTTGAAAGTTTCTAAAGCCTTTTCAACAAATCTATTTTGTGCATATCCTACGATCAATGCAATCCATGAGACCATATTTCTTTGAGGTATTCTACCAACAATTGATGTGCCTTGTCAATGCTTGCACATTTTGCACACATGTCTACCAAAGCATTTCTAACTATAATATTTGCCAAAAATCCCCCTTCCATTATGTTATGATGGATGCCCATACCATGTTCCAAAGCTCCCATTTTGTCACAGGCAGGGAGGATGTTGGCAAAGGTTGTCGAATTTGGATTTACACCTTCCAATTGCATTTTCTTGAAATTTTCTAAAGCCTTTTCAACAAATCCATTTTGTGAATACCTTGCAATTACAAAATGCTCTGGTAGACATTTACATGTAGCTATAAAATACAATTAAAATTTTGAAAAAAATGTATCATATGAAAGGAGATATTTTGGACAAACTGTCAAAATTTATATAGGATTATGATGATATATATTTGTTTTTTATATATAGGATTAGGCCTTAAAGAAATTCTCCTTAACTTGATTCCCAGATAAAAGTACCTTATCCATAACATTTATAATTTTCTAAAAATAACGTTTCAATTTATCAGTTGACACAAATACTTTCTTAACTAAATATAGATTAATTATGTGATGATATTGATTGCATTATTTCATTCAACCTAGATTTAGTGAGATTTTATTCCTTTACTTGAATAGATACATATAACATTTTAAAATATTTCAAAATTTAACCATTCAAGCACATGGACATACCATAGTTATGTGCATCACACTAAAGCCTTAAATTCAAGATCTTATTGAGAAAATATGATATAAATATATAGGATATTCATGATCAAGAAAATACATATTTAGTACATGTCCACATAATGATTCTAATCAAAAGGAAACAAATGATAAAGATTCTTCTAATTCTAGTAATAATTAGTATATTGACCTCTAGATGTCCAAATTCTAATGACATACCTAACACATATTACATCAATGTGCAAATGAAACTATCTTGAACATGATGCAAATGAAGACAAGACAAATAAGAAAATACCCACTAAAGAATATCAAGAATAAGAGAATGAAATCCAAGTCACCACATATAAGTTGGTTATTTCAAAGAATACATCACAATTGGAATATATACACCTAGGACTTATGTCCATAAAGGAGTCCTCTTCATGATCATGCATCATCATATTCATCTATGCAACATGGCATCAAAAATAACAATCCCATTTAGAGGCTCCCTTGGAATTATAGGCATCAACCACCTAGACAAGACTTGGTGTTGCTTATCCATCTAAATTTTGAATAGTATGTGGAAATGCACTACTTCAAGCTAAGTGGAGAGTTGGTTGAGATTCAATGACATGGCCACATGTATAGGAAATTTGTAATGTATCTTGGCCAATTGATATCTAGAAAAATTCTAAAAATAAGTAGTACAAATGACGATGAACTAGACTACCAAACAACCCAACCACTATCTCCCTTTGGATGTGGAACCAAATCCAGAATGTGTATAATATATGCTAGCTAATGTAGAATTGTACTAGAGCAATGTGTGTTAAAAATAATTGTCTTTTAAGCCTTGATGTTTTGTAGGCTCCACTCAATTTTGAACTAGATCAATCATTGGTGGAAAAGAACACAATCTGGCATGGGTTCAACTTGAAGAGAGTAATAGTTGGTGAAGGAAAAGTATCCAGTTTCTTTGACATCATAACCCAATCAATTATCTTAATGAATCTTTTAGATCCACTATGCAAATTGGATCAAGAGTACCAAATTAGAGATGAACTTTGGTGGTGTAGGAGCACCTAGAAAATCATGTTTTGTGTTGTAATAAGGTCTATTTGACCAATGCATTTTCATTTCTATTTGTAAGTCCCAAGTGACTTAGGTCATGTTTTTCTAATTGTTAATCTCAAGATAGTTGGTCTCCCAGCCATTTGGAATCGGTCTCCCAGCCGCTTGGAATCGGTTGGTTTTCCTCAAGACGAGTTTATAAACCCAGAGGAATGAACCAAATGAGGATATTGTAAATAGATCGAAGAAGAAGTGTGATCGAATGTAATTGTGTTTGTGCTAAGGAGAAATAGAACGATTATGTTCCGTCATTTTGATTTCTGTTTCCTGTAATTGCAAATTTGTATAGTTGTAGATTTCCATTCTTTCTATTCTTTTTATTGTTGTTGTATGTCATCGTGAAGCATTCCACTGGTAAGATTTCAGTCAAAATCAGTGGAATGGCTTCGTTGTATCAGTATTCATTTTAATTTTCTATTTTATTTCGTTGTTCGGTGGTGTAGAGGATCCAGACAGTGCAGGTTGCATAGTAGGTTGACCTAGCATCTCCATGTGCTAGGGTTCAAGAGAAGGTAAACTATGCATCAGTGTATCAGTGTAGCAAACCCTAAGGTGGCCGATAGTAATTATCATGCCAACGAGTGAAGGTTTGAAGTGACATCGAAGTGATCATCTTATTGGCAGCTCTGGAGAAAGCCCGACTGATAGTGAATGTTTCACCAAAGGTAAATGCCATTAGGAGGAGGTGCGACATCGGCAGATGAGTTAAACGTTTCCCCAATGAGAAGAGTCTCACCGATAAGGTCATAGCTAACCGGTGTGGAAGTCATCACGGTGGAGGCGTGGGGAACTTAACCGTCATCGATGCATTAGAAAAAGGATGAAGGACCTGGCCGATGGAAGAAGTCTCACCGACGGTAAGGAGTTGAATGACTCAGTGTGAGTCTTGTGGTTTCTCGCCGAAGTATAAGCTAGTTGAACTATCGGTGTGAGTTTGGTCATAGAGAGACTTAGGAAAGTCTTTCCGATGGTGGTTGTCCGACTGATGGTGACGGATCAGAGGCTCATTTATTAGTCTTGCTAATTATAAGGAAATAGTGACCTGTTTGTGTTTCCCGCTATGCGCTCCCCATCATATTGGTATCAGAGCCTAAAAGATTTGGGCGGCAAGTCAAATTAAGGATTTGCAGGAGTGTTGGCGTTTGGTTGCTATCTGTGAATAGTGTATGTCAGACAGAGAGAGTGAGATAGAGGCGGAGAGGATGCCTCCCAAAGGTATGTCGCAGGATGCCATCAAGGTGCTAATCGAGGAGATGCTTGAATCCAAGTTGGGAGAGTTCAAGTAGTCCAAAAGAAAAGATAGGGAAGATGAAAGTGACAACGATGAAGGTGATACAAAAATTGATGAAACCAATAAAAAGATAGAGGAGATACCAGCAGACCAGAGGACATTTGTAAATGCATTGAAGTCAGTCAATAGGGACACCATAGATGGGTTACCTATGTATAGTGGAAGTATGGAAGCTGAAGAGGTGATTGACTGGATTGAGGCATTAAACAATCATTTCAAATACAAAGAAGTCCCTGATGATAAGAGGGTTAAGTTGACAAAGGCAAGATTGAAGGGATCCGCTCTTGCATGGTGGAATTATGAGCAAGGAGAGAGAGTCAAGGAGGGGAAGAATATGATAACCTCCTAGGAAAGGATGAAGAACAAAATCAAGGCACAATTCTTACCTCTAGACTATAACGTGCAGATGTATAAGAAACTGCAAAACCTCAGACAAAGAGACCTTGATGTGAATGCATACACACAAGAGTTTCATAAACTCAATCTCAAATCAAAGAGACAAGAAGAAGAGTCAGAGAAAGTGGCCAGGTATTTGAATGGCCTAAGGATAAACATCCAAGATGAGATCAACATCTTAGCACCAGAAACAGTGAACAAGTGTTTTCAAATGGCCTTAAGGGCTGAAGAGAAGATAAAGAGAAAGAGTGAGCAGAATAATAGAGGTAGAGGTGGAAGGAATTTCAGAGGTAGAGGCAGTTTTGGAGGAAGAAGTCCTAACCAGAGGCCTAGTGGCAAGTCTAGCCAAGAAGAGCAAGTTGGAGACTCTAGTAGCAGAGGAGGCTACCGAGGAAGAAGGCCTAATGGAAGAGGTGGGACAAATGGATTAGGTAGAGGATCCAAATTCTCCAATATGAGATGTTATAACTACAATCAGATAGGGTACCCGGCATACAAGTGTCCAGAGAAGGCCTCAACTTCTCATGGTGGTGAGAAGAGAACCACTTTGATTCAAGAGGATGCAAGGAGTGTGACATCTCCTGAAGTGAATCTAGCATCAGAACTGGGAGAAAATCTGATGATCAAGAGGATGCTGCTCAAAGAACCAATGCAGCCTGAACCATCTCAAAGAAGGGCTTTGTTTAGAATCAACTGCAAGATCCAAGGTAAGGTTTGTAAAGTTATTATTGACTCTGGTTCTACTGATAATATTATATCTTTGGAAGCAGTGAATAAGTTGAATCTAGAAAAGATACCCCATAGTAGTCCCTATAAAGTCAGTTGCTTGAATAAGGGGCAGCACATACTCATTAATGAACAAGCATGGGTAGAATTCAGTATTGGGGGGTATAGAGATAAAATTTTGTGTGACATCCTTCCAATGGATGCTTGCCATCTTTTGTTAGGAAAACCATGGTAGTTTGACAGAAAGGCTCATCATGATGGAGAAAAGAATGCTTACTCATTCCAAAAGGATGGTGTGACTTATAGGATACAGTCATTGGTAGAAGAGGATCCACAGCATGTAGGGTCTAGTGTAATGATGGTAGGAGAAAAAGAATTCATGGACACATTAAAGGAAGGTGATGGAATAGATTTTTCTTTGATTGTGAAGCCTAAGGGGGAAAAGAAGAAAAGTGTGAGAGAAGTAGGGCCTAAGGAGGTCAGAGATTTGCTTGAGAGTTACAAAGGAGTGATTGCAAAAGATATACTAGATTCCCTACCACCTGTCAAAGACATTATCCATCAAATAGACCTCATACCAAGAGCGGTACTTCCTAATAAGGCAGCATGTAAAATGACCCCTCAGCAGAATGAAGAGATAGCAGACCAGATTCAAGAACTCCTAAACAAAGGGCTGATAAGGAAGAGACTTAGCCCATGTGCAGTACCTACTATTTTAGCCCCAAAGAAGGATGGGAAATAAAGATTGTGTACTGATTCTAGGGAAATAAATAGGATAACCATCAAGTATAGGTTTCCTATTCCTAGAATTGAAGACCTAATGGACTATTTGGGAGGTGCTACCTATTTCTCTAAGATAGACTTGAAGAGTGGGTACCATCAGATAATGATAAGAGAGGGGGATGAGTGGAAGACAGCTTTCAAAACCAATGAAGGGTTGTATGAGTTGCTTGTAACGCCATTTGGTCTCTCAAACACCCCTAACACCTTTATGAGGCTAATGAATGAGGTGTTGCAGGAATTCATAGGGAAATTTGTGGTACTCTACCTTGATGATATCTTGGTGTTCAGTAAGAGCAAGGAAGAGCACTTGGAACATTTGGAGATAGTCTTGAAGAGGCTACAAGATCAGAAGTTACTGATAAACTTGGAAAAGTGTGACTTCATTAAACAAGAATTGGTGTACCTAGGTTTTATCATCTCTAATGGTGATTTGAAAATGGATCTTTCCAAGGTAGAAGCTATTTTGAATTGGCCTACACCTAGGACAGCAGAAGAGGTTAGAAGTTTCCATGGTTTGGCCACATTTTACAGGAAAATTATTAAGAACTACAGTGATATTTATGCACCTATGTTAGAGACCATCAAGGGTGGAGGCAAGATGAGGTTTGTGTGGACAAAAGAGGTAGATCAGAGTTTTGAAAGTCTGAAACAGAAAGTTGCCAAGTATCCTGTCTTAGTACTTCCTGATTTCAATAAGGTTTTCACAATTGAATGTGATGCAAGTGGGCTGGCCATAGGAGCAGTGTTGAGCCAAGAAGGCAGACTAGTAGCCTTCTTCAGTGAAAAGTTAAATGAATCCAAGAGGAAGTACTCCTCTTATGATTTAGATTTGTATGCTATGGTACAAGCTCTGAAAAAATGGAGGCACTACTTGCTTCCTAAGGAATTTATTGTATACACTGACAATCATGCTCTTAATTTTTTGAATGGACAAGAAAAGCTCAGCCATAGACACATGAAATGGGTGGAAAGTCTTCAAGCATACACCTTCATCATCAAGCATAAGAAAGGAATAACCAATAAGGTTGCTGATGCGTTAAGCAGAAGGGTGTTGACAGTGCAAGAAGTGCAGCTACAAAGCATGGGTGTTGAGTCACTCAAAGGGTTGTATGAAAAGGGCCATGATTTCAAGGAGATTTACAAGGTATGCAGTGAGTTTGCCAATGCTTTCCATGGTGAATTTTTAGATTATACATTACACGATGGACTTTTGTTTAAAGGAAGTCAACTATGTATCCCTAAGTGTTCAATGAGGGATAATATAGTGAAGGAGAAACATAGTGGTGGTTTAGGAGGACATTTTGGGCTTAACAAGACCTTAGATCTTGTAAGAAGGTTTTACTTTTGGCCAAGGATACAATCTGATATCAGAAGGTTTGTTGAGAGTTGTATGATTTGCTAGAAAGCAAAGGGGGTCTCAACCAATGCAGGACTGTACCAACCTTTGCCCATACCAAATAGACCTTGGGAAAGTTTGAGTATGGATTTTGTGATGGGATTGCCCAAGATAAGGACAAGTTATGACAATGTGTTTGTTGTGGTAGACAAGTTCAGCAAGATGGCTCACTTTATTCCTTGTAAGACCACCAATGATGCTAGTTACATTGCAGTTTTGTTCTTTAAAGAAATTGTTAGGATTCATGAGTTACCTTTGAGTATTGTATCTCACAGAGACAACAAATTTGTGGGAGATTTCTGGAGAACCTTGTGGAAAAGATTGGGTACAAATTTGTCTTTTAGTTCAGCCTATCATCCTTAGACTAA
Source organism: Cunninghamia lanceolata (assembly GCA_027924645.1). Taxonomy (NCBI): domain Eukaryota; kingdom Viridiplantae; phylum Streptophyta; class Pinopsida; order Cupressales; family Cupressaceae; genus Cunninghamia; species Cunninghamia lanceolata. The sequence goes on from BSBN01001650.1 coordinate 210,556, forward strand.
TGGCCAAACTGAGGTTGTGAATAGGTCATTAGGCAATCTACTGAGATGTTTGACAAGAGAACATGGCGGTAGTTGGGATGTGGTACTCCCACAAGCAGAGTATGCCTATAATGGTTCTACAAACTGAAGTACCATTCTAAGTCCTTTTGAAGTTGTTTATGGTAGTCATCCTAGAGGAATTTTTGAATTGTGATATGTTCAAGAGTTGGACAAAAGGAGTGGACATGCTAATACATTTGCAGAGGCTATGAAAGAGATCCATCAACAAGTCAAAGATACTCTACACCAGAACAGTCAGAAGATCAAGGCTAGAGTAGATCAAAGAAGAAAGGAGGTGCAGTACCAAATAGGAGATATGGTCATGGTTCATCTCAACAAGCACAGACTGCCCACAAAAAAACACAGCAAGTTGATGATGTGAAAAATTGGACCTTGTTAGATTCTGGAGAAATATGGTTCTAATGCTTACAAAATTGAACTCCCTGATGATATTGCTATTTCACCTATATTCAATGTTGCTGATCTGACATTATATAAGAGTCCTGATACAGGTGAAGGTACAATAGATTCTGTCCAAGACAATGCAAAGTGGGTGCAATATTTACCACCTAAGAAACCACTAAAGATGGAGTGCATCTTGGATAGCAGGACAACCAAGAAGACAAGACATCAAACCTATTTTGAGCACTTAGTCAAATGGCAAGGACTTCCAGACTCAAAGGCCACATGGATGCTGGAAGAAGACATCAAAAAGTAGGGTGGTGATTTGTAGCAGTTAGTCTCTAAAAGGACTTGAGACAACTTTCACCCAGGGAGTATGGTGTAGGAGCACCTAGAAAATCATGTTTTTTGTTGTAATAAGGTCTATTTGACCAATGCATTTTCATTTCTGTTTGTAAGTCCCAAGTGACTTAGGTCACGTTTGTCTAATTGTTAATTTCAAGACAATTGGTCTCCCAACCATTTGGAATCGGCCTCCCAGTCGCTTGGAATCGGTTGGTTTTCCTCAGGGTGAGTTTATAAACCTAGAGGAATGAATCAAATGAGGATATTGTAATCAGATTGAAGAAGAAGTGTGATTGAATGTAATTTGGGTTGTGCTAAGGAGAAATAGAACGATTTTGTTCCGTCATTTTGATTTCTATTTCCTGTAATTGCAAATTTGTATAGATGTAGATTTCCATTCTTTTTGTGCTTTTTATTGTTGTTGTATGTCGTCGTGAAGCATTCCACTGGTAAGATTTCAGTTGAAATTAGTGGAATGGCTTCGTTGTATCAGTATTTGTTTTCATTTTCTATTTTATTTCGTTGTTCGGCGGTGCAGAGGATCCAGACAGTGCGGGTTGCATAGTAGGTTGACCTAGCATCTCCATGTGCTAGGGTTCAGGAGAAGGTAAACTATGCATCAGTGTATTGGCGTAGCAAACCCTAAGGTGGCCAATAGTAATTATCATGCCGACGAGTGAAGGTCTTAAGTGACATTGGAGTGATTGGCTTATCGGCAGCTCCAGAGAAAGCCCAACCGATAGTGAAAGTTTCACCAAAGGTAAATGCCATCGGGAGGAGGTATGACATCAACAGATGAGTTAAAGGTTTCCTTGATGAGAAGAGTCTCACTGATAAGGTCACAGCTAACCGGTGTGGAAGCCATCACGGTCAAGGCATGGGGAACTTAACCATCATCGGTACATCGACAGAAGGATGAAGGACTCAGCCGATGGAAGAAGTCTCGCTAACGGTAAGGAGTTGAATGACTTGGTGTGAGTCTCATTGTTTCTCACTGAAGTTAAAGCTGGTTGAGCTATCGGTGTGAGTTTGGTCATGGAGAGACTTAGGAAAGTCTTTCCGACGGTGGTTGTCTGGCTGATGGTGACAGATCGGAGGCTCATTTATTAGTCTTGCCGATTGTAAGGAAATAGTGACCCATTTGTGTTTCTCACTGTGTGCTCCCCATCATTTGGCAACCAAGACTTGGGTCATAAATGCACAATGTATTGTGCATATAAAAGCACATGTCTCTTCTTTTCTTTCCAAATTGCATAGGAAAATGGCCAAATGTCTCTTAGATGCCACCTCAACTAGGTTAAAGTTGCCATTAATAAACCACTATGTACTAATTAGTAGAATGTCATATGCAAGCCACCACTAAAATAGCTCATTTCAGTCACATCATTTGAGGTATAGTTATTGACACACTAAAAGATTGATTCTCAATATTGAAAAGGACCCATAACCTACTTTGTTAGATGGGTCACAACCATGGGTAAAATAGTGGGGTTTCCAATTGGCATTAACAAATGTTTTATGTGCCACCATTAAGTTGCTCATTATTGTTGATTAAAAAATATTATCTAGCCATAAGACACATCACATTATTGGAAGAAAAAATCCAACAAAAGTTTAATCTCTTGAAGACAAAGAATGTCTAGGCCCGACTAAATCTCTATCAAAAATCCCACACCACATCCTCCATGAGATGTAATTCATAAGGCAAGAGGGTCTAAAGATATTTCTTTGCAGTCCAACCCTTGCAATGTAAACAATATATTCTACTCAAATCTAATCTAACATTTTTTGGAGAAAAGGCTCCAAATTGCATCTATCATTTCTCAAGGTCATGTTATCCTTATTCAACCTCCTAGGGGGGACTATGAGACTGTCTTCCTCCATTTGGTTGCGACATAGTTGGAACTCCCATTTATCCAATGAGAAAATAACACTCACTAGAAGAGGAACTTTCTTAAGAACTACTTGGCTTACTAAACTCTTTGAAGGAATCACCAAAGGAATATTGGTAAGAGTTGATTATGAATCAACTACTTGCTTTTCTTTATTATTGGCCTTAGCTGAGAGGATTTTATGGGTTATGTTGATTTTTTGCAAGTGGTGTGTGAAGATAATTTTTTTCTTGACCTAGTTTGCCATAAAGATAATTTAACACAAATTGGTTCGGCTCCTAGTAGAGCGAGCCTCAAAATCCAAGTTCTTGGGTCATTTGAATGATGCAATAAACTTTGCATTAATTTACACATGTACATAAGAGTATGTCTAAATTTAATATATCAAGTTAATTTAAATTTATTACTTACATGTAAGAATGTAAGTTTATTATCTCACCTAATCACTTGCTTGATCAAAATCATAGCATACAATGCCATTTTGAGAGGACATGTGACTTGATGATATATCTGCTTGCATAAAAATACTACATATTTTCAAAACAAATTAGTAGATGACACAATCTACATGTAAAATTAAATTGTTTGAAATAGACAATGTGTTGAATTATACTTACAAAACCTTATTTATACCTCTATAGTTGCATTAGGATGGCCATGTTGAACCAATTCTCTGCAAGATGACTGATATGTCTCACCAACATCAGTGATAGTGTCTACATTGGAAGTTGTTGAACAACATCAACATAGATACCTACATTAGAGAGAGGGATGTTGTGTTGCGAGATTAAATCACCAAGGATAAGCGAGCTCAACAAGTTAAAAGCACGAAATTGTATATTGATAGGTGTGTATGTTGATACGCTTATTCCATAGTCCAAAGTAGACACTATCACTAATGTTGGTGAGACATATTAGTTATCAAGTGTCTAGATAATTGGTTCAACATGGCCATCCTAATGCAACTATAGAGGTATAAATAAGGTTTTGTAAGTATAATTCAACATGTCTATTTCAAACAAATTAATTTTACATGTAGATTGTGTTAGATCTACTAATTTTTTCAAATATGTTTTTTTATGTCTATCATCAATATATTTCAATGCTCATAACATGAGGTATATCAATATATTTTTCTCAAATTACATGCTTCAAGTTTAAAATGCATATATATATATATATATATATATATATATATATATATATATATATATATATATTACAGTTCTTTGAAATTTTTGGAATACATAATTCAAGGATGTTTGAACAAGTGTATATAACATTCATCTAGGCTTTCAAAAGATTTTAACAACTTGTTTGTTGAATTAAGTTATAACTAGACATTCAATTTTAGAACTCCTTTTTATTAGATCTACATTCAATTTGAGACTTATTTTTTGTCTCCTTCTTTACCTTGCCCTTATATCCTATTAAGAATAGGGTTGTAGAAATCTCAATATACAATCCTACATCCTTGATTCTTACTTCTTTCTAGAGTAGTGATGTTGTTAAACATCTATATTTTTAGATTGAATTGAGTGCCAAGTGTAATGCCCCGTCATGCAACCCTAGAGAGTTAGACTAACAAGAGCAAAATTCCAAATTTTTTTTTTTTTTGAAGCAAGTAAATGCAATAGAAGTAACCAAAGATATTACAATATAAAGAAAAGTGCACTTCTAACTCCTCAAGGGAAACATAACTGCATTAGAGAATATAAAGTAAAAACCACACAAGAGATAATCAATTTACTACTACTTCAGTTAAAAATAACTTTTACATTAGCAAGATAGTTTAATTACAAGGTTACAAGACTGATCACGTTGGTTTACAAATGAATACATAAGAAAGTATACAACACCACTAAAGGTAGGAAGCAAACGGAAACTAGAACACCTCTACGCAGAACTCGAACCGCATCTCCAAAAAGACCAATGGATAGCTCTGCCTCCCAACCATGTGGAACCCTGAGGTCCACCCCTCTGAGCTAGGAGATAATGATGAGGATTCCACCAAGCCAAAGAACAACATCTAAAATAACCAAACAGCAACAGACTTGACACAACTGACCATATCAACGAAACTACACAAGACAAGACATCACTCTAGAGGCACTACCAAGGAACAATAGAACTGCGTAAGGAGAGTGTCATCACATGGTCCTAGCATGGGTTACCCAAGCTATCAATCACCAAAAGCCGGCCCCCATCTATGGTTACCCTGGCAGCCTCCCTCTAGGCACCAGCCCCATAGGGTGACACATGCGGAACTGACAGGTCCTCTCATGGAGACAAGGAGGTCGGCCTTGCCAACCAGGCCTTCTCATCCCATCCTTAGCCTGTGAAAGCACTCAAGGCATGGTGAGGTCTCTTACTTACCTTGTTAAGTGTTTTTATACCCCAACCCTCTTGATTAAGTTATTAAGTTTTCCACATGGTTACAACTTCCATGGGGTTACCCAGGCAGCCTCTCACTAGGCACCGGCCCCACCATGAAAGCCACTCCCTTAGCGTTCTCATACCACAACAAACATGTATAAAGGTCACAAATCAGATCCGAGCCATAACTTATGCCATTCACTAGGCCACAACAAAAGTCCTTAATAACTCTTCAAAATTGAAGCAATACCATCTAGCACCAAGTACTATATCCAAGAGACCATTATCCCATTCATTACAGGACACGAAACTCCAAATATCCCATTACATTGACATGCCACAGTCTGAACCAAAGATTAAGACACCACACCTCTAGAGTTAGGTACAAACCAAAGATAAAGTCACCATTATCTGACAGGGACAAACTTCCGCAAAGACACCAAATACACAAGACACCCCTCAAGAATCCCACTTCACAATAACCAAATCATAGACCAGACTCCATCCCAAAGTAACACAATGATCCAATACAAACATGAAGATACGACATGGAGGCATTCAAACATAAGAAAATCAATGAACTCCTTATTCAATCAAGAAAGCAACTTAAGAGACTATCTCAAATTCTAATAACAACTTAATCCACAAACATATTTTCTTATAAACATAAATTACCAGCTTCTATTAGGCAAATACAATTTTGAAACAAAATGACTATAATCCTCTATGATTCAATTATAAACATGAGTCACTAGAAACATTTACTTATAAACATAACATACTTATCTAAAACTTCCAACAACTACTAAAAGCACTTTCACAACAATATTAATTCCTTTCCCAAGGAACACGAGGATAAAATACAACATTTAGACATGATAAGGATGACAACCCCAAAATAAAATGAGATAGGAAATATACTCATTTGTTAAGGAATATTCTAGCATATAAAAGTATCAATCCCTACCAACACAAGACATAAACTTCTTATCAACTACGAATTCCTTATGAAACAACCACACATACATATTTAATTCTTAATAATCACAACCAGAAGAAAATACATTTTCCTATTTCAACTTTTAACAAATACCAATTGCAAAACAACACTAATAACTTCCTTTAAGAATAACCTACTAACAAACATAATACAATTTCAAATCATTATAAACCTAGATAGTTTAACTTACTATCAGATGTTTATCACTTGCCATTTCTAATAAAACATCTATAAGATAAATCTTTCTTTAACGTTAACCCAACTACAATCATAATCAAACAACTGCAATATACATATATTTTTCCAATATCATAGCTTTTCCATCAAGCATCTTCCAACCTACAATTTCTAATGAACACATTCATGAGAATAGGATAAATATCTTAAATTGCATAAGTTACCATCGAAAATAAACTATTTACCTCAGTCTACTAAATTAAACTCTTATAAAAGCATCTATGGATCGAAAAGCAAAAATCACTAATAGCATTTCCAAATACACAACTAATATAACCTTATTTGACTTTCCAACATAAGACCAATTTAATAACCAATTTAATGCATACGTATATCACTAGGTATGGGCTCATATCTGTCGTGTTACCACTTAGAAATAATACTAAGCCCAAAACACTAACAAGCATCAATAATTCCAATAATCATGAAACCATTTTGAGTTACTAATAAACATATTTACAAGTAAGAAACACATCTATTTGCAATGCAAAAGAAACACCCTTCCGACCTACTACCGACGGTTCCCTAATAAGCCACGTCGACCAGTAAACACAGAATAGCTTCTAAAAGGAGAACTAGTCTTCGTCAGTAAAAAGGTGGAAACTAGCTATATTAGACTTTCTATTCTTATTATTCTACAGAGGGAAAAGAAGGCAATGACTAAAATCTTCGGCCAACATAAAGCTAAGGGATACGTTTATTAACTGAATTTGCTGCGACAATCATATTGATGCCTACCACAAAGGAGTAGAATTCTATTTACAACGACTAGGAATTATGTTCTCTGGCAGCACTAACCTATATATGCTTATGAGGAACGATCATAATAATAACCAAACAATAAAAGGTCTGCATGATTGTCAAACTACTCATAATTCTTAAATATGATTCTAAGTAGAAGATTAAGTATCTAAAAAAAATGTTTGAACGAGAGGATCCAGTTATTTCCTCCTTTAACTAAATACATTCAACTGATAAATGGAAACCTTGAACTAAATTCAAGGACCTATCAAAATTTAGATACGTTCTAAATATATAGCTTGACTTGGTTTCCAACTCAACAAGGAAATTATTAGCAAGTTCTAAAGTTGCCTCTAACAAAATGATCATGCTACTATACCGCTATAAGCAATGCAAACTTACCTTAAGTGTTGGTGAACAATTTTCTAAGTCCTATGCCTGGCGAACACCAGAGACCCGCCTCAGACTGGCACCTAACTCAAGTCTGGAGTCAGCAATTTTGGATAAGAAATAGCGGACTAAGAAAATGCATCTAAGGTATGCTCTTAGCCATGGTTTACGACTCTACAGGAAGGAACAACTGAAATCAAACAATTCGCTCCTAGATTTTTGAGGGGTTCTTTGTCGAAGCATTGCTTCAGTTAAGATTCACACATACGTACATATACGACATTTGCTTTAGAAAGGAGGAGCTCTAGTCCTTCACGTATGCTTTCATCAACGACACTTTCTGGCAAGGGTCGTTGACGTTTAGATCCACTTAATGGATAATCCTCACTGATGATTCTCTACTAGGTTATCGACATTTTCCTACATTTTTTAGAACCATATCTATCATTTTAGTCACAGTTTGATAATACCCAGTTGACAGACAAATAAATCCTCCATGGGAACAATAGGAGATGGTGGTACCACTAATACAGAGGATGCTGCTTCTATTTCTTCAGAAATCATAAATAAATAAAAAGAAAGGTGCATAACGCTAGCAAAGTACCTGTAGGTTAGATTTGTTGACTACTCATTTAAACCTGAAGGTAATAAGTCTTATAAGGCTAGATTTTCATGGATAACGGGGTTGAATGAAGTCACAAAATAAATGGTAAAATGGATTATATCAATTTCGTCTGAGTAGGTACAAAGTAGGTGTAGGCGTTTGGGGCAGGGCACGAACATCAGTCACAGAGACTGGGTGCACACGCCTAGTTGATGGAAGGTCATAGGGAGACGTCAGCAATGATCCGTGGAAATGCACAGAGAGGATCTGTTAAGGAGTTGCAGTCTCAATCTGGATCACTGAAAACACAGGGAGCAGCTTACCACAACGCAATATGAGGATCTAGGATAACAATAAGTAAGGGGAGAAGGCACACATGCCAATCAACAAGTTCTAGTCTCAACAAAATTACATTAAGAGAATCAATTTATAACTGAAATATACAATCTAGTTGAAGATTAAATTGATGGCTTGAAAGGATTAGTGTATAAAGGAATCACCTAGGCTCCTCAACACAACATCTCATGAATGCAATAATATACAACAGATTCAGAAGCAAACTATTCTCAGGCAGAACCAAACCAAGACAATGTCATAATAACGACATGCAAAAAGCATAGATTCCCAGATCAAATCATGCAGAGATATAACCTGAAATACGAGTACTTGAGGGCTTGGAGATGTTGTTGCTTCCAAATCCCCTCCCCGCAGCTCCCGCTTTTCCACCTAAAACTTCCAACCCCCCTAACTTCTCCCAATTATCTATTTTAAGGAAGAGAAGATCTTCCATAACCTCTAGAGATTCTTCCTCCCAAAAAGCAATAATTTCTCCAATCCTCCCTTAACAGTTGCTATAATAAACATTTTATAACCAACCACAACACTAACTTTCATTTATTATTATGCATTTATTTCACAAATCAAGATTATTCTGCACAAAATGTATGCTAATTACTCGTAACTCCAAGATCCATTACAGAGAATCCCATAACCCTCCAAAACTGAGAGCAATAAATTTTCCCTCCTAAAAGATTCTCAAATCAGAATTTTAATACCACAACTCACCTGACCATAATTATAACTAATAAGATCTTTCTCAAAATACCATCCAATATTAATGACTTATAACAATGTCTAAAAAGAACCATTAATTCCCTCATATTGAATTTTACTCAAATCATATTCCAAATCTTTTTGACAAGAAAATACTATTATATATGACTTATTAATAACATTATTGTTATAATAAGTTTATCAGAGCATTTCCAAGACACACATTGGCAAAACTCGACAACCACTTTTCATACCACATGATGACCGAACATCCTGAAGCAAGGACCAAGCATCACAACACGACTCGTCACAACATGACTCAAGACCAAAATAAAAAATAAGGACCGACCTAATGGAATAAACCTCGCATTATCTCCCATCACTAATACCCATTGGTGCAAGAACCTGCTCAAACCTGCTATATCAGGTGGAGTCAAGGTTCGGTACCTGCAGCCTGCATCCAAACAACTAGTTGTATACGATCTAACACATATATGTCTACACATAGAGAGTTAGAGAATCGCGGTGTAGTAGGGTACTCGAAGCCAGTAGTACTACACCGTCTCTGCTCTTGAAACAATATCATAACAACTTTTATCTGAATTCAAATACCACCAATCAATTGACACGTGATAACATTAATCCGCATCATAACTGGAATAGTAGTAATGCCATCATAACTCATAACACATGTCTAATTCAAGATCAAAATAAACATAAGTCAGCCTACTACTCCAATGTCTTAGGATTTTATCAATGCAATGAACGACTAACCACTGTCTCCGACTGATAGAGAGCAATGCAGAACTACCACTATCACAAGCCAACGATGAGGGGGCACTACACCAAGAGCCATTAAACTAATTTTTGAATAGGATTTTAGCAACCTCTCAAGAAGCATCATCACTATATATTCTTCTAAAATTTCTAACCCACATGCTACCAACTAATTTTTGAAATACTTAAATTGATTCATATGTTTTGCAATACATTCTAATTCTCACATTTTCCATTGAAAAAACTTCTTTTGAAGATACAATCTAGTATAGACATCTCTTGATTCACATATTTAAGTCAATTAATCCAAAGCATCCTTTGCTATATTTGAGTCACTAACATGTAGAATCACATTATTAATTAAATTATATAATATCCAAAAGAAAACTTTACCATATCCATATTACCTCCCATTTGTTGATAAATTTTGTGGAGGCTTGACTTTTTTTTGTCAACTAAAATGAGCCCTTATTTTAGAAAAACCACCTGCATTATAAGCTTTCATATATTAAAACATTAATAATTGAATTGATCTATAAGCTTTTATGATTCTCCAATCCTTCTACTACCATCTCTTTTTCTTTATAAAGTTTCAAAATCTTACAAGAATTCTAGTTGATAAAAAATGAGATTTATGGCTTTGATAACATGTTAAAATATTGAGCATATTTCAAACAAGTATATAGTAAATAAATTGATTCATAAATAACATACTCGAACAAAGGCATATAATATACTTTCCTTGCTTTTCTTAAGGCATATAAAATATAAAATGTTATTGTATTGTATTGTGTGTATTCTACTGTACTTATTCTCTTTCTTGTTTTCTTATTTATATAATATATTTATACATGTGAGTTATGAATTTCTACATGCATGATGTATCTCTATGTCTAATTTTGCACATGTTTTATCCAACTAGAGATCTTTGACTAAATCTATACTTAATAATTACAACTTTAATAAACTAAGCTAATGTATTTTTTTAAATAGACATTTAATAGTTTATGGAGCTAGATGGGCCTACCAATGTCTCTTCATAAATTCAAACTAAACATTTAATACTTGAATAATGGTGAAAATTACATACCCATACCCCATTTCCTTTATGTTTTGGGCCCACTTTGATTGGAGCTTTTTATGCAATAATAAGTTTACAAGTGATATATTCTTGCATGAATGTGTACATGTATGTCTAGTATTTCCTCTATCTAGATTAAAGCAAGAACCTTGAAATTTTGCTCCTTCAAGTACATCGCATGGCAAATTATGCACCAGTTCCACCTCAGGAATTATTTGCATGAACTAATACTGAGATAGAGAGATTGAGAGTTTCCATAAATGATGCTACCAACACAGGAATATATAAGGACACTTGTAAGTCCATAATGGAAAGCCTAGAAAAAATTAGAGATCAAATTTGAGTCCCCTGATGCTATAGCTGTTATTCTTTCCCACATGTGGGAAGAAGTTTGTGGTGATGTTCCCCTTTCTCATGTTCAGAGTGTGGTGACCAAAGAAACCATTAAATCCTAATGTTTTCCATTCTATCAGGATAAGGCAAAGGTGAAGGGATACTAGGTAACTAGATGTGTGGATCATGATATGGCTAGTTTGATCTACCCTTGACTTCTTGCTATCTTTGGTCATTATCCAAATAATGACCAAATTTTGTTATATTTTGCACAATAGTTGTATGCTAAGGTTTATTTGGGCCTCAAAGTCAACTATTGTGACCTTCCAGGATATTTTGGTCAGGGTCGTGGTAGGCTTGCTAATAGGGATGCTTATTGTCGAGTAGATCAGGCGGCCCCAGTGTATAGGGCATTGGTTGGTGAGAGGAATCCTACTATCTCCCCAGCCCTGGCCCCATTAGTAGATCATATTGTCATTGCTTCCCAAAGGGAAGCAATTGACAATGTTAGCGATATTGCAGTTGCCACCACTATGATAGCTAGTAATCATGTGGGTTAATTTTTGATGGCATCCATGATCTAGAGCTTCATTTATAGCACAGTGTAGTAGCACTCATTGTGATCCTTATGCTATGGCAAGCATCCCTACACCTACACAGTTGGATTGTCTTACAGGGGAGATGTCACATAGCACTTTACATTGTTTTGCAGAGGATCTCTTGGAGGCATATGCCTTCATTGCATAAGAGCTAGGGATCTCAATAGATCATGTTAGAGATCGTCTAACTACATCTATTCATTCACATTCATGATCTCATCATTCTCACCATCCTGCTAGGCCCAACACTAGTGCACATCAGAATCCACCTACAAATCATTCGGTTGCTACATAGGCTAGTGATCCTTCAGATGACCTTGAGAGAATGTAGTTTACAGGTTTTGTGGAGATGTTGATGCATTTAGATTCATTATTGATGCCATCTCAGTTGGTTAGTCCCCTCCACTCATCACTACTGCGACATGAGAGGGCTCAGACATATACATTAGATCATGACACAACTGAGCAGACAACTCATTTGGATGATTTAGTGGAGGCAGAGATTACAGAGGGCTCAGATCCTATGCCACATGATATGCATGTATGTATGTGTGCATGTGCATGTTCAATTCATTTTTTTTAAAAATTATTTCTAGATTTTAGTTTTAACTAAATGATATATATATATATATATATATATATATATATATATTGTAGATGGAGATACCTCATGTTACTCCTAGCCTAAGGCCAGATCATATATGTCGACATGATTTTGTTGATGATATTGTTGTCAGCGGACATGTGAGTTTTAAATTTTTACATGTACATACATGTATATATAGATAGATATAGATCTATTTATAATATTACATATACATTTTTAAATAGTTCTATATATCTAGATAAAATGTATTTAACACATTGTACTTGATTTTATCTCTAGGACTCAGCACATCCATCAGAGCAGGATTCTCATTCAGAGGGTCATTCGATTAGGAGTCGACATGACGATTAGGCAACCACTTAGAGGCCTCCATTTGATGTTGCATCTAGACATTTCCAGATATATGCTTGATATGTTGACATTTCTAGGACTTGATTACATACATGTTTGATGATTTATGTTTGATATATTGACATTTGCAGGACTTGATTACATACATGTTTGATTATTTATGTTTGATATATTGACATTTCCAGGACTTTATTACATACATGTTTGATGATTTATGTTTAATATATTGACATGTGCACATTTACAAATAGCTGCAATTAAAGCAATTCTTTTCCCAATAAATTAACACACATAATTTAATCAATTTGGCTAAGGAATGAAGCTCAAATAATATTTCAATTCATAATTTGAGATAAAATATCACAATTTGTTAAATGCAAGATAACAACTAAATATAAAATATTCTTTCACACATGTCTAGAAGCAAAAAATACCACCTATAAATTTTAAATTGATCCTCCATGATAGTATTCTTATATTTTAAAGCACCTATAAGATGAACCAAAAAATACCATACATGTATCTAACTAAAATACAATCCTTCCTATAGAAAAACCCACTAAAAAGGAACGAGCTCCATGAAATTAATACATAGACTACACCAAATGACTATTGATGGAAAACAAGATCCCAATGGTCTAATAACTTGGCCTAAAATTTCAAACCCTTGGTCATAAAGAAGAGGATGTAGAAAGATGAAAGATAACTTAAGAAAGAATACCTTCCAAGGATGAGGAGTCCAAAATGAACATCCAAAAATAATAATTCTATAAATGGTAATGACATCATTGTTTTTTATAAAAAATAATGAGAAATTAAAGTCTCTAAATCATAAACATGTTTCTAATGGAAAGGAATTTAGCATTCTATTACTCTAAATGTTCAAATAAGAGTCTCTTAGAATAGGAAAATAACTCTATGAAGAGAGGGATTGTACATCATAGAGAATTCCTCATTGACACTTTAAGTGGAAAATGATAAAAAATAAAATTTATTTTCATGGATGAAATATTAGAAAATATAATATGTTGATTTGCATGTGTATGGATGTATAAAACTCATAATGGACTAAGAATTCAAAATTGAGTATGTCATAGATTCAACTCCAATGATTACTTTTGTTGGAATAAATGTCTAAGGGACTAATCCCACTTGTGTGGCAGAGTATGAGTCTATTTCACTCATTTAAGGTGGTCATGGAGTAACCACATGATGTAAATAGTTTCTTCCATTATTAAAAGAATCTGAACATGGAAGATTTTGTATCTACAATCTCAGAGAGAAAGAGATTTAAAACATATCCTATAATCATTTGTGTTTCATTAAAAGAGGCTAAGATGATCAATTTGAGAGAAATAGAAAGACACTACGATTATAATGAATAATACAGGAGGACCAAGACACCCAAGAGTGCAAAAAGATTAATTGGTTAGTATTTGATGGGGTCAAGAATTCTAGGACCAAGCTATTAGGAAAAAATATAAATAATATATCTAAAGTGGTATATTTTTACATAATTTGATTCCTTTTAAAATTTCATTTCATAAAAATTACACCTCATCTAGAGATCTTATGCATAAGTTATGCCCTCTACAAGTTGTACATGACATACATAAACTGTGATAGTTTTAGTCGAGGATGAAAATTTCATGCCAAAGGTTTAGATTTTTGAATGGTTTGGCACCTAACATATATGTCACTTATATGAGAAAACAAAAAGGATGAGATTCTTCTAGGAGTTGAAATATCTTTTGTCCCTTCTCACACAAGACAATATATAATTTCTCTTTTTCTTCATGTGCTCACTTGGGACTAAAGAAAACTATTGGGATATGGAGTTAATTCATGTTTTAAGGCTCATTAGAGATTGGAACTTAGATCTAGAAAGAATTCACTTGAGAATTCTAAATATGTTTTGAATTATTATAGTAAATGTTTAGCAATCATAGGTTGCATTCCTTTGCCATGTTTCTAGAGATAATTTGACTATTATTTGGTTTATGGTTTGGCACCGAATATATATGTCTCATGTATAAAAAAAATAGAAGGATTAATACTTTGTGATAGTAGGTCTTATAAATTAGATTATGTGTGACAATTTGTTAAATGCAAGATAACAATTAAATATAAATATTCTTTCACACATGTCTAGAAGCATGTACAGGTAAATCACAAAAAATCCTCATTAAGAAAATGTATAAACTAGAAATAAATACAAATGCAAACTAGGAGATATAATAAACACATTTAATGAGAATATGTACACAAATTACTAGTTTATTTATAATACATGGATCTATCTAATTGACATCGATTTGGATCAAGTGATAATTTCATAGGTAGCAACAAAATAAAGCTCATTATAACTTGAATCAAGTGAGACGCGGAAGATATACAGAACATATAAATGTCCAAACTAAATTATCTCCAATTAATTATATTTAAATATATATGATGTTGTTCACTCTAGGATAACATAATCAAATCACATATATCATATATCTAGTGAAAATAATAAATCAAAATAAATTGAAATATAAATTAGACACACATAGTCACATGTATGCATCCAATTTAATACATGTAGTCAAACATCAGATGCCAATACAAAACATTAAATAGTACACATGTATCATCCTTAAAAGTGGACCACATTAAAAATAGTACTTCATGTCCAAGTTTAAAAAAGTGTTGAAAACTAAATATAAAAGTACTTCAAGATCTCACTAATTTTATAAACTGTAACTAAAACAATGGAGTTCAAACAAGCTACTAGATATAAGTTCTCATTCAAACATCTGGTTCAGCCCGCTCTTCAATAACATGTCATATTTTCTGATGATCATCACTATCTAGTCTCCATTTTTTGTCCACATGCATTTGGAACTAGATGAAGATGTAGGGCGGTAGCAATTACTAGGTGACTATACTGATATACCTTGTTCTTAGGTTGATAGTCAATAAAATGAATCCCATGTTGAACAATTTTGACTTGTTTGAGATATGTCCCTTGTACTACAACTAAACCTGCACAATAAACAACATGAACCAACTTGGTAAGACGTGCACATAACATTTTCACTCAACCTAGGTATTATAATATAATGTAAAGTTTAATGTACATGTGTACATGTATATATAAATTTAAATGTGACCCACCTATGGGAAACACCATTTCATCACTTGGTTTAGGTTGTGTTAGCTTCTTCCTCTCTTCTATGCAACACATTAAATAATAACTAACACCTTCTATGTTTCTAGGCTCTTCTATGACTGCAAAAACATCTCCTAGAGTACACACCAAATTTACATGGTTCAAAATTTGTAAAAAAATTAGAACTGTCTAGACTTTATAATCATTAAATTTAACTCATCAAAGTACTAAAATAAATAAATAACGAAGTACATGTGTTGTAAATTTACATTAAATTTATCAAACTATAGACATACATACATATCATTTAGAATAATTGAATTTACCAAATTTAAAATTTAAGCTTAAATACAAATTCAAATATACACATGTATATATATATATAATTTAAAGTTTGAAATTTTCATTTACGTAAAATTTATATATACATACCTGATATCTCCCAAAACACTCTATGTGGGATGTATCGATTCGTTCCTGAAGATGTGCTGACCTCATTTGATGCAAAGTGTTTCTTACACCATTCAACAACATCATGTGCATTATCTATATGATCTCCCGAATAATCATTTGATGCTTTCTTAGAGCACATTTGATGCAAGCTCTTGTGCCATCATGTTCACCCTTTCCATGCCAACTCTTAAAGAAACTCCAAACATGTTGTATTTTGTAATTTCAATGATATCTACATAGTGCATAAAATGGTCATGATGATTTAAATTGTGCCGCACATCCATCTGACCATACAAAATACTTTTCAATTTTTACACACCTGCTTGTCAAATTCTCAAAAAAAATTGTAAAGTAATGTTGTACAAAAAGTGTGTCATGCTCTTTATCATCACTAATATAAAAGTGATATTCTTTCTTAATGACTCGTTCATCATTTGTACTCTCAACACCATCCAAATCCAATTGTGCATGTCAATAACATGCATGCACCATAATAGTGATTTGCTTTGAAAAGTAATAATCTGATTGAATCTCTTTTTGTTGTACAAAAGAGTAATTTTTTGCAAATTCAACTACTGATAGAACTGTTCCAAGTGGGAAAGTATCTCTTAATGTTTTAAACTGTTGTGCTTGCCACCTAGCAAAAAAGGCATGTTGTATGTATGGTTGTATCAATTTTAAAAAAAAATTCATAAATGTTCCAATAGGTATCTCCTCTTCTACATAGTTTAACCTTGTGGATTCTTTCCCAAAATTTGTTTGAAACTTTTACATATTTGTAACTCTTGCAATTTACTATCTTTGTTAGGTCAATATCTTCATTTCTCAAAGGTAATTTAGCCAAATTTCCACATGTTTCACAAAGTCCTTTTATGCAGTTATAATTTGACCAATTTCATTATCACATAAGATGGATTCTATAAAAAGACTTACTCGTTTAGGAGGTGCATTTTGAAAACCATCACTTTCTTCTCTCATCTTTCGAAACACCTGATAGTAGAGATCAAATTCAATATGATAATGACAACAACAAGTTTCAAAAGCCTTGTTTATCTTCACATAATATGGCTTTAACCTTTCAAACATTGTTTACCCAATCTTTATATCAGGATTCGAATTACAAAATTTCACATACATCTCATGTTGTGTTATGTCTAGCCAATGTTTTGTATGATGTTCATAATTATTGAGCCCAATCCTATGTCTGATAACATCTCTACTATTTGATGATGGACGAGTATTATCATTCCAAAAATTTGAGACCAAGTTCCTAACAACATCTTCAATCCTGTCAGAATGGGGAGCTCTACAAATAATTGCTCAATTGCCTTCTAAACTATCATCCAAAACCTTTCCCCTTTTCACATATTTTGTTAGCAATTTTAGTCGAAAGTGGAGATTTTTCTTTTCTATTTAAAATATTTGTAAACATCACTCTTCTTGTAATGGCCTTATCCATTGATTGAGATTTTTTCCCAACAAAATCTAAATCTTTTTTTACATTTTCAACAATATCTTTTCCTAGGCCGTATGAAGCTTTCCTCTTATTTAATGTTGAATCTACACCCAACAATTGTAATGGCTCTTTCAACTCATTACGAAGAAGTAAAAGTGATAACAGTTGGATTTTTTCAAGTGTACCAAGATGATTGAAATGGGCATTGATTATTTCCTTTACAAATTTATTCATTGACCTATTACTAGTATTTATAGGTTGTTTGGCATAATATTTCAATTTCTCCACATCCATTTCAAGTAAATGATCTAAATTTCTATAACTTGAAATTTTTGTCTTCACCTCTTTAGCTAGATTCATATGCTCATCTGTACCAATAGAAGGATGCGATCCTGACCCCTCTCCAACATGCATTGTTTGAACTTGGGCCTCCTCCCTATCTTCAACTATGTGCTCTTTAGCTTCATTTGCCCCAATATCTAAATTTGGCTGGACTCCTGCTTGAGAACTTTCTGCTTGTTGGGCCCATTCTACACACAAAATACTTAAGTCAAGAGAGATCTAAAGAAAGAGCTTTAAAAAAACATAAGTCAAGAGAGAGATAGAAGACCTATCTAGAGAAGTCCTATAAAGAGAGAAAGAAGGAGCTTTAAAAACACTTAAGTCGAGAGAGAGAGAGAGAGAGAGAGAGAGAGAGAGAGAGAGAGAGAGAGAGAGAGAGAGAGAGAGAGAGAGAGAGAGAGAGAGAGAGAGAGAGAGAGAGAGAGAGAGAGAGAGAGAGAGAGAGAGAGAGCTTTAAAAATCTATTTGTACTTGTCAAGAGAGAGAGAGAGAAAGAAAAAGCTTTAAAAAGACTTACTTGAAAGTCGAGACAGAGAGAGAGAGACTTGACTTATCTAGATTTAAGGAGATCTCTAGAGAGATACAAAGAAAAATATTTACAAAGATATACTCAAGAGAGAGAGAGAGGAACTTATGATTAAATTTAATACAAGTATGATTTCCTTAATGTGCAAACCTATGAAGGACCCTAATACACATTCAATTAAAACAAATATAAATTCACTTAGTATTTATGTTCAAAACTAGAAATAACATCCTACTACATGCTAAAATCTCATAAATTAAATAGGAAAGAAAATATGCATATATGTACCTTGTTTCTTTCTATGGTATCTTGTCAAATTTATTTGGCGCATCTCTTCTTCTCTTTCTTTTGAATACTTTCTTTAAGTCTTATTTTGTCTTTTTTTTTGTCTCCCATTTTCTTCTTCAAGTTTTCTTCTCTCAAATCCTCTACCAAAAGCTTTCTTCTCCAAAATCTGAATAATAATGCGAATTAATCTTGCAATGTTATATGAAAAAATAAAAAAAGTTCATATTTATATGCATATAACATCATTAAAAAAATAATAACAATTTGGTTGGCCAAGGGTTTGAACGAACGTTGGCGGTTATTTTTTTTTAATTGACAGGGTTCGATCGAACCCCCCATGGATTGATTTTTAAACATTATTTTAATAGGGTTCGATTGAATGGGGGTTTGAATGAACACCAGTTCATTCGAACGAGTCATGGGGGGTTCATTCAAACCCCCTTATTTTACCCTTGACCCTCTGCAGCTGCAATTTTATGCAGATTTTTGGGTTTCGAAGCTCAGGTTGAGGATCAAAATGGAACCAACTTGACAAACCTAGCTAGGGGATTATAGTCCTCAAAACAAGCTTTCTATCGAGTATAAATTTAATATATTGTGGTTTTATTATAAATTTTTTAGTTTTATTAAACCTAAGTTTTTCACTGAAAATCAAGCTCCCTGTTCTGTATATGTGGAAAAATAGTATATGACAAAAAAAAATTATGAAAAATATCTATCCTCTTGGTATTCATGTCCTTGATCCAACCAAAAAAAAATTGAATTCCGATACATACAATAAAAGTTATGCTTTACACAGTACACCTATGTCTAAATTGTAATTGGTTTGACTTCAAAAATTAATTAAAAGAAAAATATTCAATAAAACATTATGAAACCAAATGCATCCTCTAGATATCATAGTTAAAAATCTAAATTCAAAAAAATTAGAATTTTATCCTTCATACAAAAAAAAGTTATGTTTTACACAGTACATGTCACTCTTTAAAATGGTGTTTAATGTTAGAAATTAGTTATTGAAGAAGATGGAAAAATAAATACAATTTGATTCTAAAATTTAAAAAATATATATATTTAGAATCTATAGACAAAATGTGACAAATCATTAGTTTACATCATCTTCAAATTTCTCATAGTTTAGCAACTATAGGTGTCCGAAAGTGAAGATTTTTTTCAAAATACTCATTTCAATGTCAACTTTGGCCAAAAAGTGTAACCCACTATTGTGGGGTCACCCTCTAACGATTGAGGAGTACGATGTCAAAGGTATAATTTATGAATGTTTTACTTCTCTAACGATTGAAAGGTTCAACTTAACTTACCTCTAAGAACTCTTGCAAATACTTTTAAAGGAGTGAAGGTTTTTTGATTTGCTAGATCTATAGTTGTCGAGTGTTCTCAAAAGAAACAAAGTTGTGACCATGTCATGAATGCATATGAGTCTTGGAAGCTTGCTTTGCATCTTTGCTTCATGAGAAAGTCTATCTAATAGACTATCTTTTGACTCTTTTCAAACCTCAAATTATTTTAAGGTCAATCCCGTGGTTGTAGATCAATGTTACATAACATGAATTTGATCTATGACCTACAAATTTGATCTAGAAAAATGTGTACTTCTACAACTTGGTTTGCACCAATCTTTGTTGTCTATTGGTGTTAAAAGATTAGTAATATTTAGAAATACCTTAAGAAGATTATTGAATTGTGAGGGTTAGATTCACCTCATTTAACTCCCTTGAATGGCTAGATTTACGACCATCACAAATGTGTTTTTTAAACGGGATATAATCACCCATACCATTAATAAACCAAGAAAACTACAGCTTTCCCGTATGATCCATATAGGCTCAAAAAATAGTTAAACAGATTTTTAGAGCTAATAACGTAGCGGCCATACTGGCTCAAAAAACATTTTACAAAATAGCGTATTTAAAACATACCCAAAAAGAACCTGCAGATGGGCGTTCTTGTGGCTGGGGTAGGGATAAAACAACATTTAATCCTCTGCAGAGGAAGGATCCGGAGTGGGAAAGAGCATCGGTAAAGCCATGGAGGAAGACCTAGGAGCCATATCCAAGAAGTGAAGACAGATGAAATTGATTGCTCCATAAATTTTGTGCGCCTTCTCCACCAGACTTGGTGGGAGTTAGAACGTGTGTTTAACCAACACTATATTTGTCACATCCCCATGAAAGGAAGCACAATGCAAAATTTTTTTAAAAAAATAAAATTAAAAGATAATTCATTAATGGAGGTGGAGGTGGATGATGAAATACCACGTGGAGGAGCAAAACATTAAAGAGGTATGGCATGGGTATGGGCACAAGGAGAGAAGAAAGTAATCTACCATGCCATTAAGAAAGTCTGGCATCCTTTCCCCATCCATTATTGTTACTATTCCAAACAAGTTTGCAAGTATGGTGCGTAGAGAGGACCTGCAATGTCATTTAATAAGGAATGGGCTAGCATTGAAAGGGAGATACGTAAGGTATGGACACCCATCAAAGCATTAATGATAGATAAAGTTTCACACCACATCCTTAATCACGAGAGCTCTCTCTCTATCTGGTGAACATATTCTTTTTATCATATACAGATTTTTGTTTTGGAGCGACTCTCATTGATAATTTTCAGAAGGAAGAGATGTTTTCTGGCAGCCACAAGTTTCTGGGTCTGAAGCTATTAATCTGTGGAGAGAGATGATGAATAAAAGGAAGGAACTAATGGGAAAAAAATCACTGGGTTGTCCATTTTGGCATTTTGCACACAGTGAATCATGAGACTAACGATATGAACAATCTACAATTCACATCATGGTTCATACAATTACAGTTTCATGCCACCTCAATCGCATGAGCTCTCTCTAAGTGATTGATATATTGTTTTTATCATAACATGAATCTTTACTTTAGGTGTTCTCTCATTCATAATTTTCGCAGAGCAAGAGTCGTTTTATGGCAACCACAAGTTCCTGGTTCTTAAGACTACCAGAGCGACCTTGATTACTGCATTGAAACCAAGAATTAGTATTGCTATGCAAATATAGTAGCAAAGAAAGCCTCATGTATGTAGGTGGATGAGGTGAGTATTGAGTTGATAAGGATTAATCTTAGTATTGTGTTAGGTCCTTTGCTCAGTCCACTTTGAACTTCAGTACTGCTCATGTTTTGAATTATCTGGGTCGACAAGGCACATGCAAAGGCAGTTTCATATTAAAAAAAAGGGAGGACCTGCGACTTCACTTATTATAGTATGGGCTTGCAGTGGTGGCCACTGAAAAATAGATATGGCAGAAGAGGCAGGAGATGGGTAGGCGTGAGAACTCCTGTAATAAGCCTGTTATTGAGAGGAGCTCCACGGATCAAATGCCATCCTGCCAAATGACTGGTAAGGTATGAGCTATAATTTTGTTTTACTGTTATACTCATAGGGTAAACCTAAATACATAATGGGAAACATAGATAAGGTACGTATGTTGTTTTACAAAATGCCTCAACAAAATCTGGCCTCAAGGAATGCCATGGCGGTAGACTGCTATGAAAAGAGTTTGTTGATTAGGCCTTAGAAACTTTTAATTAAATAAAACTATAATAATCAATATCCTACCTGCCAACACTCAAACTAGATCTTGGGAAGAGGGTTACATATCCATCAAAGCATGATTGAAAATGGACTACTGTTAAGCAGAAAGGCGGCCTTCACAAAAACTCATTTGCGGCTCTTTCTTGAACGATTTCAATTTGTGAATAATTCTCTTTGTAATTTATGTTGTTTGAATAAGGTTTTAAGTTCCTTGTTGTTTCTTAATGTCCCATGTGAGGAGGGTGTGAGTCTATTAACCTACCGAGATCTATTCAAATTCATGTTCATTGAGTATCAATAAAGATTTTATATACCTAATGGTATATTGTTATTAATGTTATTAAAAATTCATTTTGTACAGTTGTTGATTGCTATTAATGTTATAAGTGGTTTAAATAGCTTTCAAAACCTTGGTAACTAGAATACCACGTGTACATGATATCTAGGGCAATAGAATTTGAGTACCTTGAATTAGACCTTGTATGATGGCTTAATCCATTCATTACATTTTGGATCTATTATTGATCCAAATTAATATATTTTATGGCTTAAAACTAAAAGGGTTTAAATGTGACAACAATGCCACTAATTTTTGCAGTGGTGTCCTTGTGATAAATTCCCTCCCTGAGTTGAATGGGTTTATTATTGTTTAGTTTAGTAGTCTCTGGTATTTATGATACCAGGGAATATAATAGAAAGTGATGTTGGGAAGATCTGGAGTTTTGGTATTTAAGGTTAAATCCAATGGATTGTGGTAAGCCTTCATTAACTACAATATAAAGAGGGTTTTCCCATAAGGTAAATGAAATAAGATGATTAGGTATATTATTACTAATATTATGGAGTGTATATCTCTATATCAAGATTTGATGGGTATAGTCTTGCCAATTGTCTGGAGTTTGACTTAGGTATTGATCATGCTTAAAGAAAGTCTATAAGTATTGTGGTATGCCTTCGGAAGCTCATAAGATGTTTACAAGGCCCCTTGTTGAT
The DNA here is from genome assembly GCA_027924645.1 of Cunninghamia lanceolata. Classification (NCBI taxonomy): domain Eukaryota; kingdom Viridiplantae; phylum Streptophyta; class Pinopsida; order Cupressales; family Cupressaceae; genus Cunninghamia; species Cunninghamia lanceolata. Next base: position 234,177 of record BSBN01001650.1, read on the forward strand.
GGATGTTATGTTTCATCTAAGAGGATGTCATATAAGATTATGATACTTGATATCATTGAACCATATCATAGTGGGACCTCACTTGGAGCCATATTGAGGCTTCTACCTAATCGTTGCTTTGTGGATATATTTTGATTGTTGTTACTACTTCCCTATGCCCTATTAGGGAGTGGATTCATTTTATATTGACTATGTGGTTATGCTCAATATTTAAGTATGGATTTGATTTGGACAACTTGTCCTCCTATGACACTATTTTCTAAGTTGTATCATCTAAGAAGGGTTCTAGTATGTCTATGTTTAATTACAAATCCTAATGGAGAGAAGTACGGATTGAGATCTTGACATTCTCTGGTGGAAGCTCTTGAGTATAGGTTGTTCATTTGTGACCTTAGAGGGATTACCTTGACTATAATTAAGCATTATTAATAGATGGGAAGCATTAAAAGGAATCCTTTTGGAGTATGCTTTAGTAATAAATAAACTCTAGGAGCTATGGCTTGTTTGGGATTGGGTATTAATAAATGACAATTTGTTACACTATTTGGTTTTAATTATTTCTATGGTTTTTCCTCTCTAGTATTCTTTTTATTTCACTTCTAGAAGGAAAGTTACTTTAGTGGTTACAAAACCTTGGGTATACAAACCAATATGTGTGTTACTTGAGGGATTAAGTGAGGAGAACTACATGTGACTTCAATCCCATTTGGAAGCAGGTATGTAGGCAGTTCTTAGGCGAAGGATGCCCTTGGACCTCAAGTCCATAGGGAAGGGGTTTAGTGAATGACTCCGAGGTATGGCATGTTCCTAAACTTGATGAACCTTCCCTCTTTGGTATGTCTTAGCTTGAGGCTGAAACTACATTAGATGATTGTGAACTCACCATTTAATTAATAAGTCCCCACTATATAGGCTTGAGCCAGTAAAAGGCACTCTAACAACACTATGCTCCTCCACTCTAAGGTTGTTCGGTTAGGTTATCTTATGCTGCCTCAATCCTAGATGAACTTTTAGAATTGACATCTTTATAGTTTGTCTCTAATGTAATGTATGAAGGTGCCTTTGGACTTGTTTAGATTAATATAAATCAGCATTTTGCATGTTGAACACTATGGGCAATTGATGGTGGAAATTACTAAGTATGGTATTTATGCTTTACTGAGCTTGTGATTGTTAATATGTAAAAGTTATGCACTCAGAAATAGATTATGTTTAAAATTATTGTTGTGGGTTTGAGTTGTGTATGGTGCATACTGTGTTTCAAAGTGACAATTGAATGTATGGAATGGCCATTGATATTACATTGAGTTTGTATATGTTAATGCATATGTGACCAGATAGAGTCCAACTCATGTGGGTTCAATATATATATTTATTGAGGGTTGACCTATAATTTAGATCCCTAGACATATATGGTGCATGGGCACCCACAGGTCCATTATGCCTCCAACAGTCAAAAGTTGGGATTTTGTTTTGGTTTGTGTTATTTCATGTTAATAAAGCCATTTTGGGCCATTGTTGTCCATTTTGGACCCATTTGTGAAAGTTTAGGGTCAATTGGTTAATTCTTCTAAAAGTTATCCAATGTTGTCCTTGTTGTCTTGACAACTCTTTGCATTTTGTTATCAACTTTTCAAAAGGTTGTTCAAATGGTAATTGGGGTGGGTTGAAGGGTGAAAACTATTTGTAGATGCATAAATAGACATATATTGTACGACCTAGGAGTTGGTGATAAGAAGTTTTGAAGTTGAAGCAATAAAAAATAGTTATGTTTCTACATTTCAGACGTTTCTTTGTTGTTCCCTTGCATGGTACGGATCTGTATGACCTTGTACTGGTCTGAGACCAATTGGGGATGAAAGTACAGTGATTCTACTTTCCATTTCTTTTTGTTGCATCTAATTTCACTAGGAATTAAGGAAGTTATAAGGATTTGTTTCCAGACTAGTCCAAACCCTAGTTAGGGTAACCAGTGAATAAGAAAAATGCATATCTTTTCCTTCCAACGGTATAAAACCCTGAAACTTGGTGGAATGGTCTATGTTTGTATGTATTTTGATATTCAACCTTGTAGGGGTAGAGGTGTAGGTTTGTACGTGTGAAAAATGCTTTGACTATCTAATATCTCTATGTATCAGACCTAGAAAACACTAGAGGCTTAGAGATTTGTTGTAAAGGCTATTGTAGAATTGTCCATGAGAAGAGAATAGTTTATTGAGGTCATACGAGGTGTGTTGAAAGTGTTGGAACAAAAGTAGAGACCCCTTGAAGCCCAAAACCCAACTGTTGTCATGCCTAAGTGCTCTATTAGGCCTAGTAGGAAAGCAGACAGTCAAAATTTAAGCCATTCCGTACAAAGTAACTATACCCCATTTCTGGATATGTGTTGTAATGGCCAAAAGGGTATCTCAAACTGGTCTTACATTTTGAATTCCAGGTCTACTCCAAAAGTTATGGTCAAAAAGGCCTTTTTGAAAGGCTACAAGGATTAAGGGCAGTTTGTGAAGAAAAGCCCATGATTGATGACTAAAGGTTCTTGTGAGTGGTTGTTTAAGTGAGTATAATCATTTTATACCCCTACTCTACATCAAATTAGTATCAAAGCCAGGTTTGGTCAGAAGAGAGAAAAGTTGAAGTGAAGAGAAACAAGGATGCCTCCAAAAGGGAATACAGTTGCCAGAGAGGTGAGTGAATTGAAGGAGAAACATGCAAGAGAGATGAGACAAATGAAGGAGTTGATAGAAATCCTTCAAGCTAGGCTTGCTGCAGTTGAGATAAGTTAGAGAAGAGAAGTGGTCACGGGAGATTTGAGTGACTGAGAAGAAGAAGAAGGGGTGGAAGAAAACTCCCAAGAAGGGTCCCAAGAAGAGTTGGATCCTAATGACTTGAAAATGGAAAATCTATTGAAGGCAGTCAAAGGAGAAGGTCTCAAAATAAAGATGGATCTACCAGTGTATGGAGGAAACTTGGACAGTGAGGAACTCCTAGATTGGATAGGAGCACTAGACAACTATTTTGAATATGAAGATGTACTAGAGGGACAAAGAGTGAAGTTGGCCAAGACAAAATTGAAGGGCAATGCCTTACTTTGGTGGGACTATGTGCAAGATGAGAGGAGGAAGAAGGGCAAATTCAAAATCACCTCTTGGGATAGGATGGTTGCCAAACTCAAAGGCCAATTCCTACCTGGTGACTATGCAATTCAATTACAAAAACAACTTCAAAATTTGAAGCAAAAAGACATGGATGTGAAGACCTATATACATGAGTTCTACAAACTAAGTATTAGGTCAGGCCACATGGAGAATGATGTGGACAAGATTACAAGATACATCAATGGTCTCATGTACAACATACAAGATGAAATGAGTCTTACATGTCCTAGAACGTTGGAGGAATGTTATCAATTTGCCATGAAGTTTGAAGATAAGTTGAGAAGGAGACAAGAAAAGCAAAGCAGGGGTAGAGGAAGGAGTTTTAGAGGAAGAGGGACATTTGCTGGTAGGGAGCAGTCCCAAAGAACACAAGGTGAAACAAGCAGCAATCAAGAACAAAATTCAGATTCAAGGGGCAGCTTTAGAGGAAGAAGACCTAACAATAGGGGCAAATTTGGAGGCCAAAGGGGAGGATCAAGTGGATTCACTAGGAAATGCTATAAGTGTAAAAAATTTGTAGGCCATGAAACACAACATTGTATTGAAAATTAGTCCACCACTTCATTTGGAGGAGAAAGAAGAAATCAGATTACACAAGTAGAAGATAGTGAAAGTGTGAACTCTCCATTACATGATACTGCTCCAGAAGTTGGAGAAACTCTCATGATGAGAACCTTAATCAAAGTGCCTATGGAGAAGGAACCACCACAAAGGAAGTCACTCTTCAGGACTACAGGCAAATGCCAAGGTAAATGTTGTAAATTTGTTATTGATTCTGGTAGTACTGATAATATGGTTTCTGTTGAAATGGTAGATAAGTTGAAGTTGAAGAGGATACTTCATGCCACTCCATACAAGGTCTCTTGGTTGAACAAGGGACAACAAGTGTTGATGAATGAACAAACTTGGGTAGAGTTCCACATAGGGGGATATAAGGATAAAGTCTTGTGTGATATCATTCCCATGGATGTTTACCATATGCTACTTGGTAGACCATGGCAATATGATAGGAATGCTAAGCATGATGGGAGGAAGAATACATATGTTATCTAGAGAAGGAGGTAACCTAATACCATTGCAAGAAGAGGATGCGACACCACAAATGAGCTCTAGTGTGATGCTAGTGGATGAAAAGGAGTTCTTAAAAAACATGGAAAAAGAGAATGTGGGTTTTGCCATCATCGTCAAGCCTAGGACTGTTATGACAGTAGTCAAGTTGGATGAGTTGCCCTTAGAGGTCCAAAATTTACTAAATAATTATGTTGATATAGTGGTTGATGAGATTCCCAACACCTTGCCACCTATGAGAGACATTAGCCACCACATTGATTTCATTCCAAGGGCTAGTTTACCTAACAAAGTTGCTTATAAAGAGGCAAGTGCAAGAGCTACTTGACAAGGGACTAATTAGAGAAAGTTTGAGTCCTTGTGCGGTTCCCACAGTCTTAGCACCAAAGAAAGGGGATGAGTGGAGGATGTGCACTAATTCCAGGGCCATCAACAAGATTACAATAAGGTAAGATTTCCTATTCTAAGAATTGAAGACTTAATGGATTGTTTGGGTGGTGCATGTTACTTTTCAAAAATTGATCTCAAGAGTGGTTACCATCAAATTAGAATTAGACAAGGTGATGAAGGGAAAATAGCCTTTAAGACAAATGAAGGGTTGTATGAATGGCTTGTGATGCCCTTTGGTTTATCAAATGCACCTAGTACCTTTATGCGGTTGATGAATGAAGTGCTCAAACCTTTCATTGTTAAGTTTGTTGTAATCTATCTTGATGACATTCTTGTTTTAGTAAAACTAAGGAAGAACATTTGCACCATTTGAATTTGGTTTTGAAAAGATTGCATGAAGAGAAACTAATGATCAACTTGAAGAAATATGAGTTTATGAAAATAGAGCCGGTATATCTTGGTTTTGTGGTTACAAATGGCACCTTGAAGATGGATCCAAGCAAGGTTGAATCTATTCTAAGTTGGCCTACACCCAAATCAATTGCTGAGGTAAAGAGTTTCCATGGTTTGGATAGCTTTTATAGAAAATTTATAAAAGGTTTCAGTCATGTTTGTGGTCCAATGATTGATACTATTAAGGGTGATAAAAGAAAGAAGTTTGTTTGGTATAAGGAGGCTGATAGGAGTTTTGAATATTTAAAAAAGAGGGTAGCTGAATAGCCTATATTGGCTTTGCCTAGTTTTGATAAGGTCTTTACAATTGAATGTGATGCAAGTGGTCATGCCATAGATGTTGTGCTAAGTCAAGAAAATAGACCTATAGCCTTCTTTAGTGAGAAATTGAATGAAGTCAAGAAAAGGTACTCTTCCTATGACCTTGAAATGTATGCAATGGTGCAAGCATTAAAGAAATGGAGACATTATCTACTTCCTAAGGAGTTTATTGTGTACACTGATAATCATGCACTCCAATTTTTGAATAGTCAAGATACACTTAGTCATAGACATGTTAAATGGGTTGAGTATTTGCAAGGTTTCACTTTTACCATTAAGCATAAGAAGGGGCAGTCTAATAAAGTGGCAGATGCATTGAGTAGAAGGACTCTAATGGTGCAAGAAATTTAGTTACAAAGTGTGGGAGTTGATTCTTTGAAAGGTATGTATCTTGAGGATGTCAATTTTAAAGAAATTTATGCAAGTTGTAGGCAACTTTGTAGCAGCAATAATGAGAAATGGCTTGATTTTCTGATCCAAGATAATTTGTTGTTTAAGGGGGCACAACTTTGTGTTCCTAAGTGTTCTATGAGGACTAATTTGATCAAAGAGAAGCATAGTGGCAGCCTTGTAGGTCATTTTGGTCTTGATAAGACCTTGGAACAGTTGAAGAGGCACTACTATTGGCCAAAAATGCAAACTAATGTAAGAAAATTTGTTGAAAAGTGTACTATTTGTCAAAGGGCTAAAGGATGTAGCACTAATGTAGGGTTATAGCAGACACTTCCCATTCCTAATAGGCCTTGGGAATCAATTAGTATGGATTTTGTGATGGGGTTGCCTAAAACACAAAGAGGTTTTGACTCAGTGTATGTTGTTATGGACATGTTTTCTAAGATGGCTCATTTTATACCTTGCAAAAGTACTAATGATGCTTCATACATAGTAGGTCTATTCTTCAAAAAGGTGGTAAGAATTCATGGTTTACCTGTTAGCATTGTTTTAGATAGAGATAGTAAGTTTATTGGTCATTTTTGGAGAACTCTATGGAAGAAACTTGGTACTAACTTGAGTTTTAGTTCTGCGTATCATCCCCAAACTGATGGGAAGACTGAAGTGGTGAATAGGAGTCTTGGAAACCTTCTCAAATGTCTCACAAAAGCGCATTCTACCTAATGGTATTTGAGCTTTCCTCGGGTAGAATTTGCATACAATGACTCAGTGAATGGGAGTGTTAGAAAGAGTCCTTTTGAGATTATTTATGGTTTGCATCTAAGGGGTGTGTTTGAATTAAGAGATATCAGTGGACTAGAAAGGAGGAGTGCTGAAGGTGAACAATTTGCTGTGGCTATGCAAGAGATCCACCAGCAAGTCAAGGATAATCTTCAAAGGAGTGTCGACAAGTACAAACACAATGTTGATCTAAAGAGGAGAGAGGTTCACTACAAGGTTGGGGATTTTCTTTTGGCTCACTTGAGGAAGAAAAGGTTTCCTAAGGGTTAGTCTTCTAAACTACAAATGAAGAAGATAGGGCCATGTAAAGTGGTGCATAAATTTGGAGAGAATGCATATGAAATAGAGCTTCCCCCTGGCATTGCCATTTCTCCTATTTTTAATGTATCTAATCTCTACCCTTACAAAGGGGATGTTGTTGCAGATGATAATGCAAGTTTATCAGCTTTCTCAAATGAGGAATGAATTAGAGATCTCCCACCAAGCCAACCTTTGAAGTTAGAGTGCATTATTGACAAGAAAGAACTCAAGAAGACAAGGCATAGGACCTACTTCCAATACTTGGTCAAATGGCGAGGTCTTCCTATGGAAGATGCTTCTTGGATGACTAAATATGATGTTGTAAAACATGGTTACACAGTTGCAGATCTGTCCTCAAGTGCGACTTGAGCTTTCTTTTCCCTTGGGAGTATGGTGCAGGGGCACCCATAGGTCCATTATGCCTCCAAGAGTCAAAAGTTGGGATTTTGTTTTGGTTTGTATTATTTCATGTTAATAAGGCCATTTTGGGCCATTGTTTTCCATTTTGGACCCATTTGTGAAAGTTTGGGGTCAATTGGTTAATTCTTCTAAAAGTTGTCCAATGTTGTCCTTGTTGTCTTGACAACTCTTTGCATTTTTTTTATCAACTTTTCAAAAGGTTGTTCAAATGGTAGTTGGGGTCGGTTGAAGGGTAAAAACTATTTGTAGAGACATAAATAAACACATATTGTATGACCCAGGGGTTGGTGATAAGAAGTTTTGTTTCTACATTTCAGACGTTTCTTTGTTGTTCCCTTGCATGGTACGGATCTATACGACCCTGTACTAGTCTGAGACCAATTGGGGATGAAAGTACAATGAATTTAATTTCCATTTCTTTTTGTTGCATATAATTTTATTACGAATTAAGGAAGTTATAAGGATTTCTTTCCAGACTAGTCCAAACCCTAGTTAGGGTAACTAGTGAATAAGAAAAATGCATATCTTTTTCTTCCAACGGTATAAAACCTTGAAACTTGGTGGAATGGTCTATGTTTGTATGTATTTTGATATTCCAACCTTGTAGGGGTAGAGGTGTAGGTTTGTACGTGTGAAAAATGCTTTGACTATCTAATATCTCTATGTATCAGACCTAGAAAACACTAGAGGCTTAGAGATTTGTTGCAAAGGCTATTGTAGAATTGTCCATGAGAAGAGAATAGTTTATTGAGGTCATAAGAGGTGTGTTGAAAGTGTTGGAACAGAAGTAGAGACCACTTGAAGCCCAAAACCCAACTATTGTCATGCCTAAGTGCTTATTAGGCCTAGTAGGAAAGAGGACAGTCAAAATTTGAGCCATTCCGTACAAAGTAACTATACCCCATTTCTGGATATGTGTTGTAATGGCCAAAAAGGTATCTCAAACTGGTCTTACATTTTCAATGCCAAGTCTGCTCCAAAAGTTATGGTCAAAAAGGCCTTTTTGAAAGGCTACAAGGATTAAGGGTAGTTTGTGAAGGAAAGCCCATTGATTGATGACTAAAGGTTTTTATGAGTGATTGTCTGAGTGAGTTTGATCATTTTATACCCTTTCTCTGCATCAATATAAGACCACAAATATTGGTTTATGGACCTATATGTGGTATGTAACTGAGTCAACCTAACTCGTCTTGGTGAATCCTTGTGATATCCTTATTGTGTGTGTACCTAGCCATAAGATGACCCACATATCAGAACTAAGTTTGATACAAGTGCGGATAGTCAGTTGTCACCAGTACCGTGCAGGTGACGGATGCCAGGTGCTATTTGTCATATCGTAGGATGAGCCAATTGTCATCAGTAGCACGGAGGTGAGAGATACCAGGAGCCATCCAGGTTATGATACAAGTGCAGTTTAGCTAGTTGTCACTAGTACCGTGGAGGTGACAGATACCATGTGCTATCCACCATATCTTAGGGTTAGCCGGTTGTCACAAGTACCACGGAGGTGGCGAATGTCAGGAGCTACCCTTTGGTATGATAGGGCTTAGTCAGCTTTCACTAGTACCATGTAGGTGATAGATGCTAGGAGCTACCCCATACCAAGTTGGACCAACTTTCACCAGTGGCATGGAGGCGATAGATGTCAAGATCCACCGACTCAATGGTTCAGTAGGCTGTGGAAATCTTCTTAATAGCCACATGTGATGTATGTTGTTACACCTACTCCTTAGCCAACTGTGATGACAACAAGTAGTATGGGATTCTTTCTTGTCATCATAGTTGGATGTGAATGTGTATGTTGTTACACCTAGTCCTTAGCCAGTGTTGACAACAAGTAGTCTGGGATGCTTTCTTGTCATCACAGTTGGTTGTGAACTAGGAAAAGGATGGGAGCTTATGTGTTAGTGAACTAGGTAATGGGAAGGTGCATGTAATAAGTTACATCCACTTTCTATTACTAGTTGGCCACTATGTATGTGTGAGTCAATCACGGTGTGTATTTGTATTATAGACCTTATGTGTTATATGTTATTGCACTTGATCCCTTGCCAGTGATGACCGCAAGTAGTATGGGATGCTTGCTTGTCATCACAGTGGTTGCAATTAGGAAAAATGATGGAACCCATGGTGTATCATTGGATATACCAACCTCCCTATTTCTAGTTGAGATATATTTGAGGACTTATGGGCTAGTGAATTAGGCAAAAGGGGGGAATGCTTGCAATATGGTTGCAACCATTCTTTTTGCTACTTGGTCACTATGTGTGCCTATGATGTGCATATGATCTAGTCACCTTGTGGATATATGTGCCTACATAAGCTAATCACATTGTGTATATGTGAATTGGTCACATTATGTATATGTGATTCCTACATGAGCTAATCACATTGTGTATATGTGATTGGTCACATTGTGTATATGTGATGCCTACATGAGATAATCACATTGTGTATATGTGAATTGGTCGCATTGTGTCTATGTGAATTGGTCACATTGTGTATATGTGATGCCTACACGAGCTAATCACATTATGTATATGTGAATTGGTCACACAGTGTATATGTGATGCCTACACGAGCTATTCACATTGTGTATATGTGATATGCATGCATTAATCATAGTGGGTATATGTGTTGTAAGCATGAGATAGTCACTCTATGTGTATGTGACGCATGCATGAATTATTCTCCCTATGCATATGTGTTGTATGTACATGAGATAGTCACTTTGAGTGAATGTGATGCATACATGAGTTATCCACTCTATGTATATGTTGTATGTAGGAGCTAGTCACATTATGTATATGTGACATATAGATGAGTTATTCCCTCTATATATATGGGTTGTACCCATGAGCCAATCGTACTTGAATGTGTATCCCATGTGATAGATAGTCACATTATGTACAAGGAATGTATGCTTGAGCCAATCACTATGAGTGAACAAGTAATGTTTATATGAGCTGGTCACTATGTGGTTATGTGTGTTTTCATACCTTGATGATAGTATTGAACTAACCTTTGACCAGATTGCATTTGCTATCACACTAAATTGTGTATGAATTGAATTGGAATCATGGGATTTACTTAAAAGCTATAATTTAAGAGTGAGATTAGTGATCTCATATCAAAGGAGATGATGAAGCCTCTCTACTGTTGATATACGAACTATGGAGCCTCTGATTCCCACGAGGGGATACGTAGGCAAGGCCATTACAAATAAACCCTTGAGGTTTAGGTTTGGGTCTAGGGATAATCCTAACCTTGGGAGCTTACCATACTCTAGTACGAGTATATGAATCATGACACAAAGTTGTTGCTAGGACTATGGTTGGTAAGTCTCTGAAGTTGATACACACTTGGTCAGTTAACTAGGTACTTGATGACAAAAAAATTGTAGTAACCAGGGGGTTATTACAGTATTTAACCTCTTGATGTTTCCCTTGCATAGTCCTTCCTTCATGCCATTGTAGACCGCTACCACTACTTTTGAGGTGTGCCCACAAGTGCATTGCCCTTGAGCATATTGTAATTGTCCAAAGCAATCCGCCAATGCTCTATATCAAAGATGTGTCCACGGAGGAAGGAGAAAGCTATCGATACCATACATGTAGCCTTGATCCTACACTAAATCATATACATGGGATAGGAAAATAAAGACTACATTTGAATATTTCAATACATTTGGGGATGCCAACAAGAGTGGATTCCTGATGATGATCCTTATGGTAAACTCCACCTATAATGGGTTACACTTTCTAGGACATCCTGATTTTTGTTGAAATCACATATTTTTAGAAAATATAATGATTTAAACCTTGAAAGGTTCCATTTAAAAGATTTTAATTGAAGAGGGTTTGATCAAACCCCTTAGATTCAAACCCCCTTGGATAGAACCCCGCTAGTTTTAAATCATACCTATAATGGAGTCTCCTCTACACCTATCAAAATGCTGATAAAAAACCAATTTTGATTTATCTTTTGAGGGATCAAATGAATTCATTTAAAATGTATGCTTTGTAAGTATATAGTCATTATTATAATCTTCTCAAAAAATATAATTTTAAATATATTTAATTTGATTATTATATTTATTTTTTATTTCTTGTGAATGTATGTTTTTCACCAAACATCAAGTTTTCTATTCTACACATATGGAAAATTAGTAAATTACTGAAAAAAATTCTAAAAAATATCTATGCACTAGGTATCGATGTCCTTGTTTCGACAAAAGAAAAAAATTGAATTTCGATATATATAGAAAAATTTATGTTTTACGGAATACGCCTATATCTAAATTATAATTGGTTTGACTTCAAAAATTAATTAAAATATATATATTCAACAAAAAATTATGAAACCAAATGCATACATTATATATTGTTGTTACCAATCTAAATTAAAAAGAATCAGAATTTTATCCTTTGTAGATAAAATGTTATGTGCTATGGAATACACATCACTTAAAAAAAATGTTGTTTACTATTAAAAACTAGTTATCAAAGGAGATGCAAAAAAAAATACAATTTAACTCCAAATTTTTTAAAAATATACATATTTAGAAACTACAAACAAAATCTCACAAATCACTAGTTCACATCATCTTCAAATTCCTAATGGTTTAGCGGCTATAGGTGTCAAAACGTGAATATTTAGTTCAAAATATTGATTTCAATGTCAAGTTTGGCCAAAAAGTGTAACCCATTATTGTGGGTTGACATAATCAGTGTCAAAAACCATTTGCAATCTGGTGGTAGTATAATTTCCATCTAACTCTGTTTTCCATCCGAACGGAGGTAGGAAGATGCGATAATTGTATGCAAAGTCTGCCATTTGGTCGATAGAACCTGCACAGAGAAATATGCACTAAAAAGGAAACAAGCTATGGAGATGTCTATCACAATGAAGACCATGACAAAATTTAATGAACAACAAGCATGCATGCAAGCCATTTAGGATACAAATTCTAATGCAATTATTGTTCTTTTTATCGTGCAGAAAGTTGAAATGTTCCTCATGAATGCTCCTCAATGTTCTAGATGTTGATTGATTATTGGATGTGAATTAATTCTCAAGCCTTAAATGAATGTCTTTAAACACCAAAACATAATTCTTGACATTTACATGGAAAGGGAGAAGTTGATCTTTTGAATTTTAAAAATTTGAATTTTAGGTTAGATATGTGTCATGTGGTATCACTCCCATGCATCATGGAATTGACTTAGGATAGGGGAATGTAGATTTCCAGGTATAGATTAGGCATATAAGGATCAAGGCTAATAATGTTGTGAATGTGTAGAAATTGATGTAGATGAGGTAGAGATAAGGTCAAATGCATGGGAATGTGTGAAAGTGGGAGTAAATGAGGATGAACCAGGATTGGCAAAGGAGCCAAACTTAGCACAAGAGTTTGCCACATGTCACAATGTAATTATATAATGGCATTCTCTAAAATTACCCAAAACTAAATGGGAATTGGCATGGTATGCAAATTTCACCATTACAAATATAATTATTAATGTCATTAAAGGCATGGTGTGTTGGTTAAGGATTGATGTTGTTATTCTTGCCACCTAAGTTCAAACCTTTGTTGGGTCATTGAGCTAACAAGCTTCGTGTGTGTGCTAGGTTTCTATACTCATGGGTTTTGTGCCTCTACTACGTCACTGTGCTCATGAGTTTGGACAATGTGTACTACAATTGAGAATGAAATCCTCCATTTATAACCCCACCAATTAAACCCAACTAACTCTTAAATTCACAAATAAAAAATAATATAAAATTGACAATTTTTAATAGAAGAAAAAATGTTAATTTGAAATATTAAAGACAATGTTAGATTGCCATGAGAAGACACTCACAAACTTACAATTTGATGTTAAAGAAATATATAACAAAAGACCTCTTAAGATAGGTCCCATCAATAAATTCCCTCTTGAAATAGTCTCCACAAAACATGCAAGTCGAATCAATTTGCAAAATCGGTGGATTTGTAACTTTGCAAGGCGGTATAAAGCAGAAAAAATGTCTATATTTGATTGAGCAAAGATTCATGATAGGTGGCATCTATTGTTTATAATTTACTGTTAACCATGTTTCCACCAACACACCCATCTTATAAAATATTCTCTCAGAAATAATCGAGATTGAGGTGGGCAATTTTCGTGGGAAAATCCGATATACGTCTTCAAACTTTTTGAAAACCCACGGAGAAGAAAGCCAAAGGAAAGCCGGCCTCACCATTGAAGTCTTCGCAATTCTCTACAACGTAACCTCTGCTCGTCCTATAAATACACGCTTTCTAACAACTTCACTCCACACCCAAACATTTAGAATCCCCCCTTTATGCAGTATTAATATTGGGAAAGCGATGGAATTTAATGGAGCTTGTCTAATAGCAATTTTAGTGGCATTCAGTAGCGTTGGCGTGATCTACGCATCGGATCCTGATATTCTCACTGATTTCCTTGTTCCGGCGGGGCAGAACTCATTTAATTTGACTGGCGATTTCTTCACTTTCACGGGATTTCGAGAATTGTCATCCGTTAATTTGACGGGGCAGACGACAGCGAAAGTGACAAAGGCAGCGGCGGCAGAGTTTCCGGCGCTGAACGGGCTGGGCGTGTCAATGGCGGTGCTGCAATTCCCGGCGGCCGGAGTAAACCCTCCTCACACTCACCTCCACGCTTCTGAACTTCTCTTTCTTGTGCAAGGATCTCTCATCGTTGGAGTTGTGGACACCACGGGAAAGCTCTTCAAGCAGAACCTCACTGAGGGGGATTTATTTGTGTTTCCAAAAGGACTCCTCCATTTCCAAATGAATACAGATAATTATTACCCGGCCACGGCTGTTTCTGCCTTTGGGAGCGCCAGTGCAGGCACTGTGTCGGTCCCTTCTGCTCTCTTCACAAGCGGTATCACCGATGATGTTCTGGCCAAATCATTCAAGACAAACGCCTACATTATTGACCAGCTCAAGGCTGGCCTAAAGCCTTAAAAGACCCTGATTACTTGGTTTCTTCCCACCTTCATCCTTCACCTCCAACAGAATAATGTTTTCTTTTGTTTCCTCTTTCTTATCTTTAATATCATTAAAAAAGCATAAAAAAGTGATGTATGTTGAGAATCAACATGATAATTATCTAAGTATCATGGTCAATGACAATTAAATCTTGGACTCAACATGCATGACTAGGGAATTGGTTGGTATGGATTTACGAGTTACTATGGAATTGGTTGCTATGGATTTACAAGTTTTGGTTTGGAGGAGCAATTGAATGATTTCTATTATAATTGACATTTTTAATGTGAATCGTCTTGTTATCAATAAGATCTTGTAATTTATGTTTCAAATCTATGTAATATTGAGTATAGTGTCTCTTAACTCTATGAAAATTGCAAAATGCTTGTTCATTTATAGAAGCATTTCATTTGAAATAAGGAATATTAGAAGTAGTAGCAATTTGATGAAGAGTTTCCTCTTTGTCTTTATAATAATTACCCTTACAAAAAGGTGTAGACTATTGAAAATTGGAAGGGTATGTTCAGAAGCATTGGAAGTTGATGATCCATATTTGAAGATGTTACTTGCTAGAAGCTTAGATTCAATTGTTTTCACGCATGTACAAAGATCCATAAAATATGTAAAGCAATTAAGCTATTGATTATCCATATTTGAAGATGTTACTTGCTAGAAGCTTAGATTTAATTGTTTTCACACGTGTACAAAGATCTATAAAATATGTAAGGCAATTAAGCTATACAGTATTGCCCATTGGCTTAAGAAATCACTTGATAAAAATATTTTGCAACTCTAAATCATGTACGAAATGATGCCATCTAGAATATATAGACTGGAATCTTATGACATAATCATTGATACACTTATTAGGTCCTTGCATAAACTCAAAAAAAAAAAATAGTAACCTTAAGGCCCATGTTATCTTTAAATTGCTTCAATAATACCTTAGTCAAATTAGATAATGTGTGTATGGATCCATAAGGCATTGAAAATTACTACTTGATAGCATAGTGCTCTAAAGTCCTTGAAAATATTTAGCCAATAATCTATCCTCATACGGGGAAAGTCCAAACATGTTGCAATTAAAGAACACAAATGTGTATTTTAGTCACTTTTCCACCATACATTAGTGAGGTGCCACAAAATCAATAGGTAGAGTATATGTAATAATCTCAAATGCTAATAGTGTATGTCTTGTTAACAATACAATCATTGATGTCTTGGCCACAGGCATAGTATCAACTTTTCTTTCAACTTTATATAGAATTTTGAATTAGTGTATCTATGTTATAGGAAGGAATGGTCACCAGTGAAGCTTGGGAATTAAGGTGATGAGTGTATGTAGTGGATATACAATAAGATATCTAGAAGGAGGTTGGGTATATGACACATAAGGATGGGTGGAATGAGAAATAGAATGAGGTATGGAAATTGATGATGATATGTAGTGAGGTGCATATATAGGAATGGAAGGAGGAATTGAATGAGAAATGGAATTTGGGAAGGAGCCATGGTGGAAGAATAAACAGTAGGAGTAGGGGAGACACTAGTGGAAGGAATGGTAGGAACAATGGATGTGGTAGGAGCTATGGTAGGTGAAGTACTAATGGGTAGAGAAGGAGGAGACGATGTGAAAAATTGCATATGAGATGTAGGTTTGGTGGGAGGTGTATAATTAGGAGGTAAGACATAATGAGGAACAAAGCTAGGGGGAGGTTGGTAGGAGGCTACACTATGAGATGGGGCAATAGTAGAAGAAGGTGTGACTATGGAACAAGGGATGATAGACACACTAGTCAAAGACCTAGAGATAAATATTAGCACCAATGCTTTGTAAAATCTCTAGTCCATGTGGTTTGTTAATGAACAAGTAATGAATCAAATCAGGCAATTGTGTAGGACTTTCATCATTAGCTAAAGTAGTAGGTTCTTATTGTAAATATTGTTGAGCCAAATTATGTCCATCATGATTATAATCTTCATTTTCATCATCAACAATAAGAGGAGCAATGATACTTATATGGGAACATCAAAAGGGATGCCATTTTCAATACAATAACCCAATGGAGGGTTCGTGCACATGCACTTCTTCTCAAATGGATATGAGATCAATGAGACTTTAGCATGAAAATAACTTTCAAACCCTAAAAGAATACAAGGATAGATAGAAATGATGTAAAATGGATAATAAAAATTAGAAAATCAATCAATAATCAAATCTAAAATAAGTTTGAAAATTTAAAACCTAAAGGCTAAAATAAGGGTGGGTAGGGTGGACAAAAAGATGAAATGGAAAGTAGAACCCGAAAATAAGTATAGAAGAGAGCATTGTCAAGGTGTCTTTTCCACCCAGCCGGAAAGCACTTAGCTTCTCCATGCTAACTCCCATTTTGGAGAAAGCTTGACCCTTGAATGAAAGTTCTAGAAGACTAAGCTGACATGAAATAAAAGTCTTGTGCAACATGTTCCAATAACATACTAAAGCTCATACTAATGTAGATGTACTAAGGAATCATGATATGGTAGAGAATTTCAAATCAAATAAAGTACATACTTAAATTTAAATTTTGTGGCTTGTCCAAGAACTTACATGTAGACTATATTGTCATATTAGTGTTAAGCTTATTAATATGCCTACAATTCTCTAGTATTCCATAATTGATGGCACCCATCTTATCTTTCATTTCAAGATTCAAACACAAAAATATACACATCAAACTATGCTCATCTATTCATTCTCAGGTGTTTAATTTCAATATTATACTGAAACATAATTTGTAACTTAAAGTAATAAGTTTGGTCCATAAAGACAATAATTAAAATGTCTCAAAGGTAGTGTACAACAGATAACGTTGTAACATTATTGTCCTAATCATTCATATGGATATCTTAACAACCATTTCCAATAGAAAAGTCTTTCAACTAGAAAATAATAATTCTACTAAATTAATGTGCAACCATAAGCAACATTCCTTATGTATAACAATATGTACCATAATCCACTATTGGGTAATAAGTCTGTTTAATTAGATAATAGTTATATTGCTAGGGTCTCTAGAATTCATATAATTTCATTATAACACTTGGTACCATCATTCTTTGGAGCCTATAACATCTACCTTTTAGGTTGTCCTAATAGAGAACAGTGTCCTATCATTTTGATAACATCT
The DNA here is from genome assembly GCA_027924645.1 of Cunninghamia lanceolata. Classification (NCBI taxonomy): domain Eukaryota; kingdom Viridiplantae; phylum Streptophyta; class Pinopsida; order Cupressales; family Cupressaceae; genus Cunninghamia; species Cunninghamia lanceolata. The sequence goes on from BSBN01001650.1 coordinate 251,651, forward strand.
TGCCATCTTAGGTTGATATCAAATGGGTGTCCCCACTAGTTTGACCATAGATGAATTAGAGGTTCTTGGAAGGTGAGACTTCAACATCAACTACACATGGAATAAAAGTGATGTACTTCCACACTTGCACAAAAATGCTACTCAATTCATATCCAGGGGTAAACTGTCAATTGAACAACATGCTCACTACACCCCACCCTTTAATACAACAATCTACTAACTAGCACCCACGTAACAATTAGCATTAGACATCATTACTCAACATCACATGGACCCATCCACAAAAGAACCTTTACACATGATCATTCAAGGAATAATGGGAACTAGAAACACATTGAACAGGTACAACTTAAACAAAAATAGCCCCTTTCTTGCACTTGCACCTATAGGAGTAGTTGTTTACAATATATGAGCCACAATAATCCATACATGCCTAAATATCCCTGTTAAAGAAATGTGACTTTTGTGAGGTCAAGCTCCTAGAATATTTCAAAGGGATTTAAAAGACGTCAAATATGTCCTGATAGATGAAATGAGCTTCATAGGACCATAACTACTACTAAAAATCGATACCCGTTTGCACAAGGCATTTTCCCATAAAAAAGATCAAGGTTTTGGTGGTGTGTCCATTATCCTTCTTGGTGACCTTGGCCAGCTACCACCTATTATGGACAAGCCTATATATGCATTGCATTCAACTGCACTGATGTTATGGCAAAATTTCATTGTAATCATCACATTAAAGACTATTTTTTGTCAATAAGGTGAAAGTCAATCTCAAAGAGAATTTTGTCACATCCTCTAAAATATAAGAAATGCCCAACCACTTCATCATGATTGGGAAACACTAATGAAACGCATGAACAAAATGTTGACCACAATAGAAATAGAAGAGTTCAACATGTCCATTCATTTATTTACAACTAACAACCTAGCTTTGTTACATAATAAGAAAATGCTAAAACTACTAAATGTTCCTATTGCAATTAGCATTGTAAAAACTACTCGACAAAACACAAACAAATTTGCCGATGATGACCAGCTACAAGAAGAGGTATTACTGTGCATAGGGCAGCGAGTTATGTTAACAACAAATTTATGGACTGACATTAGACTTGTAATGGATCATTGGGGCAAATTGTGGCTATTGTCTATACTGATGATTGCCAACCCCCATATTTTTCAATGTATGTTGTCATCAAATTTGATAGCTGCATTGGTCCAGCATGGGATACAAACAATCCAAAAAACATCCCCATACCACCAGTCACTTGAGGCAACCGTAGACAACTTCCACTATCCATGGCTTGGGCCATAACAATCCATAAATCCCAAGGCTTAACATTAAATCACTTCTCTTGCTCTATTTTCTCCTAATGATGGATCATGGAGTATGATCCAAAACGTTGAGGAAAAAACACACACCCAGTTAAACCCTGAAATACTAATCTATAATCATTATGGACTGTGGAAATCTGATGTCTATCATAGAGGAAACTGATAGACAGGGCCTAACATTCATAGAAATATCCAGAGTCAAGACTGGATAGAGAGCCTCTAGATAGAACCTCCATTCTCTTTTGACCACTACTCTAAAATGAAAAACAATAGATACATTATAATCAAAAAGAAAGAAGAAGCTCACTTACGACTACTTTCCTACAAACAGATTCAGGGACATGTGTATACTTGTACTTTTATTGACATTTCATGCTTCATCAATCACTATAATATTTCTTCCTTTCTTCAATGATATGTTTGACAATGGAGATTGCAAAGCACTCACAACATCGAATGATCCACCATCCCTATAATTCTGCCACCATCTGTTAAAATTTATACAATATGAATTTGTTTGGATTTTGTTTGGATTCACTATTGAGATATAAATTAAAAGTCACATAATACTCATCAAATATCTCTCCTTATGATGTAGGTGATGGAAAAGGGGCCTACTCAAATACAGAAGCATGAATTTCTAATTCTTCAAGCAGTTAACTCCACTATCCTTACTGAAACCGTACTGTGGACTATACATAAAAGAACAAAATGTCCATGTACTCAACAAACAAAATGCATCTGTTGCCATTTTGTTACGCTAGTACTTTGTATTGTGATAACAATTCCAGTATCGAAAGTTTCCAGTCTTCTATCAAGCATCTTAGTCGGTTAAAAAGGTTAAATCACTTCAAAATCTATATGAGCTCAGATCTCAACACTTGTTTCAGTCTTAGCCGCTTTTATTTTCCATGTTAGTCTTCTCACAATGTAGTACAAGATTTTTCTAGATTCCGTGGTTATAAAAAATATAATTTCTAACTTTCTCACTCCCATAATAGAATAGTAAAATACCATGTAATATTTTTGACCTTATATTTTATGACATAAATTTGTATGTTTCTTTTATCTCCCACCTAGCAGGTTCTGCTACTACGGTAAGCCCATAAGCTAACAAACTAGGTGTCTTTTCTGGATAGAATATTTATTCAACAAGAACAAAAATTATTACGCTGGTACTTTGTATCGTGATAACTGTTCCAGTATCGAAAGTTTCCAGTCTGATCTCAATTTTTCAATGTAATTGTAGATTATTTTGGGGGTGAATGCTTTATAAACTTCTTGTTGAATAGTTCATGTGATTTTTGTATGAATCCACATTTTGTTTATTTGTCTACTCGAGCATTTCAAATTTTTGGTTGGCAAAAATCCCCTATCATTATGCTTCAATGGATGTTCTCTCCTCCTTCCAAAACATCCATTTTCGTGTGTTATAGAAAGGTTTCTTAGTTTTTTTTACAAGTCCAATCTGTGTGTATCTTGCAATCATTGCATGTTATTGAACTTCACTGAACTCGGCCTACTATGTTCGATTTGAATTATCTTGTTCAAATAGTCTTCACTATGGATAAAAGAGTGGAAAATTTTGGTTAGTGTGTTCATGTATGCAGACTTGACATGAGTTAGTATCCTCTTGAACTCTTAAGAGTAAAGGGATAGTTTTTACACCATAACCATGTAGGAACTGTCCAATCTTGCCTATTGCATATTTGATGAATGATAGTAACTTCAATAAAATTGGAATAATACTTACCTGTTCTCTCTCACTCTCTATATATCCAAGAGAAAACATGAATCTTGGCCTTAGAGATTAATAGACTCTGTACCTATTGAATGGCTTCATGGTACATGGTCTGGATATAACAAAGTTTAAAATAACTATTGATCCTTGTTGAGCTACAGCTCATATGGACCAGCTAGGACTCGAACCTAGGACCTTCCATTTGCTGCTGGAGTGCTCTACCAACTGAGCTACTGGCGCCTTGTGGCCAGCCCATCATCGGTCTGGGTGTGGCTTACTTCCAACACCCCCCCTTAAACCACACTGCAGGTACTTGGGGCTCCTAGCCTGGCTCTGATACCATTTGTTGAGCTACAGCTCATATGGACCAGCTAGGACTCGAACCTAGGACCTTCCATTTGCTGTTGGAGTGCTCTACCAACTGAGCTACTGGCCCCTTGTGGCCAGCCCATCGTCGGTCCGGGTGTGGCTTACTTCCAACAATCCTTTAGGATGAAAACGATGAGATTATACAGAGAGGTTATTTGTATATATATCTTAAACAAACTTTTCAATTCAATTAGGACAACTTTACATCCTAAAACAGCTACCTTCCAATACGTCTAAATCACAAATTAAACTACCTTCCTCAAACAATGCAATGCCACCACATCATAAAACCTAGAGCATCATGCCATTAAACACTCACCCATACAATTCTTAAAAACACCATTTAGCTTTATAGTTATGAGTATCATCTCAAGAGAGTGCCTCACATCTTTACTTTAACATTGTGAAGAATGATCGCAGGCAGTTGTTAATGCATTTAGACATAGCAATACAGAACATGAACAATTGCTAAACTATACCAATGAAACCAATTTGCCAAGTCTCTAGAAATTATGGTGACGAGCACAGAAAGAAAGCAAGGAAACTGAAAAAATGTTTCAAGCTAAGGAAGAGGAAAGAAAAGAAAACATTATTCTGTAGGAGGTGAAGGATGAAGGTGGGAAGAAACCAAGTAATCAGGGTCTTTTAAGGCTTTAGGGCAGCCTTGAGCTGCTCAATAATGTAGAAGTTTGTCTTGAATGATTTGGCCAGAACATCATCAGTGATACCGCTTGTGAAGAGAGCAGAAGGGACCGACACGGTGCCTGCACTGGCGCTCCCAAAGGCAGAAACAGCCATGGCCGGGTAATCATTATCTGTATTCATTTGGAAATGGAGGAGTCCTTTGGGAAACACAAATAAATCCCCCTCAGTGAGGTTCTGCTTGAAGAGCTTTCCCGTGGTGTCCACAACTCCAACGAGGAGAGATCCTTCCACAAGTAACAGAAGTTCAGAAGCGCGGGGGTGAGTGTGAGGAGGGTTTACTCCGCCCGCCGGGAATTGCAGCACCGCCATTGACACGCCTAGCCCCTCCAGCGCCGGAAACTCTGCCGCCGCTGCCTTTGTCACTTTCGCTGTCGTCTGCCCCGTCAAATTAACGGATGACGATTCTCGAAATTCCGTGCAAGTGAAGAAATCGCCAGTCAAATTAAATGAGTTCTGCCCCGCCGGAACAAGGAAATCAGTGAGAAGATCAGGATCCGATGCGTAGATTACGCCAACACTACTGAAAGCCACTAAAATTGCCATCAAACAAGCTCCATTAAATTCCATCGCTTTCCCAATATTAATACTGCACAAAGGGGGAATTCTAAATGTTTGGATGTGGAGTGAAGTTGTTAGAAAGCGTGTATTTATAGGACGAGCAGAGATTATGTTGCAGAGAATTGCGAGGACTTCAATGGTGAGGCCGGCTTTCTTTTGGCTTTCTTCTCCGTGGGTTTTCAAAAAGTTTGAAGACGTATATCGGATTTTCCCACGAAAATTGCCCACCTCAATCTCGATTATTTCAGAGCGATTATTTCATAAGATGGGTTTGTTGGTGGAAATATGGTTAGCAGTAAATCTTAAACAAAAGATGTCACCTATCATGAATTTTCGCTCAATTGCATGTAGATAATTTTTCTGCTTTATACCGCCTTGCAAAGTTACATATCCACCTATTCTGCAAATTGATTCGACTTGCATGTTTTGTGGAGACTATTTCAAGAGGGAATTATTGATGGGACCTATCTTAAGAGGTCTTCTTTTGTTATATATTTCTTTAACATCAAATTGTAAATTTGTGAGTGTCTTCTCATGGCAATCTAACATGTTATGATTGTCTTTTATATTTCAAATTAACATTTTTTTCTTCTCGTCAATTTTATAATTTTATATTATTTTTATTTGTGAATTTGAGAGTTAATTGAGGTCAATTGTTGGGGTTATAATTGGGGGACTTCATTCTCAATTGTAATACACATTGTCCAAACTCATGAGCACAGTGACGTAGCAAAAGCATGAAATCCATGAGTATAGAAACCTAGCACAAGCACAAAGCTTGTTAGCTCAATGACCCAACAAAGGTTTGAACTTGGTGGCAAGAATAACAACATCAATCCTTAACCAACACACCATGCCTTTAATGACATTAATAATTATATTTGTAATGGTGAAATTTGCATACCATGCCAATTCCCATTTAGTTTTGGGTTCATTTTGAGAGAATGTCGTAATATAATTACATAGTGACATGTGGCAAACTCTTGTGCTAAGTTTGGCTCCTTCTCCAATCCTTGTCCATCCTCATTTCCTCCCACTTTCACACATTCTCATGCATTTGATCTTATCGCTAGCTTATCTATGCTAATTCCTATACTTTCACAACATTATTAGCCTTGATACCCATATGCTTGATCCATACCTTGAAATCTACATTCCCCTATCTCAGGTCAAATCTATCCAGTGCATAGTAGTGATCCCACATGACATAGATCTAACCTAATATTCAAATTTTAAAATTCAAAAGATCAAATTTCACTCTTTCCTCGTAGATGTTGGGAGTCAACTTGTTACACATTTATGTGAAGATTCATTATGTCTTAGTGTTTGAAGACATTCATTTGAGCATTAATTCATATCCAATAATTATTCAACACTTCTAGAGCATCAACGAGCATTCAATAGGAACATTTCAACTTGCTGTACTAAACTTGGAACAATAATTGCATCAAAATTTGTATCCTAAATGACTTGCATGTTTACTTATTGTCTGCCAATATTTGCCAAGGTTGTAAATCCAACCATTCAAGGGAGTTAAATGAGGGGAATGTGATCCTTCACAATTCAACAATCTCCCCAAGGTATTTCTAAATATATCCAATCCTTAAGCACCAATATATAATAGAGATTGGAGTAAACTAGGTTGTAGAAGTACACATTTTTTGAGATTAGATTTGTAGGTCATAGATTAGATTTATGTTGTTCATCTGATTGATTTAGAGCCATAGGATCAACCTTTAGAGAATTATAGGTCTGCAAAGAGTTCAAGGGTTGTCTATTGGATAGGCTTAAGCATGAAGTAAAATTACAATGCAAGTTTGCAAGACTTCTATACATCCATGATAAGGCTACAACATTGTTTCTTTTCGAGACACTCAACAACTATAAATCTAGAAAATCCAACAACCCTCACAACTTTTAAAGTGTTTGCAAGAGTTGTCAGAGGTAAGTTACACCATTCGTTGAAATGAGTTGCACGGCAACAAAATCTATAGGCATATATATCTATTAAAGGTCATGACCTATTCTCAAGACTCATGGTGGTTGATCTCCCAAGATTAATGGCCCATACTCCTTCCCCAAGTGGTTCAAAGGATCCTACCTCTAAGGATGAACCATTGGCTAGAGCCTGCTAACCCATGTGCTCATGAAATTCTCTACAAAGAATATAATCAACATTGCCAAGTAGCTTCCCATGCCGCATTGCATACTTCAACATTGTGATTTGGTGTCTTTTCCAACACCCTTCATGCTCCCTTAGCACCTTTAAATACTCTTCAACATGCTTTGTTTACTATAGGCATCACTCTACAAAAATACACAAATGCAACAAGTATCTTGCCAAACAAAAAACTCCCCATACTCCCAAAACACACTATGCCTCATCCACAAGATAACACACATTGCAAGGTTAATGCCCAATAAATGCTTGATTCACACATTGATAATTTACTATAAATGTTCATTTTGTGTTTAGATCAACCACACTCCAAGATCATGCTCAAGCCAATGGTCCATGAGAAAAATCCTATAAACTCTTGGAAGTTTATGCCACCCCACAACACTCTTGACTACACCCAAACATGCATGCAAGCTTCACCCAACAAAAATGTAGAGACAAAAATTTCACCTATGACAAAAGTGTTGGAAACAACATAAATCATAAATGACTTATAAAGAATCGACTGGGTGTGGTCTAGTGGTTAAGACCACTTGGTCCTTATTGTGGAGACCAAGGTTCATATCCCCCCAAAGACATCTTGGCTTCTAAATGGTTGTGGTTCTATGTAGGTGACTCTTGGTACTCTGAGGTCCTTAAGTGGAGTGTGTTCGAATTCTGGTGTACTCTGGTCTCCGTAGCTTGACAGGTTGTGGTAGCAATGGTGTACAATGATGAATCCACTTGTGGCGATCCACGCCACAAGCGGCATGATGGCAGACTTAGCAGGGCCGCACTACTGGCGATCCATGTTACAGTGGTGGTGACAGTTCTACAGGGAGGAGGTCCCCCTTGTGACCTTCGCTGGAGTGGGCTAGCCTAAAAATCCCTCACTTACCAATAAAAAAAAGCAAAAAAAAAAAAAAAAGACTTATAAAGCCAAAACCACCAACACACACAAGAGGATCATTTTGGGAGAAAAACCTTGACCAACAAAAACACAACACCTAAAAAATATGCAAACAACTAAGACAACTTTCCCTCAAAGTATTTGCATTCCAGTCATTATGCCAAACACCAACATAGTCTAACATAAGATTTACCTTTGAACATGAACTAGAACATCTCATACCATGCTACAAATGATTATTGTGATGCACTACATAGGGGGGTTGAGTAATACAAGAAAAGAGTGTGAGATAAAAATGATTTTGAAATGGTTACATTAGGTAGTCTTTATGTCATTGATCAATTTAATCACCTAATAAGTTTAGGTTTTTTTACATTACAATGTACAAGTATCTACATAAGGATGGGGGGCCAAAAAGTGGCTAAACTTTCATAATTATCTAAAGTACACTTGTATTCTAGAAAACATAATGTGTGTGCATTATAATGTGTTCACATTATGGATCATATGCATTTTCATAACACGTGTGCATTATAATGTAGACATGTTCCAGTTTTGACCAATCAAATGTCACTCTTAGGCTTGGAACAAGTTTGAATTTTCCAATCATAAGGGTTGGACATTCAAATTGGGTGCAAAAAATATGTTTTACAAAAGGGATACAAAAATAAACAAATGTTGAGCATGCTCTCAATTAGGTTCATCTAGTTAGGATAAAATTAAAAGAACACTACTACAACATAAAGCTTCATCTTAGCTTTCTAACCATGTAAGTTTTTCAAAATTAAATATATTAAGGTCTTGATCTCTAATTACTTTTAATAGCACGTCTTCATGCCAAAAATGTATATTGTTTTTTCTCATACATTTTTTTATACACTCATCCAAATTTGAAAAAAATACATTTTCACATCCTATGTTTCATTCTACATATTGAAAAAAATAATTTTTAATTATTTTTCTTAAAATTAGGGGGGAGCATGCTCAGTTTTCTATTTTTCAAGATATGTCCACTTTGAAAATTAGTAAAAAATATATATTCATTAAAAGATTAGGAAAAAAATATATGTACTAATACATGATCTTAGCTAAATTTCTACTAAATGGATTTGTAAAATAATTAACAAAACTCAAAAAATGAGTGTGAACACATTCAATATTATATTGTATTTTTGGGTAAAAAACAAGACCACTTTATGCTTTGAAAATTTGAACCTCCAAATCTCCACCATTTTAAAAAAAGTAGTTTAGAAACTAGATTCTGAGCACTAGTATTCTTGTTCTTATCACATTACCAAATTATAGCATAGGTATGTCAAATTACTCAATGAATTTTAGCTTTTATTGATTTCAAGAAAAAAATGGTCAGCTTTGACCCCCATTTCCATGCACGTACCTATACAAAAGATGTCATTATATAGTCTCACTGGACTTACTTTGTCCATGCAATGCCTATGTCCTACATTTCATCTTGTGACTTCAAACACTATTCCAATGATAGATTTATTTCCACATGAATAAGAGCACTCACTAGTTTGTAGTCCTACATCTTGAAACTCTACAAAATAGAGTCAATGTACTTCCTCTAACTTAACCAAAGTTCTATCTTAGCTCTATCTCTCCTAATCTTGATCCCTAAGATACCTAGTAGCCCCTACATATTTCATCTCAAACTATAATGAAAGTTGTAATTTAATAACCTTAATCATATCCTTACTATTACTAATTAGAAACATCTCATCAAATAAAAAATAATAATAAATTTATCACCTATCTAATTATAATAAACATGATATCAATTAGATTTATATCTAACAAATGGAAACTTCAAGATATAAGCATTAGACTTCTAATACCACATCCTTGAGACTATTTCAAACCATATAGAGATTTCTCAACTTGTAAACCAAATCTTATTTACTCTTTACCACAAGGTTCTTTGGTTGTGTTATGTATATTTTCTCCTCTAAACTCCATTCAAAAATGTTGTCTTAACATATTTTTATTCAAACTCAAGGCTAATCATAGTGACAATAGATAATAAAAATCTAATGGAAGTAAGCTTTGCAACAGGAGAGAAAATACTATCAAAATATATTCCCTCAACTTGGTAATATCCCTTAGCCATCAATATTTCCTTATACTTTGTAATCTTACCCTTATAAGTGAATTTATTTTTGAAGACTCATTTACAACCAATAGGTTTGCTTCCTTTACACAACTAAACCAAATCCCAAGTCATATTCTTCCCCAAGTTTCTAATCTCATCATTCAAGGTATTTTTCTTGTATTTCCTTGTCTTTGACTCAATTACCTCATTCATAGATCTGGGCACATCATTGCTAGAAAAGCAAAGAAAAATGTAACAAAAATTAGGTGCCCTATACCTTTCTAGTTTTTTCCTTTGCTAAGAGGACCTTCTCAAAAGTAGATTTTAAGGTTCTTCTTCCTCATTAAAATACTCATCTAGATCAACTCCCTCTAAAGGTTCCTCTTCAACCTCTAGTTCATTCTCAAATGTAGCTTCATTGTTCTCTGACATAGACTATTCTTTTTTTTCTCTTCATCTCTTGGTTGCTCAAGCTTAGGAGAAGATTCAATTTCTCTGAAAGTCACATTTTGATTATACACTATCTACCCAATATTGATTTCTTCTACCCAAAACTTATGCTCTAAACTATCACCATTGACCATACTCCTGGTTTTCTTTGTCAATATCCTATTCATTCTCTTTGCAACTAGACATTGTATTAACGGGTGTATGGATTTTTATTTTATCTAGATATCTGTATTTCCTTACAATTTTGTTTTTAATTTGGAGAAGAAAACTCTCCACAATTCTATTATAAGAACTTTGATCTTCTTCTCTACCTAGTTCTTCAAAAGAGCCCTAAACTCCTGAACCTATTGAAGACTTCAATTTTTTGTCTAAGAAAGAGCACTCACATTTTCTTAAAGAAATCATCAATAATAGATATATAGTATATGGATTTTATTTGTGAAGAAATAGTAATACGTCTAAAAACATGAATCAAATCCAAAATTGCATCAAATATAATAGAAGATCAAATAAAACATAACACAATTTTATTTTTTGTATATGCAATATTCACATAAATTAACATCTAAAGAATATTTGACAATCCCCTCATCCATATCATTATATTTCAAGGCACTAATTACTTTCCCACTAATTTGGACCATGTGTTCCTACCACAACACAGTCTTTTCAATAGATAGCTTTTGGTTCTTAGAAGCAAGAACCTCAAAAGTATTACATTCAATTAGATTGCTAGTATCAAGACAAAATAGAGTTATAGTATGAACCATCTTTTCCAACATCATGGCTCCTCTATCCATTATTGGCAGCAACTAGTACAACAAACATAAGTCACCACACTTGGCCACAAGAAGGATGCAGAGCATAAGGCCAACTAGGCCTAATAGGAATAGTCATCTTTTGTAAGGGGCATGCCCCTAATAGAGTCATATGTATATAGTAACATAGAAGTAGAAGTAGGAAGTGATGAAATAGAGAAGAATATAAGAGATTGTATATCTGATGTTGTAATACTTGAAGTATATATATTAAGGATGATATATGATGTGGATTCTCATAAATGTTTAATTTTTGTATGATGAGTTTTCTATTATATTAAGCTATTATATAATGGTAATTTCTACTATAAATACTTTGGTCATTCTCTTACTATCATAACTAGGGTATAAATACAACAAGCAAGACAATTGGGCTCAAAAATCTGGTCTATGATCCCTCTTATCTTGCCAACATTTAGGTTCCATTGTTGAGACCTTGGTAAAGTAGTAAAGAAGAGATCAGAGTACCAAAAATAATTGTAGAGCAAGGAAAGTTATTAAGAAGAATAGTATAAACAAGGTAGAAAATTTGTATGATTTGTGGTAGATTCTCCTAGGTCCTAACTTTGTGAGAGGGGGTCAAGCACCTAGGGGATGACAAATGGAAAGGGGGGTATCTTGAAAAGATCCTTGAAAAGATGTGAATAATCAAAGTAGGCCAACCATGGGATGCATAAGGGATCAATGAAATTCCACATCTTAAACACCCATAGAAATAGGAGAAAATAAAAAGTTAAGAGAAATTAAGGAGAATATCCAATTGGCAATGGAATTAAACATGGAATAAAAGAGACAAAAACAAACACAAGAATGACAAGAAAGATACTGCAAGAGAATTGATAAGGTTGAAGAGATGGAGATAGAGTGAGCCAAAAGGGTTGCAACTAAAAAAGATAAGGAGGAAGAGATAGAGCACCAAGGGGGCTATGACAGAAAAAGAAAATGAAACTTCACACTATTTGAAGATACAATTGAGCATGCCACAAAGATTGCAGCCGATGATCAAATATTATTATTATATAACACTCCAAAGCAATTGAACTCTCATCTTGATAAAGGAACAAAGATTCTCAATAACTTAGAAGGAAGTATTGCAACATATGGGATATCTCATAAAATATGGGAAGAAGGATGTAGTAGCGTAAAGTTTCCACCACTTCTAACATTAAATAAAGCACCACATAGTCAACCTAACCTATCTAATATCCAAATTATAATTAATGAAAGATTTGAAAAACTCCTAAATTCCATGGAAAGCTTACAACCTCTAAAATTTGATGTGGAGTATTTGGATTAGTTAGGTACAAAAAAATACAAAGAAACTAAGAGATGAAGGTGGTCTCTATGAAGGTATTTGGGAGGGTTGCTTGATTTTTTTTGGTCTTGGGATTTTTGGATTGGAGGTTGATTTTGCAAGAGCTTATTTTTGGGTGGATGGATTTCACATAGGGTTAAGGTGTTTGGTTTTACTTTGCTTCAAGATTTAGATTTTGGAGGGTTTTTTAACATTTGATGTTCAAGGATTTTGGACTTTCCAAGACTTTTTAGTATTTTAGAATTTAATTTTTTTTTTTTATGTTTTTGGATTTTTAGGATATTTCATGGGTTTCAAATAATTGAAAACACACCAAACACATGAAAAACCTAATTGATTCAATTAGGAGTGTTTGAATTATGATCCCACCAATATTTTCCTTGATCCATGCATGGAAAGCAGGGCCCATGAGGAGGCACTAACCACTCTTGATCCTCAATATCAAACTAAGGCATGAGAGGAGAGCATACATGTCCTATAAATTTTTTTTTGAGGCATGTGGTGAGTAACTTCCTAGGGCTAACCACTTACTGTGCATCATAAGATGAATGATCAAATGGTTCCTAACTAAGTTGGAACAAGGTTTGCTAGGGATGTCCTTTATATACCTAAAGACATGTGAGGACAAATCCCATCAATGAGAGTGTTGTCTAGGGAATGTGATCTAGGTCAAATCCCTTCTCACTTCACCTTGTCCCCTTATGTGGACAACAAGATTGTGCCAAAGTCAATTCTTCCTCCTTTAAGGTGAATCTTTTGATTCTCCCCTTAATTTATATATAGCACCAGAATGCATGGGTTTGGGTTATCACTTAGTGATGAAATCTAAGCTAGGCTTGCTAAAAAGAAATTAAAAAAATGACTAGATAATTTTTATTTCCTAGATCTCCTTGTGGCATGAGGAAAGAGCATACACACCTAGCCTTTTGGGATGAAAACAAAAAAGTGAATAAGGAGGTTCTTTTGATTCCTAGAATCACCTTTCAGTTTTAGGGAAGAGAATACACCACTTAATCACCAAAGACATCAAACAAAGTTCATTAATCCTTAAGCATGCAAATGTGCAACTAACAACTAGTGGGTAAATAAACCTTTGACAAGTGTAAGCTACACCCACAAATGCTAGTAGTTTTGAATAAAAGGTCTTGGACCCATGAATTTGATGTACAAAGGGGGTTAGCACAACAACAACCAATAAACCAAGATTAGTCAAGAGGTTAGCAATGCACAAAACCCAAGAAAAATATGAAATGATAAATGACAAAAAGCATGCATTACAACAGGTTATGCATGTGCTCAAATAGAAAATGCACATGCAACATTTGAAATGAATAATAATGCCAAAATGGAGTTTAAAGCGTTTAATAGTACTTACCACACACAAACTCGAGGATTAAATAGATGCATTAAATTGTGAGATGGAAATGTTGACCTACAAACACATGCTAATTCATCCAAACCTACATAGAAAATGAGAAAACTATACAAACAATAAGAAAATAGTAAACTTGCAACGTCCAGGTTAGTTAAAATGATTGAAAACACATGTTAGATGTAAACAAGGTTGCAATACTAGATTGAGGCAAAAAAATAGTCACAAAGAGCAAAAAAGTTATGTTACTATAAAAAATGTCCATGTTGAACCATGAGTCATATGTGCCTAGGGTTTTAAACGAGCACTAATCTATAGATGCATGTGCTAAAACATCCAGGAGGCAGAAAAATAACTATGAACCTGAAAAAAATGATAAATATGCTTGCAAAAATAAGGTTAGACCTATAAAATGTTATGAAACTTTTAAACCTATAATATAGATCTCAAAAACCTACAAAACAAGAATAATGATGAAAATCACGTTAGGTTAGAGGGATGAAGTTATGCGTAGAGGAAAAACACACATGTCGATTCATGAGATACACATGTTGAACTGCAAATGAATGCGTTGAAACACAAAGGGCCTATGCTAAACCATGAAGACCTATGAGAAAAAGATCAAAAACAAGCTAAGAAAAGAGGATTAGTTAGGGACACAGGTCCCATTAGGTGTACCAAAATGTGTGTGATAAAATGTAAATAAAACATAAATTGACAAAGCATACAAAGCCTATTCTAACCTACACTAAATCAAACACTTCAAATTGAGAAAAGGGAGAGAAAATATTAATGAAAACAAACAAGTTCTTGTTAGCATAGTATAATTACATTGTTTAACCACTCAACGGTTATGGTTGTTCAGTTACAGGCGGTTCACAACTGATATTATAAATACCATATCTATTCATCAAATTATAATCAATAAAATTATTGCCCCTTCAGTTCTCACCAACACAAATCCTTGGTGCAATAGATGTGTTCAATGGATTTGTGGGTGTGAGGAAGGATTTTGGTTGCTCTATGATCTTGTAGAATGTATTTGCATTCAACTCATTTATGAAATATGCTAAAGGGATGAGGTATTTACAGATTTGGATGGAGGTAGATCAATGGATGAGAGATCTTGGGAATGGAGGGCTAGCGTTGATTGAGAGACAATAGTGCATGAGAAGCCACCAAGTGACACTTGGAGATCGATGCACATGATTAGGCTCATGATCCAAGGGATTTGGATGTTTTCTAGATAGAAACAGAGGGATGCGATTGAAAAAGGATCTTTTTGGAGCCATGTGCATACATGTCCATCCTTGTACAACCTTGAAGCCATGTGCAAGGTTGACTTGGCTAATGATGATTTGGATTGTGCAAATGATTAATTAGTTGATTAGGGGATTTTTAATCAACTATAATTGAGGGAGAAAATAAACGAATTAAATAAATATTTTCTATTTATTTAATTTTTGGGAGAATGACATAGGAATAATTGGATATAATTAAATAAATGTTGATTTATTCAAGGTGGATATTAGAAGTGTTGATTTGATGAATTAATTAAATAAATGGTTATAATTTATTTAATTAATAGTGTCAAAGGGGTTTATTTATTAATTAAATAGTCAAGGATCATTTAATTAATATTAATAGAATAATTAGATTGTTTATTTAATTAAATAAAATTTATTTAATTAATTTTAAAAGAATAGTTAGTTCATTTAATTAAATAAATATACTTTATTTAATTAATTTTAGAAGAACGATTACAGATTGAAATAGTGACAATAGAAATGTTGAGAGGCATTTTTAGGTGTCTACACACCCAAATGATCGTCTTGTATGTGTGTTGTCAATTTTGTCATTATAAGTCATTTATGATCTGTGTTGTTGCCAATAATTTTGTCACGAGTGAATTTTTTTCTCTACATTTTCTTGGGTCAAGGTTGTATGCATGTTTGGCTGTGGTTGGGAGTGTTGTGGGGTGATACAAACTTCCAAGAGTTTAGAGGCCAGGTACCATAGATGACAAAGCACATGCAAGCATGATTCATGGACTATTTTTGGTGGACCATTAGCCTAAGAATGATCTTAGTACATGGTAGATCTAAATGCAAAATAGGCCACAAAATAAACATTTATAGTATGCTCAATGTGTGGATGAAGCATTTATTGGGAATTAACCTTGTATTCTACATTATCTTTTGGGTAAGGCATTATGTGTTTTAGAATAGTGGGGAGTTTCTTTTTTTTTTTTTCTGGCAATTTGGTTTTTGCATTATGTATTTTTGTAAAGAGTGATACCTATAGAAAAGAAAGCATGTTGAAGAATATTTGAATGTGTTAAGGGAGCATGGATTGTATTGGCAAAGGCACCAAGTCATAATGTTGAAGTATGCAATGTGGCATGGGAAGCTAGGTCACTACTGATCATGCTATGTACAGAAGTTCATGAGCACATGGGTAAGCAAGCTCTAACCAATGGTTCTCCCTTATAAATAGCATCCTTTAAACCACTTGGGGAAGGAGCATAGGTCATTGATCTTGGGAGATCAACCACCATTGACTCTTGAGCAAAGGTTGTGGCCTTTAATAGATATATATGTCTAAGGCTTTTATTGTTGTGCAACTCATTTCAACCAATGGTGCTAACTTACCTCTAAAAAATCTTGTGAATACTTTGAATGGAGTGAAGGTTGTTAGATTTGCTAGATCTATAGTTGTTGAGTGTTCCCAAAAGAAACAAAGTTGTGACCATGCCATGGATGCATATAAGTCTTGCAAGTTTGCTTTGCATCTTTATTTAATGTGAAAGCCTATCTAATAGACTATCCTTTGACTCTTTTCAAACCTAGAGTTCTTTGAAGGTTGATTCCGTGACTTTACATCAATCTTACATAACATGAATTTGATCTATGAGCTATAGATTTGATCTAGAAAAATGTGTGCTTCTGCAACTTGGTCTGCTCCAATCTCTATTATCTATTAGTTCTTAAGGATTGCCAATATTTAGAAATACCTTGGGGAGATTGTTATTGTGAGGGATCACATTATCCTCATTTAACTCCTTTCAATGGTTGAATTTACGACCTTGACAAATGTTAACAAACAAGCAAGCATGTAAGTCATTTAGGATAGAAATTCTGATGCAATTATTATTCTTTTTACCATGCACCAGGTTGAAATGTTCCTGTAGAATGCTCCTTAATGTTCTAGATGTTGACTAATTATTAGATGCAAATTAATTCTCAAGCCTCAAATAAATGTCTTTAAACACTGAGACATAATGAGTCATCACAAAAATGTACCAAGTTGACTCCCAACATCTACATGGAAAGGGGAGAAGTCAATCTTTTGAATTTTAAAATTTTGAATTTTAGGTTAGATATGTGTCATGTGGGATGACTCCCATGTGTCATGGAATTGACCCAGGCTAAGGGAATGTAGATTTCAAGGTATAGATCAAGCATATGGGGATCAAGGCAAATAATGTTGTGAATGTGTAGGAATTGGTGCAGATGAGGTAGATATAAGGTCAAATGCATGGGAATGTGTGAAAGTGGGAGAAAATGAGGATGGACAAGGATTGGGAAAGGAGCCAAACTTAACACAAGAGTTTGCCACATGTCACTATGCAATCATATTACGACATTCTCTCAAAATGGGCACAAAACTAAATGGGAATTGGCATGGATATGCAAATTTCACTATTACAAATATAATTATTAGTTTCATTAAAGACATGGTGTGTTGGTTAAGGATTGATGTTGTTATTCTTACCACCTAGATTCAAACCTTTGTTGGGCCACTGAACTAACAAGCTTCATGCATGTGCTAGGTTGCTATACTTAAGAATAAAGTCCCCATATATAATCCCACTAGTTAAGCCTGATTAACTTCTAAGTTCACAAATAAAAATTATAAAATTGATGTTTTTTAAAAGAAGAAGAATGTCAATTTGAAATATAAAAGACATTCAATATTAGTGCTTTTGGATTAAATTGTGTGTATTTCTTTCCTTCAACGTTTCGGATCACACTCAGTGATCCATCATTAGGAAGAGGATTCAAATCATTAGAATCCTCTTCCTGATGATGGATCATTGAGTGTGATTCGAAACGTTGAAGTAAAGAAATACACACAGTTTAATCCAAAAGTATTGATATTGTATTCTACTATGGACTGAGGAAAACTCATGCCTACTATATAAAAGACAATCATAACATGTTAGATTGCCATGAGAAGACAATCACAATTTTACAATTTAATGTTAAAGAAATATACATCGTCAAAAAACTTGTTAAATTTAATAAAAGTAACGATGCATTTAAATATAGGTCCCATCAATAATTCCCTCTTTAAATAGTCTGCAAAAAATGCAGGTGACGGATGGTAAAAACAATTTGCAGATTAGGTGGGATTTATAACTTTGTAAGGCGGTATAAAGCAGAAAAATGATCTATATGCGATTGAGCAAAAATTCATTATAGGTGGCATCTATTGTTTAAAATTTACTGCTAACCATATTTCCACCAACACACCCATCTTATGAAATAATCGCTCTGAAATAATCGAGATTGGGGTGGCCAATTTTCGTGGGAAAATCCGATATACGTCTTCAAACTTTTTGAAAACCCACGGAGAAGAAAGCCAAAAGAAAGCCGGCCTCACCATTGAAGCCATCGCAATTCTGTGCAACGTAACCTCTGCTTGTCCTATAAATACACGCTTTCTAACAACTTCACTCCACAACCCAAACATTTAGAATTCTCCCTTTCTGCAGTATTAATATTGGGAAAGCGATGGAATTTAATGGAGCTTGTTTGATGGCAATTTTAGTGGCTTTTAGTAGTGTTGGCGTGATCTACGCATCGGATCCTGATCTTCTCACTGATTTCCTTGTTCCGGCGGGGCAGAACCCATTTAATTTGACTGGCGATTTCTTCACTTTTACGGGATTTCGAGAATTGTCATCCGTTAATTTGACGGGGCAGACGACAGCGAAAGTGACAAAGGCAGCTGCGGCAGAGTTTCCGGCGCTGAACGGGCTGGGCGTGTCAATGGCGGTGCTGCAATTCCCGGCGGGCGGAGTAAACCCTCCTCACACTCACCCCCGCGCTTCTGAACTTCTCTTTCTTGTGCAAGGATCTCTCCTCGTTGGAGTTGTGGACACCACGGGAAAGCTCTTCAAGCAGAACCTCACTGAGGGGGATTTATTTGTGTTTCCCAAAGGACTCCTCCATTTCCAAATGAATACAGATTATGATTACCCGGCCATGGCTGTTTCTGCCTTTGGGAGCGCCAGTGCAGGCACTGTGTCGGTCCCTTCTGCTCTCTTCACAAGCGGTATCACCGATGATGTTCTGGCCAAATCATTCAAGACAAACGCCTACATTATTGACCAGCTCAAGGCTGGCCTAAAGCCTTAAAAGACCCTGATTACTTGCTTTCTTCCCACCTTCATCCTTCACCTCCCACAGAATAATGTTTCTTTTCTTCCCTCTTTCTTAGCTTGAACATTTTTTCAGTAATTTTCTTGCTTGCTTCCTGTGCTCGTCTAAATGCAAATTGGCAAATTGGTTTCATTGGTTTAGTTTAGCAATTATTCATTCTATATTGCTATGTCTCAATGCATTAACAACTGCATACGATCATTCTTCACAATGAAGATTTGAAGATGTGAGACACACTCTCTTGAGATGAATACTCATAACTATAAACCTAAACGTTCCCAATATCTAGATCTTGTACCACAACCTCAACATAATCTGAAAGGAAGCAAAGGTGTGGAACAACGCTTCCAACACTAATCTATGTGGGGGAGATAGTACAAATTCATACAAATCATTAAACTGTTACAGTGAAAGAAACACATTCAAATACATGCATAAAATAATAATTATCATAACGCACAGATTTACGTGGGGAAAACCTTTCTAGGTAAAAAAACCCACACCAAAAGCACAGTACTTCATATTATCAGTAACAAACAATTACAATACAACATCAGCACTAAGCTTCTCCAGGTGCTCACCAATCTTCAACCAAAAAAAATTTGGGATAATTTGGACGGTGTCTCAAAAATTCTCAACTTTTCTCTGCTCTAAACACTAAAACATAGAATATTTAATGAAATATCATCCAAGAGATGGCATTGCAACATGAAATACCTCAAACACACCTAAGTATTAACGACTTTTCTCTGCTCTAAACACTAAATCATAAAATATTTAATGAAATATCACCCAAGAGATGGCATTGCAACATGCAATACCTCAAACAAACCTAAGTATTAATGTGAGTCAAACTCGGCGCATGGTAACATCGACTTTACTCATTATTGACGGTAGTTTAGTAACAATGCAACAACCTCCGTGAAAGGATCCCCCGTGTATGCAGTTTGCGTGTGAAAAGCCTCCTCCATGCACTCAAGCTGATATAGTTAACTCTGAGGATAACTATAAGTTGAGACACGTACGCGTCATTCTCAACATAATCAAGATGCGAGAGTGTTTCAAAAGCACACATGATTTTCTGAGACCATGGTTGCTCACTCCAAAAGGTGGAAGGATAAAAAGACACTCATATAAGTGCATTTACATTGCTTGTATTTGCTACTCACTTTGTTAGCCACAGCCTCGTGGATTGCACTCTTTCAGCACTAGAATTTCAGTAGCAACACAGACTTCACTTCATCTAACACTTTCTAGTCAATTACCATCTATATCACTCATGATAAGTAGGTGTACCTTTTTCCGCCAACGTGAGCATAAACCATTTTTAGTACTTGCCTTGTATTCTATTAGATTAGTTATTACTGTTGTACCCTATTTTTTAATAAATTAAAAGACCAAAACAAATATTTATCTTTCATAAAGTAAGGATGCAAATTTAAAAAATAAAAATAAAAAATAAAATATTAATAATTTGATTGACTAATATGTTTAGCTTGGTTACTCCCAGCTCCGTGTATCCGAGAAGAAGAAAAATAATAATTATACTGCAGTTGAGGTCGGTTAAAATAACAATTATACTGCAGTTGACGTGGGTTATAATTATGGTTTTTACAGACAGTACAAACTAATAAAATCTGAGCACATATTCCATGCTATGTAAATAACTGTCATGAACGCCATTGCCAACTGTTTTTTAAAATATAAAATCTATTTAACCACACTTCTTAAGTATCTCTTAACATAAAGACATGGTTGTCATGTAGAGATGTGTCTATTCATATGTTTTGTCTATTTAAAGAATCTTTAGATCCATAAATAGTATATAGAGAAAATATATTCAAGCTCTCCAATTTTAATAATTGGTATCAGAACCACTGAGAATTATACTCTAGGGCTAACAAACAATTTTACATGTTATTTTTCTAGTATGTGCACATAAAGCCCTTTGCAAATGTAAATGATGCTGACCAAGAGTTCCATCCTTACGTAGTCACCATACTAAAACCACAACATCATCAATAACTAAAAGGGATTGGGGGAATTACATTTCCATCAAATAACTCAGTTACCAATGCATCATAGTTATAGAGATATGAGATGCCATAATCTTAGCCAGCATGCCATTCTCATTTCATATGAAATCTGGGCTAGTTTGTAGCGATTCACAACAATCTTGTTTGTTTTTCAAACTAGATATATTAATTAATTTTATAACCAAAATCAGCATTACACCTCTTGAAGCAACTCAATATATCAATCACTATAAGGATTGTGTCTACAACTGCGTCAAATGTGTCATTTGTGAAAGAATCTAATGAAAAACCATTACCCCAAAGCTATGCAAACAATTTCTATGAACACAAGAGTAGAAACAAAAGAGATTAAGGCAATGATAAATTGAATTATTTCCCCTTTTCATTCCAATTGTGGACAAAATATTTTGTAGAGTAATTGGGATTCCAATTGCCCCAAGCATTGCGGTAAGCCCGAACTAGATTGCAACGATGTTAGCACAAATGAGATATTGGTCATTGAAGATTCATTAATGGATATTTTAATAGACATGTCATTTGGAGCCTCTAGAGATTGAAATCCACTCATAAATAAATACTTTGGATAGCAAGTTCTTGTGTCATTAATGTTACCATTTTTTCACCTACAACTCAAATTGGTAGAGTTGAAACAGTTCATTACATTTTGAGGTGAAGAATATTCTAACACATTCCTACTATGCTTAACCATGGCATATTTTAAGTGTTTGAGAAAGGATTGAATTCAGTTTTGTTGTTCAAAGTAAAGAAACATAAAGGAAAGTACATATATGTTACATCCCTAATTTTTGACTTTCTATACTTTTACTTTTTACTTGGACGTAAGTAAATTTATTGTGATGTTTAGATTGATGACAAGGAAAAACATGGATTTTATTAAATGTCATTTATTAGAATCATAGAAATGATTATGGTATTATCAATTTAGTATTTGTATTATGAGATTTGATTTATTAGTTGAATTAATTGAATAATGGTGCACTGATCACATATTGTTTGATGACAAGTGAAACAGGATTACAGGTTATCAGATGACTCTCGGAGAAAAGAAGAGAGAGAGTATCTTTCCAGGAGAGAGATATAGACCTCAGGTTACGAGTGATTTATTTGCCAAATCGAGTTATAAGTGTTAAACAAAAAAGTGAACCAAGGTGTCGTAAGAGGTAAGCTTTGTCTTGCCAGTTTACTTTTGAACCTAATCAACAGGGAGTTGATATTGTTTTCAAAACTTGCTAAGTCGTATTAAGTCATCTTAGTTGTTAATAATGTTAACGATGTCATTTGAGTTTGATTTATAACCATATACGTTCAACGTAAATATTACGATGTTATTGTCATAAAATGAATATCTTAATACTATTATTAAGATACTTGACGTGTTATAACAATTCGTAAATGTTAAGATGTTTTCATCAAAATTATTAATATGTGATATTTGCCAATGGATTATGATGGGGAGACAAGTTCAACCCAATCACGATATCTGTATTCCATGGTGTAATATTATCTTATTATTGAATAAACTATATCTGCCTAATGTAATAGGCAAAGATATGAGGATTATAATTGATGTAATCAATATGTAGATGCCTTAGCATCAAATGAGGATAATACCTCATAATGAGTTGATAGTTTAATGCTTGAGTAGTCGAAGGCTTACAAATAGGAAAGCCTTCATTACATTGAGTGGTGGAATGAACCACTTTAAGTGTTTATTAAATGAGTAAACGTAGGTTTAATGCCTTGTCGGCCTCATTGAAAGAAGAGCGGTGGTGATGCTAACCACATTCACTAAAGCTCCCTCAAAGAGTGTTCTTCCTGTCGACATGTGTAGAGATATACAAATTTATAGCTTGGTTGAAACTGAATCATGAAGCGGATTTTTTTGTATTCAATGTGTTTCCAACTATAAAGTGTGGAGGAACAAAAAATAGGGATGACACATTATGAATCTTGTTGAGTCATTAAAAACTAGGACTCAGCTAAGTCATTGGGGGGGGGGAAAACATCATCGAGGAGAATGTTATTTATGCTTTTAGGAGGTAAAAAAAAAGGAGTAGAGTCTGCGGTAAGCATCAGAGGGAAGAATTGGAAACCGGTTAACAAGAAGATATCTGGTCATTAGCAAGGAATAGAGCTCACAGTGTACGAGCTCAAATGATCATTGAATCATTTGAAATTGATTAAAACTAGGTTATTACCCCTTAGTCGCTATCTTTAAATAGTTTTAATAGTTGCTTATGGTCATGTTTCCATTCAATTTGTAAGTCACTTCTTTAGACTTCTGAGCGGATGAAGTTTAAAATGCCTTGTAAGTTTTGTTAGCTCTTGTTTTTTATTATGATGAGTCATGATTTGATTGATATGAACCTATGTTCTAGTTATTTGATAATAGCTTATCTAATATCTTATCAATATCATTAAATAACATAGCCAATGATATATACATTATTGTTTTAGTCAAGAATACCTCTATTGTATATAATATACTTGATCATTAATTCCATTTATGTTAAGTCTCTGTCCCCTGAGAACAAAGAAAGAATCTAGTGAGTGATATCAAATATTTATATCTACCTATCAAGGAACTCTTAAAACTCTTAGTCGAAGCTAGATGATTTACTGCTCCAGGGTTGATGATTATAATCTTATCTTGGAACAATTTTTCGAGTTGATGTTGTGAACATCATAATGCTCATTATGGCTAATACTTTTAAGTTAGAAAGCTAACTTGATCAGAAAATATTACTATACATTTGGCTGTTAAAATAAATATTAGTCTTATGTATTTAATATTCAAGGACAAAAAGTTAAGAATGTATAACTATTGAATATTGTTGTGTAATCAATTTGTATACATGTCTTTTGTTCTGGCAAACCATAGGTTTAGTATAAACTAGTTATTATGGAAATATAGCTTTGCAAGTTTTAGATACTTCGAAGATAGGACTCTTGTACTCTTTAGAACACTTTAATTTTAAACAGTTATTAATATCAAATAAGGGAGTACCTTACTCTAGGGATGCCCAAAGTGAGAGGATTTTCCCACTTCAACTTGGATGAAAACACTCATTTATATAACTCTATATAGTTAGTGTGCAAAAGGAGAAGAACTTTAAACATGAATTCAAATGGATATCAATTGGGATTAGACTGTCAACTAATTAGGGTCTAACTAAACTTAGGAGAAACTTAGACTTGGAGTTGAATTGTTTGGCAATATTACTATCGAGGTATTCTCATATATTTTAAAGTAGGACTTATATGGAAGTCGAAACGCCCTTTAAGTCAAAAGAAGACGAAAGGAAAATCGTTTATTTGAACACTTTTATTTCTAGAATTGATTGTTTGATATTCCAATATCATGAAAAAGGGAAAAATAAACCTTAGATTGACCCAGTAGGGTTAAGTATTAAAGGAACCTTTACGGGTTGCAACTTGTTTAGCTATTTCTATATGGGACGACAAAGAAGGTTGAGTACCCAGAATAATAATGTTCATTTCATGTACTTGTCAAAAGGATGATGTGTCCTTATTAATAGTGTTTATCCTTTGTAGTAGATTATTTACAAGTCGACTTGAGAGATAAGTCATAAGCCTCTGGTATTGCAAGCATGCAAGAGGTACTATTAATGGTTAGTCAACCATAAAGTTTATTATACCTTAATTGGTCACAACTTCTCTTAGCTATTACTTGTTGATAGGTGATGAATCTCAAATGATTGCAAATATGCAAAGAGATACCCAAGAATAGATAGTCATTCCATAAGGTCTATGAAGCAATGATAGTGTCTTGTGAATCCACCTAAGTCAGAAAGACTAGGTTTGAGTTAGACAAAACTCTTTAGTTAAACCTTAACTTGACCTATATATGGTAATTATTTATATTAAATCAGTAAGATCATTATATAGATCGTGATTGAAGGGACAAGCACCCTAACTATGTATAATTATTCTTACTTGTAAGAAAGGAAAACAATTTCTTAGACTATGATGCTTAACCTGGGTAAGGTAACCATCTTAGTCATTGTAAAGCGATTAAAAATCCTTATGAGTTGATAAGTCTTGGATTTTAGGTATTGCAATAATGTAATGAGAATCCTCGTAAAGAAAGATAGTTGATTAGGTCTATGGATTATAGGTAGTGAATGTAAACTTGTCTAGCTTGGGAAGACTAAATTATTGAAATCATCATGACTTCATAAGTTAAACATAGTTGACCAAGTCGAACTGTAGTAATATGATAGTATCCAAGTTGAGTTGGGGTGGGTGAACATTATGACAACGTTCATTGCGAATGTCAAATTATATTGAAACTATGGCCATAGTAATGCATATGTCTCTGCATGCATTGTCAGTTCATTGTATCTGGATTGCATAACCTATCAGAAATCATACTTAGCTAGAGGGTATCTAGGGTTGTATGATTGATAGAGTTGTGTAGGATACAACACTATGTACTAAGGAAGGCAAATTACCACTAGTCACCTTTGGTCTATATTCCTTGTGAAGGGTAGGGCCACTTCCTATGTGGAAGATGTGTGGGAGACCGCTAGTCTGTGGTTGGAGGTAAATCACTAGAAAGATACTCTCTCTCTAGCAAAAGACATGCCAAGGCTTGCGATAAAGATGTCAAATTTCTGGATGCAATATATCTTTGAGACTTGCATTTATTGAGTCTATGTAAAAAATTATCTAATGCAAATATTTGTAATTGATTTAATTCTGTAAACATTGTACTTGAGAAAGACAATATGGTTTATTGTATTTTGTAATGAGAAATCTTGTAATTGTAGTTACTTGATTATATGTTGAATAAGAGGAAAAATTTTCTTGATCTCATTTTTACCTTATTATATTACTTTATGGTAAATTTTTTTATTTTACTATGTTTTTAGAATGTGGATTTTACAATATAGAACACAAGACATTGCCTTCATTCATTTTCGGTAATGTTTCATTCATTTCATGTTTCATTGATTTTGCAAATGAAGTATACACAGAATTGCACAAGTGTTACATTTGTATTCATTGGAAAGGAAAGAGTAATCAATGGTCCCACACAAGCCGTAGGAATAGTTGAACCAATGTAACATGAAATATGCTATACATCTAAAGATAAAAGAAATCAAAAGAAGCATAAAGGAAAAGGCATATCCATCATTCCCTGATAGAGCTTGGGTGGATTTTTTTGTCTCTTGCTCCTCCTCTCCTAATTTTCAAGTGGACTTGCATCATGGTAAAAAATTGGTTAGAGCTCCAAATATGAATCTACATATGTGCCCTACCAACAGAAATATAGCACATGTCATGATGCATTGAATCAACAAATAGTAGAAGTGTACAAGAGAGCCAGAAAGATCAAATCATCATATGAGCATTGAATTCATTATTTTATCTAACTTGTTTGTGCAATGTGCAGGTATAGGTACATTCATCATTATGCAAGACATTTCAGCATGTTCTAATTACAAGGTACAGTGAGCTTGAGAGAATATAAATAGGCCACTGTCACAGTCATCAAATGGAGAGTATACCAAATGCATACATAGTCATATGAGCATAGAACCTCAAGTAAGAATGTACAATATCAGTTCACAAAGATAGCAAGAAGAGAATGAAATCTCAGTGTTCATATACATCTACAGGAGATACAAAGAAGAACAACAAATATTTTAACTCATTCTATATCTTTCATCACAAAGCAGAGTCTATAGTATGTATGTGAGTCCATATGGAGTAGTAGAGGAAAAGTAAAGTCATAGTCTTTCTTTTAGGGTGACAATCACCACAACCAATGAACAACATTTTTTGAATGGTGAAGGAGAAGGTGAAACCCTAGTACGGTTTGTAACAAATAAGAGAGAAAACCTCTTTCATCATTTCACCACAATGAAAGCCCAAACCAACCAAATACAGAGAGGTGAACAAAATGCAAAAACATAGTGAGGTCTTTTTGTGACAGAGAACAACAAGCACAGCTGGAAGAGTGCAATGTAGGTGAAACCCTAGTAGGGTTTGTGGTAAATAAAGAAGAGCCATTTCATCACTTCTTTTCAATAAAAACCTGAGCAAATATGATGCAGGAAAGAGTGCACAAAATGCTAGAAGCAGTGATACCTTCTTTTGTAACAGAAATAGCAAGAATAGAGAGTGATATTCACTAAACCCTACTAGGGTTTACCTACAATAAGTAAAGCTATTTACCCTTTTATTTCAATGGCCATACATACTTGTTCTTGTAGCAGTCATTATGCCGTGAGTGAAAGAGCAAAGCACATAAGGAAATATGAGCTACAGGTTCTCTTTTCCAAGAGTTCAAACTCACAATGCTAGCCATAAAGGCCGAGCAAGAAGAGGAAGTGTATACATAAGCAAGATACAGTGAGCTATATGGAAAACCAATGTAAAAAACTATCTTTCTTTCCTTGTTCTTTATGCCAAAACAGAGTAAATATGGAGTAGATACATAAGCAAAAATGAAGCTACTTTTCATCATCATGTTGCTAAGCCAAAACCAAAAAGGAAGTAGCTACAGGAGCAACAAATAGTGTAAGTTCACCACCATTTCTTGCAAGAATACAAAGATATACAGAAAGGAGACTTACCCAAACAAAGATGGTGTTGAAGATAGCTCAGAAACAACAGCTTAAACCTTGAGAATGCATCAAAAACTAGGTTGAAACCCTAGTGCATTGCGGCCACATAGAGTATGGACTCATAATGTAAAATGCATAATGAGCTTGATTAGGGCAAGTTTTTGCTTTTTGGGTAATGATGCACAAACTTCAATGGTGGTTCGACCCCTTGAGGTGTCTTTTTTCCACATTTCATCAAAGTTTCAAACTCCAAATTAATGCTGCATATGGTAAAGGGCTTTAGAAAATCAAAAACCTAAAGATGCAAAGTGAGCCCATGGGGCTATGATTAATTGTTTTGATTTTCTTAAGGTTGGAAATGATAGAGTCAATGAGATAATGATGTAAAGATCACTTATGCTTGAAGATGGCATTATGACATGGGAGATAATAATGCAAGAGGATGTCATAGGCATGTGCATGGTGAATGAATATGACATGGGAGTCATAAGGATGCATGATGTACTTTTGACTTATGCATGGATGAGGTCCTATGTTGATGCATGGTGGCATGAGAGATATAAGGGATTAATTCATGATTGTTATTGATCATATTTAGTTTGTATGACTTGGAAACTAAGAAACAAATGTAAACAAATAATAAAGTAATAAATTATAAATTAATTTATTATTTTTCATAAAGTTGTAAAAGTCAAAGATAGACAAATTCATAACAAATAGTAAAGTAAATCGTGTTGATTACTTTATCATTTGTTCACATTGTTTCCCTCATCCCAAAATCATGCAAAATCAGGAGATGGAGTTAACTGAGGCATTTTGGGATCTTTTGCATGATTTTTGGTCAAAATAGGAAGGGTTTGGAATTCCATAAGGTCAAACTGGCTGTGAGGGGTAGTTTGGAGCTATTTTTGCTCATTTTGGATCAGTTATGAGGCCTTTTTTCTAGGCTTTTCTCTTTTGCTCATGAATCAACTTGGAGGAGTTATTTTTAGAGTGCATTTAAATTGCAGTGCTTTTTCATGCACTTGAGAGTTCATTTTTGATATATTGGAGAAAAACTTATGGTTTTCTCATTTCTTTCATTTTTGCTCTCTTGTGCATTGTAGAGAGAAAGAGTGTTTTGTAACTCATTTTTTTATAGATTTATATAGTACATCAGGTTACAGGTTATCTTTTTTCCCAATTATGCAGATTTTCCTTCATTTTCAATAAGATCAAGTATTTACCTTCTCAATTGTGCTACTTTATGAGTGATTGGATGAAATTTTATTGTGTTTTAACATCAGAACCTTTAAATCTTGTCTCGGTCATACTTGTATGCATTCAAAAGCAGTGAAGAATCACAGGTTTTAGGTTGTGCATTGGAATAATCATTTCTTCCATATTGTGAGAACTTAGTTTTCCTCCAAGAGAAAGTTCATTCAAGCCTTCCTTTGAATCATTTTGTGGTCAAACTACTAGATTGATTTGTGCGGATAGATATTCTGAAAGTTGTGAATCAGAGCTGCATGTTTCTATCATTTAGGTGCATCACCACCCATTTAAATCTAGTTTAGTACATTTATTAGAAAGTTTTTTAACCCTTTTCCTGCAAAGTTATTAATTTATTAGAGAATCAGAAGGGAACCAACCCATAATCTGGAGGTCTACTTTCACCATAGGGTACCCACAACCTGAAAGTATTCCAATGTTACACAGGATTGCTGAGCTTTCTAGCTTTGCATAACGGGTGTAATCCTAGTTGATAATAGTTTTTGATGTGCCCGGTGGGACAATTTGAACTCTCACAACTCAAATCTCAGCATTTCATTGTTGGTTTTTGGTGTGTGCACTAGCAATCTCAGCCTTTGGAGGTAAGAATTCAACACATCTAGTGACTCTGAGTGACATTTCTACTAGTTTTAGTATGATCAGGTGCTATTTTATTTCAAGTAATTCTAGTTTCAGTTGTTTTCCATCTTTTGAATGAGTAAACATGTCTATCTTTCATGGGAACATGTAATATCATCCATCATATAATGAAAATGCTGCTAATCCACCATCTTATCAGCCGTATCAAATCAACCATGAAGCTGGTTTTAGCCAAAATTTCATGATTTTTCAAGGAAACCAGCATGCTCAATATGCTTACTTCCCACCCACCCTTGCTCAACCTTCATATCAGCATTCATATGTCCAAAATCAGCTTCAAGAAATATCTCTGATGTCAAATCAATTCAAACACTCTCCTGATCACCTCCAAGATTTGGAGGTTAGGGATATAAAGGACACATTATTAGACTTCACAAAGTAGATAGAAGAGATCAAGAGGTAGCAAGAGTATGAGCAGTAATAGGAAGAGATGGCTTATCAGGCTCATCTCTATGAGAAAGAGTTGGAGACACAAAGGATACAGTTTGAAGAAATGCTTGAAAGGGAGTTAGCTGCAAAAGAAGAGAAGATCAAGCTTTTGGTTGCCCAATCACAAAGGCATGAGACCCAAATAGCTCCTTTCATTCCAGATCGGCCCTTTCAGGATGAGGTTGGTAGGTATGAAATTCCAAGTTTCAAACAAAGTGAGTCTCCTAACCCTTCTTAGGTCAAGATTCCTAGTTTTAGAAATCCTTTATCATTGCAAGAGCCTAAGTTGACACAATTTGAATTTGTTATGCTTTAAAACCAACCACTTGAGGAGCCCTTTTCCTCCAAGAAACTCAAGAAACTCCCCAAAGTCTCCAAATTCCAAGTTTCAGAAGTTCTAATTTTACTCAAGAACCTGTTTGCATTCAAAACCAGTCCATTAATTATCAGTATCAGTCATATCAAGTACCTGAACCAAGTCATCAAAGTTTTGAACAACCATGGCAGCCTTCTTGGACTAAGTATCCTGATTATAAAATGCCAATCTTGTTAAGGCTACCCCTCCCATACCAATCCAAAATCAGGAAGAGGAAAAGGTAGTAAAATATGAACCAATCAAGATTCCAAGTTGGTGTGGTGAATAGGAGCAAAAGGTTGTAGAGCCCAAGCTAATCAAAATTTCAAGTTTCAATCTAGTAGCTGAAGGTTCTTGCGGTTCTTTTTGTGCCACCAAATCAGAAAAATTAGATGTGGAACAAGAGGTTTCTACTGTTTGTACTGCATTCCTAGCTAAATATGAGCCTGATATTAGAGTAATAGGTTAATTACTTAATTAATTTAATCATATTGATTAATTAATTAAGTCACCTTTACTTTATTTTTCATTTAAGCTAAACTTAGGCACTTTAATTATTTAATAATTCTTTTATTAAATCATAGGGCTCACTTTAGGGTTTTGATCTCCTTTCTTAAGGATTGATCTCTTTGTAATTATTCATTCTTGTTTATGCAATTTTACTCTCTTGGCTTGTAGAGCAATATCTTTGTGTTGTTCAAATCTCTTCTACGTGACAGGGTATTTTTCTTGTAGGTGATCACTGGGTTCTATGAGGTTGGCTTTTACAACTTCAACATGGTATTAGAGCCTCGAAGCTTGTTATTTAGTCTTCAGATGGGATTTCCATATTTCAACAGAAGTATGCTCTTGATATGCTCCAAAGATTTGGCATACTTGATTGCAAGCCTGCCCCTACACCATTTCAGTCAGGTGTTGTCTTGTCTTCCACTTGCTCTACTCCTTCCATAGATTCTACATTATACAGGGAGTTGGTTGGCAGTTTGTTGTACCTGACACATTCATGTCCTGATCTTTCCTTTGCAATTGGCCTTGTCTCTCAGTTCTCACATGATCCACATGAGAGCCATTGGCAAGCTGCCAAACGTACGTTGAGGTAGATTCAAGGCACCACACATTATGGCATTCACTACACATCAGGAGCCCCTCACATTGTTGGCTTCATTGACTCAGATTGGGCTGGTGATGTCAATGATTGAAAGTCTACTTCTGGCTTTGTTTTTTGCCTTGGTTCTGGTCCTATTACATGGTCTTGCAAGAAGCAATCTTCTATTGCATTATCATCTACAGAGGATGAGTACCGACCTGTAGTGTTAGCTAGCCAGGAGGTTTTATGGCTTCGACAGTTGATGACTGAGTTTGGTTTTCCTCCTGATAGTCCCACTCTTTTTTGGTGTGACAATCAGAGTGCTATTCACATTTCACGCAACCCAGTGGAGCATCAGCAAACTAAGCACATTGAGATCCACATGCACTTCATCAGGCAGTTGGTTCAGGATGGTTCTCTCATCTTGGAGTACATTCCTACAAAGGAGTAGGTTGCAGACATCTTCATGAAACCTTTGGCATCACCTCACTATCTTCAGTTGCGATCTATGCTTGGGGTGAAGGAAGTTGTCCTTAGGGGGTCTTCATGAGGCCTTCCTTCATGTTTTTTTTACATGCTTTCATCTCTTTTTGGAGAGGAGTTTTTTCCCACTAGGTTTTCTCCCTTACTCCACTTTACAGAGATTTGGTTGTATTTGGGTACCTCATCAGGCCTAGTTGTCGGGACCCATCTTTACTTTCTTGCATTTGTCCTTAGTTTTTTAGCTTCTTTCTAAGTTCATCTTAAAGGGGGGTGTTAGAGTAATAGGTTAATTACTTAATTAATTTAATCATATTGATTAATTAATTAAGTCACCTTTACTTTATTTTTAACTTAAGCTAAACTTAGGCACTTTAATTATTTAATAATTCTTTTATTAAATCCTAGGGTTCACTTTAGGGTTTTGATCTCCTTTCTTAAGGATTGATCTCTTTGTAATTATTCATTCTTGTTTATGTAATTTTACTCTCTTGGCTTGCAGAGCAAAATCTTTGTGTTGTTCAAATCTCTTCTATGTGATAGGTTATTTTTCTTGCAGGTGATCACTGGGTTCTATGAGGTTAGCTTTTACAACTTCAACACCTGATGCATATGAAGAGGATGTTGGTTCAAACTTGACACTAAATCCTTTGCATTTCGATTCATTTGAAAAGTTTTCTAATGCTTTTTATAATATGAATGAAAGCAGAGTATAGAGGTCACAAGGTGAAAGTCTTCAGTTGCAAAGACAGAATGCCCAAGTTTCATTGGAGAAAGCACCGCATGAGGAAGAAGAAGTTGTTTCTTTGTTTTATCAACTACCTGGTTTTATTGAGCCAGATGAGGAAAGCATGCTCATACCAAAGGCAACAACAAAGGGACAACAAGAGGATGCAAATAATTGTGATAGTGTACTGGCCTATCAAGAACAAAATGAGGAGTCTTGTTTTGGAAGATGAAGAGATTGTTGTTCCTAAGAGCCTTCAAAGATCTGATAGTTTTGATGAGTTATTGGCTGTCATAATAGAAGAAGATGATTCATTAACCATGGAGGAGGAATTGACATGGCAGGTTATCATGTAAGGTGAAAGTAATGAACAACAAGAGGGAAGGTTTGATGATAGCCTTTATGAGCAGAGTGAGGAAACTCATCTAGATTTAGTACAAGATTATGAGTTTGATGAGAACATTTTCTCTAGTATCATAGAAGATTTTTGCTCTAACATTGATAATGATTTGATGCCATGTGAATCAACAGTATGTGATCAGCCTATTCAGAAGAAAAAAGTAGTCATCTCTTTGTTACTTGATGATAGATCAACATCTCCTTCATATTAGGTTGAAATTGTGATAAAGGATGTAACAGCAGATCTCAATCAAGAAACCAGGAGTATTAGCCAAAGGTTCATCCTCACAAGAGGGTGTCCAATCAAGGATTTAGCTGAGGAGATACATGTTACTATTGTACCCAAAGAGGAGATTACAGCCTTAGAACAATAGAACTGGATCATCTATTCATCCCATAACAACAGTATCTATGATCAGGTTCAGATGGTGAGTGGGTTTGTTTTTATTCTTTAGATAATTTTGCAACATTCTATAAGGTATGTTCTTATGGGCCATATCTTATCAGTAATAAATCATAACCTTACAAAGCATCCTATGTTGTTTAGAAGGGGGAGTTATTTTACAAAGCCAATTAATGGGTTTGTTTGACCAGCTTCTTTGGCTGGTTAGAGTAGGGTAGAATAAGTTAGGTTAATTTTTCATTTTCCAAGAAGTGTTGTTGC
Source organism: Cunninghamia lanceolata (assembly GCA_027924645.1). Classification (NCBI taxonomy): domain Eukaryota; kingdom Viridiplantae; phylum Streptophyta; class Pinopsida; order Cupressales; family Cupressaceae; genus Cunninghamia; species Cunninghamia lanceolata. The sequence goes on from BSBN01001650.1 coordinate 285,647, forward strand.
ACATGTTTGTTGGCCATGTCTTAAACAAAGCCATGCTAGTTGTTTCTAGTTTTAGTTTTCCTACTATATGTTTCTAACAGCTAAGTTACAAAGGTTTTTCAAGGTTATCAAGGAAAGAAGTTGACTCCATGCCCAATGGATTATTCAGACAACTAGTCTATATGCTTAGCAGGCAAGCATTCAGCAGAAATCGCTAGAAATGTTAACATTTTTTCACCTACAGCTCAAATTGGTAGAGCTAAAACAATTCATTACATTTTGAGGTGAAGAATATTCTAACACATTTATGCTATGCTTAACCATAGCATATTTTAAGTGTTTGAGAAAGGATTGAATTTAGTTTTGTTGTTCAGAGTAAAGAAACATAAAGGAAAGTCCATATAGAATACAAGACATTGCCTTCATTCATTTTCGGTAATGTTTCATTCATTTCATGTTTCATTGATTATGCAAATGAAGTATACATAGAATTGCACAAGTGTTACATTTGTATTCACTGGAAAGAAGAGTAATCAATGGTCCCACACAAGCCGTGGGAATAGCTGACCCAATGTAACATGAAATGTGCTATGCATTTGAAGATAAAAGAAATGAAAAGAAGCATAAAGGAAAAAGCATATCCATCATTGCCTGATAGAGCTTCAAGGGTGGATCTTTTTTGTCTCTTTCTCCTCTTCTGATCTTCAAGTGGACCTGCATCATGGTAAAAAAATTGGTTAGAGCTTCAGATATGAATCTCCCTATGTACCCTACCAACAGAAATATAGCACATGTCATGAAGCATTAGATCAACAAATAGTAGAAGTGTACAAGAGAGCTAGAAAGATCAAATCATCATATGAACATTGAATTCATTGTTTTATCTAACTTGTTTGTGCAATGTGTAGGTATAGGTATATTCATCATTATGCAGGACATTTTAGCATGTGGTAAAAAATGGGCTCCTACAAGGGTTGAGCCTAGCATGTTGCCCCTTGATCTTAAGGGGAATATAAGATAAGAAAAGAAACTTTCTGATCAACAAATGAAAGCATATTCTGATTGAAAATCAATGTAACATTGTCCATTCATAGTAGCCATGAAATACAAAAAGTAAATGAAGTACAGATGCTGACTATGGTAATGACTACAACTTAAAGTAAATATGTGCTTAGAATGGTGACAGCCTTCACGTGGTGGATGTAGTTAATAAACACTAGAATATAATAGCCACAGTGGGCTTCAATCACCATACTAATCAATGCAAGAGTACAGCATAGTCAGCATGACAACCAATGATGCATCATGGAGCAGTAGTCCAGGATAGCAGTAGAATAGGTAGTTACCACTTTTTGTTGTGAATGAGGTGTAAAGTTGCTATTCAATGCATGAAACAACCAGAAAGGACAAAAAATCAGTCATAATCATAAATGTCCCATCAACCAAGAAGCATATTATCAACTGAAGAAGATAGATAATAGTCATATAATGAAAAATAGTCCTATATCTGTATCTACAAAGTGAAGTGCAGCATAAACAGTCCACATAGACTGGAATAGTTGAGTCATGATTGATACCTACAGTATAATGCCATGTCAACTATCTGATATACAAGGGAGCAACATGGTACAAGTCTATGATGGAGGATTAGAATGATCAAGATGCAAATCTATTTCTTAGTAGTCATAAACTCATGGCACTATACTAAAGGTATGGTGAACATTTTATTGCAATCATAAGGATAAAGCAATCATTGAATAATCATAATGTCTAATTGTTATAAGAAGTAAAGGAGCAGCAAACTATTAGAGAGAGGCAGAGAGGAATTTTCAATGTTTCAAACCATGGAATAGTCACCTTAGGGATAGTCCATTCATCATATAATCACAATATACCTCTGCCAAATGAAGATACAGTCATAAGGTCTATCAGAAGCACCCCAAAGAACTCATAATGCCATCAGAATGAAGATACAATACACATAATACAATTCTATGCTACAAGAGTCATGAAAAGAAATATATAGATGTAGCATTTAGAAGGTACAGTGATCTTGAGAGAATATAAATAGGCCATTGTCACAGTCATCAAATGGAGAATATACCAAATGCATACACAGTCATATGAGCATAGAACCTCAAGTAAGAATGCACTGTATCAGTTTACAAAGATAGCAAGAAGAGAATGAAATCTCAGTGTTCATATACATCTACAGAAGATACAAAGAAGAAAAACATATATTTTAATTCATTCTATAGCTTTCATCACAAAGTGTAGTGTCTACAGTATGTATGTGAGTCCATATGGAGCAGCAAAGGAAAAGTAAAGTCATAGTATTTCTTTTAGGGTGACTATCACCACAACCAATGAACAACACTATTTGAAGGGTGAAGGAGTAGGTGAAACCATAGTAGGGTTTGTAACAAATAAGAGAGAAAACCTCTTTCATCATTTCACCACAATGAAAGCCCAAACCAACCAAATATAGAGAGGTGACCAAAATGCAAAAATATAGTGAGGTCTTTTTGTGACAGAGAACAGCAAGCATAGTTGGAAGAGTGCAGTGTAGGTGAAACCCTAGTAAGGTTTGTGGTAAATAAAGAAGAGCCCTTTCATCACTTCTTTTCAATAAAAACCTAAGCAAATATGATGCAGAAAAGAGTGCACAAAATGCTAGAAGCAGTTATACCTTCTTTTGTAACAGAAATAGGAAGAATAGAGAGTGATATTCACTAAATCGTACTAGCGTTTACCTACAGTAAGTAAGGTTGTTTACCATTTTATTTGAATGGCCATACATACTTGTTCCTATAGCAGTCATTATGCCGTGAGTGAAAGTGCAAAGCACATAAGGAAATATGAGCTATAGGTTCTCTTTTCCAAGAATTCAAACTCACAATGCTAACCATAAAGGCTGAGCAAGAAGAGGAAGTGTATATAGAAGCAAGATATAGTGAGCTATATGGAAAACCAGTGTAAAAAATTATCTTTCTTCCCTTGTTCTTTATGCCAAAATAGAGTAAATATGGAGTAGATACAGAAGCAAAAAAGAAGCTATTTTTCATCATGTTGATAAACCAAAACTAGAAAGAAAGTAGCTACAGGAGAAGCAAATAGTGTAGTTTCACCACCATTTCTTGCAAGAAACAATAGTTTAAGATAGCTGAGAAACAATAGTTTAAACCTCCAGAATGCATCAAAAAACCAGGTTGAAACCCTAGTGCATGGCAGCCACATAGAGTATCCTCATAATGTAAAATATGTAATGAGCTCGATTAGGGCAAGTTTTTGCTTTTTGGATAATGATACACAAACTTCAATGGTGGTTCGACCCCTTAAGGTGTCTTTTTTCCACATTTCATCAAAGTTTCAAACTCCAAAATAATCCTGCCCATGGTAAAGGGCTTTAGAAAGTCAAAAACCTAATGATGCAAAGTGAGTCCATGGGGCTATGATTAATTGTTTTGATTTTCTTAAGGTTGGAAATGATAAAGTCAATGAGACAATGATGTAAAGATCACTTACACTTGAAAATGGCATTATGACATGGGAGATAATAATGCAAGAGGATGTCATAGGCATGTGCATGGTGAATGAATATGACATGGGAGTCATAAGGATGCATGATGTATTTTTGACTTATGCATGGATGAGGTCCAATGGTGATGCATGGTGGCATGGGAGATATAAGGGATTAATTCATGATTGTTATTGATCATATTCAGTTTGCATGACTTAGAAACTAAGAAACAAATGTAAACAAATAATAAAGTAATAAATTATAAATTACTTTATTATTTGTCATAAAGTTGTAAAAGTCAAAGATGGACAAATTCATAACAAATAGTGAAGTAAATCATGTTGATTACTTTATTATTTGTTCACATTGTTTCCCTCATCCCAAAATCATGTAAAATCAGCAGATGGAGTTAACTGAGGTATTTTGGGATCTTTTGCATGATTTTTGGTCAAATCAGGAGGGGTTTGGAGTTCCATAAGGTCAAAGTGGGTGTGAGGGGCAGTTTGGAGCTATTTTTTCTCATTTTGGATCAGTTATGAGGCCTATTTTCTAGGCTTTTCTCTTTTGCTCGTAATCAACTTGGAGGAGTTATTTTTAGAGTGCAATTAAACTGTAGTGCTTTTTCATGCACTTGAGAGTTCATTTTTGATATGTTGGAGGAAAACTTATGTTTTTCTCAGTTCTTGCCTTTTTGCTCTCTTGTGCATTATAGGGAGGAAGAGTGTTTTGTAACTCTTTTTTTTTACAGATTTATACAGTACAGCAGGTTATAGGTTATCTTTTTTGCCATTTATGTAGATTTTCCTTCATTTTCAGTAAGATCAAGTATTTACCTTCTCAATTGTGCTGCTTTATGAGTGATTGGATGAAATTTTATTGTGTTTTAACATCAGAACCTTTAAATATTGTCTCAATCATACTTGTATGCATTTAAAAGTAGTGAAGAATCACAGGTCTTAGGTTGTGCATTGGAATAACCATTTATTCCATATTGTGAGAACTTAGTTTTCCTCCAAGAGAAAGTTCATTCAAGCCTTCCTTTGAATCATTTTGTGGTCAAATTGCTAGATTGATTTGTGTGGATAGATATTCTAAAAGTTGTGAATCAGAGCTGCATGTTTCTATCATTTAGGTGCATCACCGCCCATTTAAATCTAGTTTTAGTACATTTATTAGAAAGTATTTTAACCCTTTTCCTTCAAAGTTATTAATTTATTAGAGAATCAGAAGGGAACCAGCCCATAATCTGGAGGTCTACTTTCACCATAGGGTACCCACAACCTAAAAGTATTCCAATGTTACACAGGATTGCTAAGCTTTCCAACTTTGCATAATGAGTGCAATCCTAGTTGATAACAGTTAACTCTACAACCAAACTTTAAACATTTGCAATCAGGTATTACTTAAGTGATTCTTCTACATGGTTAAAATTTTATTGTATTTTAATGAGAAAGATTGGTAAAAGAGTACAAAAAGAAAATACAAATTTAAGGTATGAAAAGGATATTTTAGAAGAAGAATTGGTGAAAGTTAAAAATAAAAATGAGGAATTAGAAGAAAAGTTGAAATGGTTTGATAAACAATCTACAACCTTGTAAAGGAAAATAGTTCTCAAAAGGATGAAATATCAAAATTGAGAGAACAAAATAATATGTCAGATTAATTACTTGCAGCATACCTAAAGGAAAATATGTGTGTAAGGTCTAAGCCTACATTGTGTAATGTCTCATGTGATACAAATGATTTGTGGTATTCATTTAATGATTCATTTGATATATGTGATATAGTTAAAACTTCCTTAGATAAAGAGTGTAAGGTTGGAGATAAAAATGTTTTTGAATCTACAAATCTTGCTAGTTGTGATGATGATAAAAAAGGATATTTCACAAAGAATGTTGGTTTTAATATTATGAAAGGAATGGGATATGATAGAAAAGGTTTGGGAAAATATGAGCAAGGAATTAGAGATCCAATTGAACCAAGTGTGAGGATAAAGAATGAAGGTCTTGGATATGTTAGAGGTAAAGAAAATACAAATGATGTTATAGGTAATATAGTAACAAACAAGTCAGTTCAAGAAATGCAATGTTCTCAATGTTCTCATTATAACAGGCAAGGACATAAAAAAAATATGTTGGGATATTCATCCTTGTACTATTTGTGGTTTGAAGAATCATTTTGAAAAATCATGTTCAAATAGAGAGTGGAAGAAACAATCTTTGAAAGAGTGTATACAGATGAATTGTGGATGGATTGGTGTATCTAATTGGTGAAAGGTCACAAATGTGTACAAAATGTTATACAAGCATAAATTTTCACATATCGAACAAAATAACAATCAAACAAGATTTCATCAGAGAATTAGTGAACAAAGAAGAAATCTACTTGGTGTTTTCACTAGTAGAATTTGGCAAATAAATAACTACGTGACTAAAACTTTTAGTCACAACAACTAAAAATGACTAAATTCTACTAGTTTTTTGCAACTCAGCTATAAATGAGTAAACAAATCACTAACTTGGTTATCGACTAAAAAATTATTTAGTCATACAAATAAAAATGACTAAATAGTTAGTCACACAAATAAAAGTGGGTAATTAAAAAAATGCTTTGAATTGAAAAATTATTGGCGAGATGCAAATATTTCCTCCACTGGCGTTTCGTTAGTTTGAGATATGAGAGCCTCACAAAGGAATGTAAGCTTGAACTAATATCTTTAGTACAAAAAATCCTTCATCTTGTTCTCACCAAATGCTCATTAATGAACGAGTTTGCCATGTATGAAGAGGATTTGCATTTGAAGCTCGAGCCTTTTTGCAGACATTTGATGGAGAATAGAGTACTTCTTTGGAAAGTATAACTTTAGGACACAAGGATATTGGTAATGTAGTATGACTCAGTGCAGACTCCTTCCCATATTTTGGTGTTTTTTGAGCTTATATTGAGAAGCCCTATAAAGCTTCCTTGAATGTAAGGGTTTTTGTTTAAAATGTCATGTTTTTTTTTAAAGCAGTACATATGATGTTCTTCTTCACAAACATACAACTTCTCCTCACTCCTCATCCATACTCCAAGAGATTGAAACATATGCTCATTGCTGACTTCCTCTCTAATTTTTGGTAGTTGTGATAAAAGCTCCCAACAAAAGTTAATTGCACTCCCACAAGATTGCCACAATAGGCCCTCTAATCTAAGCAACTTAATTTCTATGGGCATTATCAAATTTTATTTTCCTCATTTAGTGATAATGATGATGTTAATTCTTCAACGCCTACACTTTGATATGGACTTAGGGTCTGCTTCTACCTCCAACCATGGTTTCCATCAGTTTTATCTTCCTTCAAGATGATTCTTCCTCTCACATGGTCATTTTCAATGCTGGGGATATAAATCGGGTCTTGTTTGACATATTTATGGTTTTATAATTTGAGGATCACCATACTAAGTTAGAATCCTCTAGTGTGCTTATTGGTCAACTAGAATTCATACTGAATTCATGAAAGAAAAATTGCTGCACTACTTGTTAATTAGAAGTTTAATTTTTATATAGCTATAAAAGAGCATTTTATTGTTCATATATACTAATATAGTTATTCCTATGCAAAACTTGTCAATCATCACTTTTTTTTGCATTTTCCTTTTTCTCATCCTCCTAGTCCAATCACATACTCCCCATTCCCATGGTAATTTCCTATTCAAATTATATTCCTTGCATTTTAGGGGAGCTTCTAGGCATTCATGTTTTAGATTTCCACATACTCCCTCTCCCTTGCATCCCCAAAAAATAGAATTGGAGAGTTCAATGAAACATTGAACCATAGAGAGATGCATAAATGTGTCTGAATGTGTAGCTACTTCCCAAATCAATGTATTGGTACTTGAAAATATAAAGAGAAAATAATGCAAAATGTATCTTCAATGGCTATAAATTGTTCATATCCAGGTTTGCTTAGTATTTTTTTCTTTGCTTTATGTTTAGGAAAAATTATATTTTAAATGTCCCCAAATCTGGGGAGCATGCTCTGTAATCAAGGCATGTCCCAACCCTGCACCAGCAACATATGGGGTACATACAAGTAAATGCCTAATTCAACAATTTTTGACCTAATGCAAATGCCCATATAATGGTGATTGAGAGAGATCTGCATATATAATTTACTTGATACATATATACATACATTTGTATATCTATGTTTATGTGTATACACATATACATGTACTTGTGTGTTTGTATGTATATACACATAGACACATATGCATGTAAAAATGTGTAGATTTCTATATATAAAGAGATGAGTGTAACAATGATAGCTCATTGAAAGAATTGCTTGAGTATTAAATATTCCAAGTGGTTAATCCTAAAAGAAAAGATATCTAATAGAGTGTATATATGCATGTACGTAAGTGGATATGAATATGCATGAAAATGTCTGTAACGAATACATATTGAAACATATCAGCTATCAATATGCAGAGTCTATCTCTACCACATAAGACATCCTTTATATAATGGTGTGTATATCCCTAAACAATCAATATGCTAGGTGACTAAGAAACCAACTCAATAACATTGCAGAAAAATTCCTTGCTTAGATTATCAAGGATTTAGGAGTTTACATTGTCTCCAATATACGTATTCTATTTACAGATTTACATAAAATTCTAGACATTTTTCTTTTCATGCTCCCATATTTCCGCATCCTCCAATACATTCAAATATAAATTGATTGGGTCTAAAACAACCTTTATCTGTTTCTAATTTTATTCAGGTAGTACAATTAAAGTTTACCCTCGATTAGTTTTTCTTGGTGCTCTATATTTAATCTACTGAATATATTAGATAAGATAATTTGTGTTTTTGTCATTTAAATGAAGAAATGTACATGTTTTCCATGTAATTTTAGAGCATGATTGTAGGGATTAAAGGATAAGTTTATAATTTTGAGGTTGCTACTACTCAATCTATCCCTTAAGGACTGTCATGTTTTGCCTCTTGACCAAGCACCTCCAAGTGCTATCCCACTATCCTTTGACAAAAACTACTCATTTCCTTCCTCAACATAGGCTTGTACCTATTAAAGATAACACTATGACTATTTTTTTCTATTCACTGTCTCTTCATGAATTTAATATTTGCATAAGCTTCATAATGTAGGGATACTAGATGCAAATGTTACAAATCTATGCACTAGGAACACCCAGTTAAAATTGACATTTGAATATTAATTTCTCAAATGAATATGTGAAAAATAGAAATTACTACTTATGAAATATGAGTTATTTTCCATTGTTTTCCATAGTAGATTTTGTCTCTATGAATATTAAAAGCTTTGAATAGTGATAAGATCTTAGGTCTGTTAAACCTTAGCACCTTCATCAAAATCTATGGAAGTTTTCCATGTTAAACCTTGTTAGACAAGGTAACAAAGAAGTCATTATTATCAAGTCAAAAGATAATAACTCAAGTAGATGGTAACTTGTGAAGATAATATGAATGAGTTTCATGACAGTCATAAGGGCATTCATAGGTATGTTATGTTTCATTGAGGACTCTTAAAAGATTTCTCTCATGAAAAACAATGAATGAAGAATGTGAAGGCAGTGTTTAATGACATGTCAAACCAAATGATAGAGAGCAGTATGACAAGCCTTTCATGGAAATGTTGTTTAAAGAGTGGTGTCTCTAAGAGATTTAATGAGATTTTTGTAAATATAAGTGAATTCTAAGATTATTGTGAACAAGAGCATATTCTTTGGCATAGGAGTATGTAAGTGATTTCTATCTCCACATTGTGAGTGTGAGTAGAAGGTAGTATATAAGGATTTTTATGAGACATTGTCTTGAATTAGGCCTTAAGGTTTTGTGTCTTGGAAATATTGCAGACAACAGTTATAAGTTAGGGACTGTATGACAATTGTGCATGAAGAATAGACAAATAATCCATAGGTCACCTGTGCAGGTCACAAGATAGCCTACACAATCACACTTACAATCATGATAGAAGTGTTAAGCATCTTGTTTTAAAATTTCAAGATGCTAATGGATGAGTTACAACCTATGGAAAATATAAAAAAGGACAGTAAACAAACTTCTAAAAGTAGTCTACAAGTATATGGTTGGTGATAAAGGACAAAGTAAGAGACTGTTAGAGCATGGCAAGTTAGAGGAGAGTATTAAGGCAATCCAAGGGTCTTAGGTTATTTCCTAGAGTTTGTGAGACCATAAGAATACACATGATCTATTAATACAGTCAAATGCCCTGTGACACAAACACGGTGATAGTCTACATTATCATGCAATGATTAGTCATCATAGAAAAGAAGCATATCATAGCCATATGACTATTTAAAAGGGAATAGATCAATAATGATGTGTGACAGAGATATTAGTTTCAAATGATAGTATTCTCTTATTACAAACATAGGAACAACAACATTACATTCTAGAATTGACTCCCTTGACTCAAAACCTATGAGTGAAAGTGTGAAAAGAGTAAGGTTTGAATTTGAGAGAAGACTAATGATAGTGGTATCAAATAGTCATATGATAGTGCCTACTCTTGGGTTGCAGAGTCAAATTATTGAAAGGTTTGTGTTTTCCTTCTAGCCACAACTCAAATTACTTGGTATGGAATTGTTTATGGCTGGCATAAACATGCAAGGTTGTTTTCACCTAGTTCTACTTACAAATCCAAATTGATTTCTCTAGATTACTATGACCTGCTCAATGGAATTTAATCCCTACTTGAGGAAACCCTATCAAACAAATCACACAAAACAACAAATGTGTTTTGAATAACTAGTCATATACTTGATATGTTAATTCAAATAACAAGGAAAAAGCAAAATGGAGACAACCACATAAAGTATCCAAGATATTTAAAAAGTAATTGAGAACTAGAAGTAATGGCAATAGAGAAATGCAGCTTTTCTAGTGATTTTCTTCAAAGACCAGGCCTTACAATTGTCTCTTTCCAAAATCAAATTTCCCAAAGAGAGAGCCCCAAGGTCTTGGTTTCCTTCTTATAAGGATGAAGGAAGCAACAAGCTTCAGACCTTTCACATTCAAAATGGCTTTTCATATTCCCACCCTTGATATATTATATTACAATGTTATTCTTTTGACAAGTCTAAATTAGATTGCCAAATATATTTTGTTCATATATTTAGAAAAGCATAAAAAATAGAAAGAGACAAAAGAGGAGGACATGCAATATTTGTTGGTGCCTATCGATGCCAGCTTTATGCTCATTGCTCCCCTACCTGATCAGTCTCTAGCTACAAGATATTTTTGCTCCCACTGAAACATAGAATAATCACTAGGCCATTTGTATTCTTGGATTTGGAGCAAGTTGGCCTGGTGATCCTTACATCTCTTATCCAGCAACACTCTGACATCAATGATGAACTTGGCATATCTAGCGTCCAGAGCAATTACTCTATCTAGAATCACATTGAAATTGAGAACATTGATGTCTTCATCCTTCTTCAAATGATCAATTAACTGAGAAACAATTTGGCCAAACTCATCTTTCCATTCATCAAAACCCTTGATTTGTTTTTCCTCTACGAAAACCAATGGGATGAATTGATGTTTGAAAGAGGCAAAAGAATCAATCTTTGCCTGCATTTTCTAACTTTCTCCATTTATATACTGATACTCATCCAAGATCATTTTTGCCATCTTCTTAGTTGGCTTGAGAGTAGCAGGAGCATCTAGGTTTCCTTGCAGAACTTTACATAAAGTCATCAAAGTATGATGTGTAGGTTGCCATCTTGTATACACAGGATCTAGAATAGAAAGATTGATCTTCAATTGTTCAATTGCCTAGGACAAAGCAATGTAGCACTTATGTACTTCCTCAATCTTATCCAACACCATCTTAATCCCGTACTCCAAAATCTTTTCAATGATGCTGAAAATCTTTGCTTTGTTCTCCTTTTTATGTTCTCATTGGCCTATTTTAATTTCTCAATTTCATTTTCAAAACTTTGTTTAAAAGAATTCAAATGCTCATCAGGAATAGTTTTATCATCAGATTTAGGTGGCACAGGGACTTTATAAGGTACAATTGCTAGGCTCTACGATGAACCAACATCTTTCATTTGTTGCTTCAGTTTGACATTTTCCATGAATAATCTATTTACCTCTTCATTCATTTCCTTTTGAGTCTTTTCATACTCAAGCAACTTTTGTTCCATGTTTTTAACTACAGCTCTAGTGAACATGGTTGAATGTATAGTGATATTGGTTGCTTACAATGCTGAGGTATCTTTTAATGTTTTAACCATTGTTGGCCCCCTCATTTCTTGCACAACATCTAGAAACCTTGGTTTTTGAGTGCTCTTTTGCGTGCTCCATATGGCCAATGTTTCAATTTTGGGATTATATCCCACACCGCTCATACCATTCTCACAGTCAAATTCAGATACCAACATTGGATCATCTTGATTTCTGACTTGGTCAAGAAGGAACATTGTCTTCAAGTCCATCCCAAGAATGATCAGCATATTGCTCTTCAAGACAAGTTGTCTGGCCTCCTCAGGACTAATACTTATTTCATCTATTTTCATCTCCTTGAAAGTTTGAGAAATAATTTGCTTATGTTGAGATTCATCACTTTCCATTTTATTTATTTCCACCTTTTCATCAAATTCCTTTATCTTCAACTTCATCCAAAAGTCCTTGAATTCAGGAGTGTTGATGAATTCATCATCTTCAATGAATCTTAAAGAATCAATGATTCTTTTATTATCATGTATTTCCTTTTCTCCCTGCTCTTGACCTTGTTTTCTAACCTCAGGCATATGAGCATCTGCTTCCTATGTGGGAGGCTAATCAACCTCTCCATATTCATTCATATGTTGCAATATGTCAGCAACCTCCTATGTGTCTCTGATCCCCTCAGTCATCTCATAGGGCACTAATGGAACTACATCATCAGTCCTTTGCCTTTTTGGAGGTGGTTGGTCAGGGAGTGAGGTATCTTGCATTGTCATGGTATCAGGAGTAGGCTCTAAAATCTAAACTCCAATTGACCTCTTTGCAGGGAGATTAATAGCCTTTGTAGGCTGGCTCTTTATTGATTTGCCATATATCCTTTCAAAATTGTCAAGATTCAAATTGATTCTTCTTATTGGGTCATTCTCTTCAACAAAGAATTCTAAAAAATTGGGGTTTTGTTTTCTCCTCTCATCTCACTTCAATATCCATCAATATGTCCCATTTTCTTTTTCTTCTATATACCTCATCTGGGGTGAGGCAATTTTTGATTATATCTTCCTCATAATCAACATGATGGGCAACCCTAGACTTTATAAGAATTGTTTGTCTCACAAAATTAATGTGACCTTCTGGATCAAAAACTCTTTCTCTAGCACATTCCAAAGAATATCTGCTTTTCAGGTACTCTTGCAACTCTTCAAGAGTGTCAGCACCAATAGAAAATCCTTGAAACACAGTCAAATCTAGAAAAAAGGTCCCCTTTTTCTATTTTTTCATCAAATCCCTCTCCATCCACAACATTTGCCACACAAATTCAAGAAATGCCAACCTACAAGAACATAACTTAGGTAAAATATGTGGAGCTTGAGTGCATCCATATACCCTTATCAGTGGGTAGTTTGGCAAAAAGAAAAAGTCACCAAATTTGTGTGTATGCCCTTTCTCTAGCATCATTTCATGAGGTCTCAATATTTGCCTTATTTCTTTTGTTAATCTTGGTACGCGTGCCCCAAAGAAGCCGTAATCTTGATAGAGAAATCATCATGAAAGGAAACATAGTCACCTTTGTTACAATTCCTATCCCAAAGGTAACACCAGCATTGCACAAGCAATCTGTATCCCTTGTCATCAACCATAGTCAATGTCATTCTTGAACCCCCAGCATATTCTATTTTGAAACAGAATCAAATGGCACAAAAGAGAATAATGTCTGAATGTCAGTGGTCCCCTATTCTCCAATATGTGAAGAAATCCCTCATGCAATTGTTTATCCAAATATGAGGGAAAATCATATTGAATGTTCAATTCATGATTCTGAATCCTCATTGCCATCATCAATATTCCCATTGGCATCTTATCTTGTGCATCTACCCCCAGAATTTGACATAATGCAAAATAGGTCTTCTTGAAATAAACTATGAAATAATCAACAGGAAAGGGCTCCATAGAAGTAGTAGGAATAGGCATTCTTCTATTATTGGCACCTTTTCTCATGTACATGGGCAGTTCATCAGTCCTATAGGTTTTCCTCAACCTCTTGTAGTCTTCTTCACTCTTTTGAGTATCTACAACTGCCAGAGCTTTCTTGTTAAGCATGAAACACTCTATTATTGTGTTCCTTGGTATTGTTACTAGTGGTGAGCCATTAGGTAACCTTACTGTCTTAGTAACTGGGTGATAATAGTGTGCCATGACTGTGATAAGTTCAATGTCTACAAAGATGTTGGGCAATGTCAACTTTGCCATGTCCAAAATCCATGGGTTGCATACAAGAGCTTGTTGATCTTTTTTGTTGTAGAAGTACCAAAATAAATTCCAACCAGAGATAGGAACTATAGCATCTTTGCATCCTTGAAATTCATCTCTGAAAACCCTTTTGGACCCTTTATCAACTGAGTTTGGCAAAATATCTAACAAGGATTGTTGAAGAGACTGTTTCTTTTCTTTGGGTGCAGAGGACTCATCCTTCTTACTTACAGACTCTGCCTTCTTAGGTGCCATTGTATACTATCTCTACAAACTAGGGTTTTGACAAATACTTGCTCTATTGAACTTAATTGAATGAAGAATGCAAGAAGAAATCAAATAGATACAAAAGTGGATGAATTTTCACTTACCCGATTGAATGAAGTTTGTAGAGCGCACCAGAGCTTGAGTTTGCAGTTGCCAATTGCCATTGAATTCACTTGAATGAGAAAATGTGAAGAAATTATGAATTTTATTTAGCTGTGGCACAAATCTCCTCGACATTACTCTAGTTCGTGCTGAAAGACTGGCAAATCTCATCATTCATATTGTTTCAAATGTGAACTGTCGATTTAGACAGATCCAACGGATGGGAAATTACTGCAAGAATTGCATTCATGATCTTTGATAGCCGCACTCCTATAGGCATTAATAATGACCTTCGCAGGGTGGTGGGGTGGTCATTTCAGCATTGAATGCCTTACCGAATCACTGCATGCCTTGTTGACAGCCATCGCAAGATCACGGGAGACCTTTTGACGGTCAGTGTCCACTATTTTCCATTTACCGCCACCCCGCAAACCTAGTGAGGTCACTGTTGCGGGGTGGCAGGGTAACCACTGTTACTTCAACTTTCACCGTGTTACTACATGTCAAGGAATTGGAGTTTGCGGGGCCGCAGGGCTGTTGTTTCCCTTGACTTGTCTTTTACTGCAGCACTGCAAACTATTACATTGACCACGGTGGGGTTGCGATCCACAACAAATTCTACTTGAAACTCTCACCATGAGCTTGCAAGACCTATTAGAAACCGTTGTGGGGCCGCGGGACCAAGAAAATGTTACTTTGAACTGCCCCACACCGCTATGCCACAAACCTATTTTGGGACCACTGCGGGTTTACGATAAACCTTGAATCAATATACACTTACACTACAATACTGTTGGTGAGATTTCTATGAGCTACAGAAAAGCAGTAAACATAATTTAGAGTCCTTTAGCTCCCGCACACCTGCCAAGAAGATTTGGGCTAACTGTGTGAGTGTGGTAATGAACAAAAACACACAAGTAGACAAGGATACGAAACCTTTTCAAATAGGTATGACATGAAATGCTTAAGGAAGACTTTTAAGGACTTATAGAACAATTGAAAAAGAATAGAGACCCCTGAGGTGGATTTATGGGAATGAAGCTTATGTGACTGGATGGAAATGAGTGAAATTTTTGAATGGTCTAACAAGGTCCGTGCACCTCCTGATCATACAATGGTGTGGGACAGGCTGAGATCGGGTTCCTTTGAGTAAGAAATACGTTTTAATTACCTGTATGGATTTCATGTAAAGGATTGCCATTTTATTGAGTTGAAACACATTCACATTTTTTAAGATTTCTAGAATTTAGATATTTCATTATCATTTGGCATCATTACATTATCCTATGGACTCTGATGGATAGGTTGGATGAAGAAATGATTGAGGCTGTTGGAGCAGACATTGAGGTTAGACCTCTTTTCCATAGTATTTGTTGATGTTTAATGTTGCATTTACAAGGCTAGATTAGAAAGTAATGATCTACAAATTCATTTATTTTTGAACTCTGTTGTTTACATGTGATAGATGGGGAGAGATTGTCATTAGCTGTCAAGGAATTGGGTAGTTGTGATTTATATCCACAGGCAAGGACCTTCAGATAGTAATTGATAATTGCCTCAACTGTTTATGGGGTTATGGCTATATTTTTTTATTGAAAACTATCATTTATCTAGGCATGTCAGTTATGTGAATGTTTTTGTTCCATTTATTATCTGAATGTCTTTCCCAAGTGGTTGAGTAATTATTTTACACCGAATTAGCAGCTTACCTTTTTTCAGGTCTAAAATGGGTAGAACATCAAATTACTAACTAATCTTTAGATTGTTGTGTTTACAGCATTATTTTCTGGACTGATCCTAGCAACATGATGATTTGAAAAATTATTGATCTAATGTTGTCAAATGTGGTCTATAATAGAGGTTAAAACACAATTCAAATGGAAGGTTTGTTATGGTTTGTGGCGATGGAGAGTATATTATTTATACTGGCCTTGCATGGAGGAATAGGTCCTTTGGATCTGCCCTTGAATTTGTTTGGGCATCAGATGGAGAATATACAATTTGAGAAAGTACATCCAAGATTAAAATTTTTAGTAAAACATTTTAGGTTTGACTTATTTCGAAAGCTTTTATGTTCATTAAACATTTAGTTAAAATACTTTGTCATCAATTGTGAATGTGTGGTTTTCAGTTGAGTCCTTTGAGACATCAAAGATACACTTCCATATTTACTTTTTAATGATACATCCTTATTGATGAAAACCACTTTCTTTGAGAAATCCTTTCTTGTAAATATTGCTATCAAAGTAATAATTTCTTGTCTATGCTTGTTTCAGTTCACTGAAGCCTCACTGACTAATTGTTATCCCTAAAAATATCATCTGTCTAACTCTTTCACCAAATCCAAAACCATTATCCATAGTTTGATATTTTCTTGTCTTTCTTACAAGCAGATGTCTCTTTGTTGCAATTTTGATGGCTTTCATGGCAAATTCTATGCCTCAGATTTTGGTAGCCTCTCTGCAATAAACTAGCTCCCTCTCTAGTACAGAAGATACTATTTTATGGTTATATCAAGGACACAAAACATGCATTACATGTTGATTAATGTCTTGTTGGCAATTATAGATTGAAGTTTTGGGGTTCATTCTGAGGTCAATTTGGTGTCTTTGTGGCAAACTATAGTTGTTTGGATCAATAATTTATTATTTTGATTTCCTCATGTATTTGGGCATTTCCTTCTCCCCTACATGATCCATAATAATAATAATAAACTCTGGCTTAAGAGGCAACTACTCTGCTATAATTAGTATAGGAGATATAGCGGCAATTGATTTCCAGGGTAGTTTAGCAATTTTTAGTGTTTCCACAATTTTATTTGTGGTCTCTTGAATCTTGGATTTTGGCCTCCCTTAACCACTATTTTGATGAATGTTTGGGGAAGTTAATGTTAATGCAACCTAATATATCCATGAGCCTTGAAAGAGCTTCATCAAATGGCAAAAATCTCATAGGTGATTGTTCAACAAGATAGTTCCTAGAATCTCCAAAGTAGTGCAAGACTTGCAGATAATCCATGCAAAATCCATTTTGTGCATATCCTGCAATCATTGCATTCCAAGAGATGACATCTCTTTGATCCATTCCATCAAACAGTTCATGTGCCTTATCTATACTTCCACATTTTGCATACATGTGTATCTGACAAAAATCCCCCTTCAATTATGTTATGATGGATATCCATACCTTGTTCCAAAGCTCCCATTTTGGGACAGGCAGGAAGGATGCTGGCAAAGGTTGTGGAATTTAGCTTTACACCTGCCAATTGCATTTGCTTGAAAGTTTGTAAAGCCTTTCCAACAAATCCATTTTGGTGCATATCCAGCAATAATTGCAGTCCAAGAGATTGTTAGGAATTTGCAGGTCTAATTAAACCAATTCCACATAACCCAAAAGGAGAACAAGATGCAGAAACAACCATAATGCAAAAGACCAATGAACAAGCAACAAGATAACACAAGATATACCCTGGGAAAACCCTTTGCAGGGAAAAATCCAGCCTCCAAAAGCATCCATACTCACATGTATTATTCAGCAATGAAACATTACAATACAATCTCTGAGCCTCCATGAATACCCCTGAAACATCAAGCACCTCCAATGCAACCTCCATGTGTACAAGCGTGAATCCACACATCACCTGCCATGCATCACAATCTGTACTTATAGGAGAGAGATCAATACAATGAAAGCCTCTTACAAAAACCTATGTTCACCTACAATGAATAATCCAGCCAACCTCAAATAATAACCTTGTGCTTTCTTTTATAATATAAGCTCACACATTACATTGAGAAAACCATGTGCCCCAAAACCATGGGTAAAAAAACCACTTGACCCCACATTTGACTATTGGTGCTACATTTTCCCAATTAATCAAATAATACAAATAATATCCCAATGTTATAATACAACATAAAGTGGACCCAATTAATTACATAGTGTGATTAACCACACCACCTAGGTGCATCACAACTAAATAATTATTTAATTACAACATTATAAAATATATCAACTTATGCAATGGTGTACAACACCATATCCCAACATTCTCACACTTGTTGTATACATTGCATAGGGGTAAATCAATGAAATACATCATCATAGGCAAACACGAAATCACATGAATCTCTAGAATGCTCTCGTGCTCCATCAAGATACCTACAACAAAGCAAAGTGACCACCATATCAAACAAGAACTCCTGTCATCCTCCAATGTGCCACCTATGGAAGAAAAGGAACATGCCAAGGTGAAGATGCACCAATCCAAAGAACACAAGCATCAAATTCAAATGATAACATAAGGCTCCAGGCTGTTACCAAAGGTAAAATACCCACATGACTGGAAATAGTAGCCACAAAATATGCTAGTACATCCAACCATCCATACCTCATAGTTATCAACAACATCAATAAACTCATGCCAATAACATATCCAACCCATAAACTGCAATAACAAGCTCCATGTATAAAACATGTCAATGAAGAAAACATACATCCAGGTACTCCCACTGCATAGGTAATGTTAAATCTGAAAATAGATCCAAAGCATACCAAGTCTATCAATCCACACTCAAAACCAAGGTGTAGCTAACCAACAAGCCAATGTAGTATCAAGAACAATCACAATGATCCACACATGCATGATAAATCACTGCATACTCTCTCACAACACGCCACCATAACTCTCCCAAATCTAACCATATCAACATGATCCTCCAAGAAGTAGTCATAAGACAAAAAAGAGAAAACCTATAAATCATAATGTCCATCTACAAACACCTCAAAGTGCTAATCTGTGTCAAGTATGATCTCCTCTACAACCCCAAAAAGCCTCAACAATACCCAACCATTCAATCTCATAAGACCAAATGAACATATGTAATATGTAACCAACATGGATGTAAGCCTCTCTAATCAAGGTAGATCAAACTCATAACCATTCCATAACCAGGAATAAGCCCAATCACATCTCCTAAACTCCTCAAAATGAACATCATAAATCAAACCATACGAGTAAGAAGATAACCATGCTAACATCCCTCAAATGAACCCTCCAAAACCAATAACTGTAGCTCAAGATCCATATCTATGAGTAGATGAAACATAAAGAAAATACATCTAAAAGGATGGGCAATACCTCATAGATGATAAACTGTCGAGTAGACCAAGAGCGGAGTATAAGAATGCTCCTCAAGGATACAAGTCACAATGACTCTCTCCAAGAACAATCTCCTCTAGGTCCATAATGAACTCACGTCCATATCCAGGTGTAAGGCTCCTCGGTCTATCTACTGAAACCTCCAAAGAGTAACCATCTCAACAAGTGTCTCTAATCACTAGAGAACTCCAACCTCACCTAAGTCTCCACGTATCCATGAGCACTTGTAAATGACCAATACATGCCAAACTTCAAATGCAACATAGCACCATCATGAAGTAATCAAGTAAATGATCAAAGTACTCAATACCAAGAGAAAAAACAAGACCACTGTCAATGCTCCTACTGCACATATGCATAATCAAGAATCCCATCATGACATCATGATCTAACCATCTCCTCATAAGAAGTTCATATGTAACAAAGTGTACAAGGATGCATACATCCTATCTCAAGAGAACCTGTATCATGCCAATACTCTAAGCTAGCATCAAGAGTAAACCATGACATAATAGCAACATCTCTAAATCAAGGATAAACATGTCAAACTGACAAATCATAACCCCGACACCTCGACCAAAGACTCAAAGGAGTCCTCCATGGTAAACCAAGATGTCAACATCTCCAATCATATGAAGATAACCATCTCCTGACAATTGAACTAAAAATGTCAAAGAACTCTCAAAACTAAGAGCTCCTCCATAACACCAACATCCACTACAGATGATCATCCATCACGTAGGATGAATCCAACATGTTGCCAAAGCTCCCACTGAACTATGATACCGAGCTATTCATGACAAAAAAGTAACAATCTCCTAAACGAACATTATCCATGGCCCTAAACCAATCAAGGAATCCCACTATAATCATCAATAGCTCCCAAAAGGTCTAGGGAACCAAAATCTCCAAACCAATAAGATAAAACCATCACTGTCAAAAGCTAACATAGAACCATGTACCCAAGCTCTCCATGACATCATGATAAACATGCTACAAGTCCCAACAACTGACTATCCAGGCACTTTAATCATCCATCCTCTTATCCCAAAGCAATCATACCAATGGACAAATGACCATAGCTAAGGCCAACTAACAAGGTCTACATAAACATTGAATCAATCTAGTGGATAAAGACAGTCCACATCCAATTCGTCTCACTGTAGCCAAGGGGTAGCTAATCCATAAAACTACATAACTCATAGATCCAAAACTAATGTCACTAGCAAACTCATCATCACACTAGTAAACTACAAATTGAGATATCAAAGAAGATAACCTATAGACTTCAAGACTCAAACACCAAATCAACTCTAGATTCAATTTGCCAACAAGTCAACAAATGAGTACCATAGTCAAGGAACTAATCAAGCATCCAAAAGATAAGAACAATCCTTTAAAACAACACCACCTGTAATCATGAATAGAACATCATAGCCCATTCCTGTCAATCACATACATGACCATGTCGTGCCAATGTACAAATGTACCTGCATATCCATGACACCATAATCATCATCATCATTATACCTATACTCAACTCCCACTGAAACGAGACTCCAAGTCTCACACGAGTATCAACCATGTCCTCAAGCCAGAAGACAACTTGTACTTGTCTCCATCAAAGTTGTAACTCTAAAAAAAACCTATAAACCTGTATCAGGAAGCACCAAAACTAAAAACTTTCTATACCATGCTAATGGTCTCATAACATGTACTCCCACAAGTCTATGCTAGAAAATCCATTTGAATGCACTCGTAAATGCACTCTGAATCGCAGGCTCCTACAAGTGATCAAACAAGTACAAATCTCTCTCTACACACCAAACTAAAAATCTATATGATCCAAACTATAGTACACTGCAAGAGCTCTCCAATGCCTATTTGAAATAAAAAAAATGACTCTGTATGCGAATGTTATGAGCATAAAACTGTACCGGAGCAATGTGGGCTTCATGCACCAAATTCTGATACAAACAGAAAAATCTAGTCATAAAACCTATACCACTATGTAGTGCTTAGAGAGACCTTTATGACGCCTATAAGAAGTCAAAAAACTGATACCGTATGTGAAAGTTATGCCTCTCGAAAGAAAAGGCACTCGTAGGGCTAAAAGTGGACCCCTGGTGGGCGCCTGGTACTATGATGACGTGGCATGATGTCATTGCTGATGTCATCATGATGACTAGGAAAAACACATGTGGCACTAATGTGGCATTTGATTGGGTTGACTGCACCATTTGTCTTTGACAAGCGTAGGTGAAAAAAGTGTGTTTTGAAATGTATCTCCATTTCCATTGGACCCCAAATCACATTAATACAAAAGGAGGTTTTAATTTTTTTTTTCTAAAAAAGGTCCAATAAAAAATTAAATTATTTTCTGTCATAATTGTTTTCACAACCTACTGAGCAAACCTTTTAAAAGGTTTTAATATTAAAAATTTGTTTTTAAGTTTTTTAAAAAACCTCACGGCTAAACCCTAAAAAAGGTTTTAATATATTTTTTGTTTTAAAAGCCCCTTACGGGCATGCTTGGCCAATGGACGGTGGGAAGTGGGGGACCGGCGGGCTATATGGCTCTGTGCTTGCAGTACCACTGGTACCCTCTACAGTTGCAGCACAGGCGGGGTACGGCAGTACCCCCTGCAGCTAAATTTTTTTTTTATTGATTTCAATCTTGATTTTTTTGTTCAATCGCCTAAAGTTAATTTTTTTTTTAATCACAAATATTTCAAACTATAGACATTGCAGGATTTTGATTTTTTTAAAAAAAAATTGCCTTTGCAAACAAAAAATCTGTACGGTGTACCTGGGAGGGGCATTTTCTTTTTCTTTTTCTTCCTGTGACCATGGCAAATTTTATATGAATTTTCATCTCTCGAGCCTCCTGGACTCAATGGTAAGGTCCATTTTCTCCCAGGGGGTCATTCATGAAATTTCTTCCTCAAAACCCTCATGAATCCAAACCAAAGAAACCCTCTTTAGCCATGATTTTTTGACCACCAGATCTGCAACATGCACAACAAATCTCCAATACCCAGAACCCCCAATCTACAATACAACCTGCACAAAACCTTGTAATGCCTTCAATCCTTCCATGCATTGCCATGGCTTCCATTTTGCACCTGATCTACATAAACAAGGGTTATACATATCTAAGGAGCTCACACCTCCCTCAACCATAAACATGGCTCTGATACCAACTATTAAGAATTTGTAGGTCTAATTAAACCAATTCCACATAACCCAAAAGGAGAACAAGATGCAGAAACAACCATAATCTAAAAGATTAATGAACAAGCAACAAGATAACACAAGATATACCCTGGGAAAACCCTTGGCAGGGAAAAACCCAGCCTCCAAAAGCATCCATGCTCACATGTATTATTCAGCAATGAAACATTACAATACAATCTCTGAGCCTCCATGAATACCCCTGAAACATCAAGCACCTCCAATGCAACCTCCATGTATACAAGCAGGAATCCGCACATCACCTACCATGCTTTACAATCTTTACTTATAGGAGAGAGTTCAATACAATGACAGCCTCTCACAAAAACCTCCATTCACCTACAATGAATAATCTAGCCAACCTCAAATAATAACCTTGTGCTTGCTTTTATAATATAAGCTCACACATTACATTGAGAAAACCATGTGCCCCAAAACCATGGGTAACACAAACCACTTGACCCCACATTTCACTATTGGTACTACATTTTCCCAATTAATCAAATAATACAAATAATATCCCAATGTTACAATACAACATAAAGTGGACCCAAATAATTACAAAGTGTGATTAACCACACCACCTAGGTGCATCACAAACTAAATATTTATTTAATTACAACATTATAAAATATATCGAATTATGCAATGGTGTACAACATCATATCCCAACAAAGATGACATCTCTTTGAGGCATTCTGTCCAACTATAATATATGACAAAAATCCCCCATCCATTATGCTTTGATTTTATGTGTTGATAACTGAGAGGGGGGGTGAATCAGTTATCTTTGTTATCTCAGCTTTCTGAATTTCCTTGTCCTATTAAATTAAATAAGCAAACATGACTATGAAATGGAAATAACAACAATACACATGACACAATGATTTTGACGTGGAAAACCCTATTAGGGGAAAAACCACGGGGTGATTAACCCAAGATTGTATTCTCTGTTAAAAGAATAAGATAGTACAAAATGGCACTTGCCAATTAGGGTTCACTACCTAAGCACACTACTCACAAGAGGCTCACTGCCTACAATAGTTTATACAAGGAAATTAGATACTTGAAGTGATGAGAAGCATCCACATATGCTAAGGTTCAGTTTCAGTTAAGCTCAATATACTGATCTACTTTACTTCATTCTTACTCTCTTAGGTACTGCTGTCCTGTTACATTCCGAACCTGTCTTACTGTCTTCACACTGCTCTTCTGGTTTTTTTCGCACACTACAATACACCACACACACACTTGACATCTAAATCCATCTGGTATATATAACCTTATAAAGGATTTCATCCTCTTTTTAGTCGGCATCCGGAATAATCAGTATTTTCCCAAACTCTAGTCTGTCGACAAAATCCTTGCTTACCAAGTGATGCGAATCAAGGAGATACTTATAGA
Organism: Cunninghamia lanceolata; assembly: GCA_027924645.1. NCBI lineage: Eukaryota > Viridiplantae > Streptophyta > Pinopsida > Cupressales > Cupressaceae > Cunninghamia > Cunninghamia lanceolata. The sequence goes on from BSBN01001650.1 coordinate 309,785, forward strand.
AGTCATCTAACATGTCGACCAATCATGGATGATACCTTAAGAACCTTGATCACCATCAATATCTCATCCGGAATAATTATGATGCTCTATCGGTCAGTTCTTCCTTTGTCTACTCTGCCAAACTGGACCCCAATACTTAGATGCTCATATCTCTTCAGTCTTTCATCACCGAAGGCTCAATCCCTGGAATCAACTAGTCAAGGTATTCCTCTTGACTTCCCAAAGTCTGCACTTTACAAAGATATTTCCTCTAAGAGATCTGGACCTGACTGTCGGACCTTGTTGCATGCTCTGTTTGACTTCTGGTAAAGATACACCATGTCTTGCAGATGTGTGGAATGGTCTTTGTTGCCATCAATGACAACACCAATGAAACCACACAGTGTCTCTTGCCAACAATCTCCCCCTTTGGCATTGATGGCAACACTTAGTGAAATATGACTAAGTGTTATACTACACAACCCCTTGGTTGATGCTCTATTCTATTGTATATTTTACCAAAGCTCCCCCTTAGCTGGATTCCACATTTTTCACTACTCCTCACTCCCCCTTTGACATTATGGAAAAGGGTAGGGTCCGCACACCAAAATTTCCCAAAAACAATCTATACTTAGCCGCATAAGTATGTATACATGCTATACTTACATATACTGAAGTATATCTACAAAAGATGTGTTCAACTGGGCAAATTTTGTTGCCCAACTCTGGTTCATCCTGTCCAAAATTGAGATGTGACCACTCAACAAGAATGCAAAAGCTTCTGCCCTCTTAAGATCTGTTGGATCGCTGGTTCAGGCTGTGGTCTGGGCATCAGTTAGGGCCTCATGCATGGCCTCTAATTTAGGGATAATCGCCCCTCTAAGTTCACCCATCTTGCTTAATATGTTCTTCCTTTCCTTCTCAAGCTTCTTAATCTCATTCATGACTACAATAGTTTGACATTCCTGGTTTATTATGGATATAGTGAGAGGATCAAAATTTTGAGAGGCTTAACAGTTTATCCTCTTGTTCTTTCACTTTCTTCTCAATATCCTTTGTTTCTTTAGTCCACAATATACAAAATTTATATACTTCTCCTCCATCCTTAAGAGCATTTTCTAAGCTCTTTATCCTTATATCCATATTTCTCCTATCATTGGTTATTAAGCCTTATAACTCAGAGAATCTCTTATCCAAAAACTCTTTCTGAACCTTCACCTCAGCTGATTTCTCTAAAGATTCAAAATGAGTGCTGACAGAACTAACAAGAGACTTGAGATTACCAGATGAAGAAGATAAGGAATCCTTCTGAAAGGATGGCATGATCTTTTCATGCACACTGGATGCAATCTCTAGTAGCTCATAGTCTTCCATGTGAGACTTTAGAAGTTTCTCTTTAGCCTTCGCTTGAGTGAAGGAATCTAGTTTCATGGTTTGGACCGGAGAGAGGGAATCAAAATTGAATGGACCTTGAAGCAATTTCGGTTCATCAAATTCCATCATCTCTTTGGTCAAGAACTCTTTGACTGCTTCTGCTGTGTCTCTTGCCGGAGATAGAATTTTCTTCCCTTCTACATCCTTACCACTATCATCTGTGGCCTTCTCTGTTGGAGTTTTCTCTCCTTCTGCAGCCTTGCTACTGTCATCTTCTTTTTCTTTTGCTTCTTGACTGATCTTCTCTTCTACTCTTTCTTCTCCTTTGAATCTGGAGTCTGTAGGGGAAACCGGAGGAGAGATGTTTGCTTGATCATGGACCTCCTCTTTCGGAGCAGAGGAATCTAAGTCCTTACCTTTTTGTTCACCTGTCTCCTTTACCTCTTCTGCCACTGTCTCAGTAGATTCTTCTTCAACATCTGTGGTCGAGGGATTATCACCTAAGTCCTCTATAATAGGAATGTTGAATCTTTTGTATGCATTCCAGAGAATCTCTTCTATCTTTTTTGCTATTTTATCAGTTTTGTCAAGCATAAGTTGATTCATTCTAGCTTTACTTCGGAACTCATCCTTGCAATCTTTGAAGATCATATTCATTTGCTTCTGAGTGATTGAAGGAAAGAGTTGAATGGCTATCTATTCCCAGATCTCAGGATCCTTTGCCCTAGCATTATTCTTTCTCATCTCTAATTTCTTCTCTAGGCTTTTGGGAATGAGAGATATGATTTAAATAAAAGCCTTATTGTATATGCTCAAGTACTTAACTGTGGCTTCCTCCAAGATCTTTCTAACTGCATCATTATATGCATCATAGAATTCTGTTATTGGTTGTAGGTTCCCATCCATAGTAACTGCTTTAACTACATCATCTAAGGACAGAGTGGGCCTTTCAACAAATTCTTCTGTTACTTCTTCAGTAGAGGGTTCACCAGATGTTTTCCTTTTTTTTTCATTTTCTTTACTTCCTCATTTGATTCTGTCTCTTCATCATCCTTCTGATTGATGTAAGACCTTGTGGCCTTTATTTTAGTTCTTTTCTCTACTTTACCAGATGATTTTGCTTCCGGTTTAGATGCTTTTGAGCTTTTAGTAGTTGCAGGTGCAGAGCTCTTAGAAGATCTGGTCTGGGAGGAAGCTTTTACCAGAGCACTTTCTTTTTTTGCTTCTTCCTTTTCATTTCCTACTCTTTCCATCTTTTCTCTATGGGCATCAAGTGCCTCTTTTGAGATTCCATGCCTCTTAGCAACTTCTTCAACTTCCCTTCTCACTTTCCTTTTGATTTCAGGCTGTCTAAGTTCCACATGAACTTTTACACTCAGCTCTTGGAAGGTTCCAAATCTTTCTGCCTTTGGGTCTTTGGGCTAGCTCAACAGATGTTGGATATGCAGCTCTACAATTTTCTCATCTACTTCATACCCCATTGGCATGATCCAAACTGTCCTTGGCTCCACTGCCTCCATTAGGCATTGATCAATGTCAACCATAAAACACACTGTATCTTTGTACTTCTCAACCAATGATTGGGGAATTCTTTCTCTGGTTTGCATCATATTTTGAAAGTTCTTGAAGTAACCCCACAGAGCTATATTTTTGGCCTTAGCATCCCAAGCCCATGCAAGTAATCTCTGATTGGAATTGCAACAGGTCTATCATTCTGCCATACCCAACCACCGGATCCGGGCAGCTCATTCATAAAGTAGAAAAACAAACACAATATCAGTCCACCATATTTAAAAGAGTTCTTTTTCTCCTTCTTTATCTTCTATAGGTTTCCATTAGTTGGCTTAGAAGGAGTTCACAGAGATCATAATTTGCATTCTTTCTCAACATCTCATAAGCAGTATATACAGTAGTTTCGGATACTGAATTCTCCTTGTTGGAGTGATATATCTTATAGCCAATTATCATAGATGCAAACTTGATATCCAGATCAGTGATATCTTCTATGGTCATTGCTCTCTTATCAAATTTTGATCTGGTGGCCTCAGTCACAGTTTGGTTTTTGATAGATTTGAGAATAGGTAACCCTCCGGAAGAGTGTAAACTGATTACTACTCTAATTGCATCCTTGGTGATCTTGAATGGTTTATTCAACCATAAGAAGTTATCATGCACTCTGCTCAACACATACCAGACCCACTCATCTTCTTCAAGACAGGGGAAATGGATGTAGTGACTGAAATGTTTATCCTGGATGGCCTTATACTGAGGTTTTAATTCAAAAGATTCATCTATCAGTTCCTTGTGGTAGATGTCCATCAGCTTGGATTCACCAAAGTCTTCAATGTTTGCATGAATGTAATCCTTAACATCTTCTACATGTAAAACCCCATGCGAAATGCTGGAAAAAGCCCCTAAGGGATCCACTTCTAGAGATTTGAAAGGATGTTTCTTAAATTTAGGGCGCGGTCTATCAGAAATCTTCACAACATTCAGAGTAGACATTTCCAAGAAGATTTGCAGAAAGATATTCAAAAATAGAAAATACCTTTTGCGCTTCTAGGTTCACAAAATGAGCTAAATCAGATTGTTGAAAGAAATGACTTCTACGGTTTATCTTCGAGAGGCTTGAGACAATTCGTTTGCAGAGCTCCTTTTCTTCTTTTCTTGAGTGCAGATGTACAAATGATCAATACAAGAACCCTTTTATCTCTCCGCAAACCCCATATCTTAAGTTATTCTGGTTGCTCTGTTCTCCTTGTCCTGAGAGATTTTTCTGGATCACTAAGATGCACTTAAAGTTACTCTTGGTGGATATTAGCAATCTATCTACCTTTTACAATCATTCCATTTAGCCTCAGATCAAGATACCTCAAATTCGAATCATGCCGGATCTAACTATGAAAATCCTATTTTTACTGAATGACTATTTAACCGGATCAAACTTGGAAGATTAACCTATTCAAAACTTCTTGCAGATCTTTCATCTCTTTACCAAAGCTTATTTAGATGTTCCTTTGTGAACCCTTTAATCCACAACTTTCCTTGTGCCAATTCCAGCACCAATTAACTGGCTGGGGGAAAATGTTTTTCCTTGTCTCCCCCTAAGCCAGAGTTCACTTTTTAATTTCTAGAAGGAATATCAGCACCAGATTCTGGTGCGGATCCATCCCTTACATTCTCTGTACTTCTCTTCACTCAAATCTTGTTCATCTCACTTTTAACTTCATTTGCATTCACTTTTCCTTTTCCTTTGTCTTGATTCTGATTATGATGCACCGGACCCCTTTTGTCCTGATTCTTGCTTCTACAGAATTTGGCAATATGACCGGATCTATTGCAATTGTGGCAAACAACATTTCTTTGCATATTTGAATGATATCCTCTTGATCTGCATTGATTAGCCATATGTCCCATTCTATTGCATGCAAAGCATTTACCATTGAATGAATTGTTCATTTGCATATTTCTGCATTCATGAGATTTGTGACCATACCTTTTACAGTTGAAACACTGTCCGGAGAAGGATGTATTAGTCTGATTTATTCTCTTTCTACACTGATTAGCTTTATGACCAAACTTATTGCAGTTGTGGCAATATCCATTGAAGGATGGATATCTTTGAGCATTAGGTTGCCTTACCGAAGGTTTTCTAGGCCTGTTCCTTGGATTTCCTGATCCAAAATTCTTTTGACCAGATCTGGAGCTTTCACCTTTCTCATATCCCAAGCCACTCTTGTCATCTACCCTCTTTTGACTTTCAAGAAGAACTTCAAGTTGAGTAGAGCTTATCTTGAATTTCTCTTTGTATTCATTTGTTGTTTGAAGATCCTTTTTAAGAGTGTCTATTTGATCCTCAAGTTTTTCTTCATTATCTCTAGCATCTTCAAGATTAGATTCTAGATGCCTGATTATTCTATCCATTTTGTCACAATCTTCTGATTTCTCTTTGAGAGATTGTCTTAGATCATCTTCAGTTTTTCTTTTCTCTTCAATTTCTTGGTTAAATTTCATAACTCCTGATTCCATTTCATGTCTTACCATAATGACCTCTTTTGATAACTTTTCACATAACTTGGTTTTCTCCTTCAGATCTTCATTGTCTTCACCTTGACTGGCCAATTGCTAAAGTAGATCCTTTCTCTTTTTCATAGAGATACTCAATTTCCCTTTTAGTTCATTTATGAAATCATCAGCCTGTTTGAGTCTTTCCTTCAATTCATTGACTTCAGAGTTAGATTGCTCAAGATCATCTAGGGCAGACTGAAGTTGTTCCCTCATACCATACACATCCATTTGAATTCCCAGATCTTCCCCAAGCTATTAGGCTCTGTTTGGAGGAACTTAGCTCTGATACCAATTGTTGATAACTGAGAGGGGGGTGAATCAGTTATCTTAGTTATCTCAACTTTCTGAATTTCCTTGTCCTATTAAATTAAATAAGCAAACATGACTATGAAATGGAAATAACAACAATACACATGACACAATGATTTTGACGTGGAAAACCCTGTTAGGGGAAAAACCACGGGGTGATTAACCCAAGATTGTATTCTCTATTAGACGAATAAGATAGTACAAAATGGCACTTGCCAATTAGGGTTCATTGCCCGAGCACACTGCTCACAAGAGACTCAGTGCCTACAATAGTTTATACAAGGAAATTAGATACTTGAAGTGATGAGAAGAATCCACATATGCTAAGGTTCAGTTTCAGTTAAGCTCAATATACTGACCTGTTGCACTTCATTCTTACTCTCTTAGGTGCTGCTATCCTGTTACATTCTGGACCTGTCTTACTATCTTCACACTGCTCTTCTGCTTTTCTTCGCACACCACAATACACCACACACACACTTCACATCTAAATCCATCTGGTATATATATCCGTATAAAGGATTTCATCCTCTTTTTAGTCAGCATCCGGAATAATCAATATTTTCCCAAACTCTAGTCTGTCGGCAGAATCCTTTCTTACCAAGTGATGTGAATCAAGGAGATACTTATAGAAGTCATCTAACATGTTGGCCAATCATGGATGATACCTTAAGAACCTTGATCACCATCAATATCTCATTTGGAATAATTCTGATGCTCTATCAGTCAGTTCTTCCTCTGTCTACTCTGCCAAACTAGACCCCAATACTTAGATGCTCATATCTCTTCAATCTTTCATCTTCGAAGGCTCAATCCCTGGAATCAATTAGTCAAGGTATTCATCCTGACTTCCCCAAGTTCGCACTTTACAAAGATATTTCCTCTAAGAGATCTAGACCTAACTGTCATACCTTGCTGCATGCTCTGTTCTTGCTTACTGGACCAAAGCATTCTTCAATCTGACTTCCGATAAAGATACACCATGTCCTGCAGATGTGTGGAATGGTCTTTGTTGCCATAAATGACAACACCAATGAAGCCACACAGTGTCTCTTACCAACAGTATGCCCATTCCCTATTCCAAAGCTTCCATTTTGGAATAGGCAGGGAGGATGTTGGCAAAGGTTGTGCAGTCTAGCTTTACACTTGCCAATTGCATTTTCTTGAAAGTTTCTATAGATTTTTCAAAAAATCCAATTTGTGTGTATCCTGCAATCATTGCAGTCCATGAGACCACATTTTTTTGAGACATTCTATCAAACAATTCATGTGCCTTGTCCATGGTTCCACATTTTGCATACATGCCTACCAGGGTAGTTGCAACTACAACATCTGACAAAATTCAGAGGCACAGACAAGCTCATTGTGATTTATGATTTATTTTTCTTTTCCTTACTAGCTTTTAATGTAAAATGTGTTTTTCATGCAGTTCCATTAACCTGATTTGGTTACTAGTGGACAATAATACATAAATTTTCAAATTCCAAATTTGCACACCCAATACATGTCACATTGTTACCACTGCAGCATGGCCGTGAGTTAATCTTTACACATTTATTTAAAAAAAAAATTTCCTTGAAGGAATCAAGGCTTCCATATACTTCAAAGGAAATTTTATTGAATGCATATCTTTTTTTATGATCTTGTTTATCAAGTCCAGCAATTGTTAGTTTTTTGTTGATAATGTTCTTTAGATTTTTCATTATGGTCCAACTGGGAAAACTTAAAAAAAAATCATTGATCGAGTATTGAAAACTATATTTTTGCTTTACAGGTCCTCTCTTTGTTGTTTGCAATAATCCTTTGTATCATGGTTTCACCCACAAGGAATGATTATGATAGTGATATGACTATAAAAGAATAAGAGGACCTTCTCAAAAGGCAATGATAGTCATTTGAGGCTGAGTAGCACTTAAAGACCCATGGATGATAGGGTTACACTGAGAGCCATAAGTAGAAGACAGTGATGTTTGAAACAATATAGTGAGAAAAGTGTGAAGAGATTGGATAGTTTCAATCTAACCTGGAAACGCAAAGTGAGGGTCCTAATTAAATGGCATCATGGCAATGGTAGTGTTTCCAAAACAATTATGACCATGGTAGAAGCACTCCTCAAACTTGAGTGAATATGTTTGCAAATGAGGATGTATGATAGTGAGGATTGAAAGGACAGTCTATTCAAAAGAGCTTCCAGCTATGCATGAAGAAAACCTACAAGTGATTATCAATGGGCATGGATTCATGCAAAAGACAGTGATCATGCAAACATTAAAAGATAATCTTAGAGTCAATGAGAAGAACTATGCAAAGGTTACAATCTTGTTAGTGTCTCAAGAGGCATTTAAAGGGGTAAGGAAACAACCCAATGATTTTGATGTGATAAGTGACAGGACCAATGATGGACTGTGTGAACTTATAACAGTCTGGTAGATGACATAGAGTGTATACCTAGGTAACAGTAGTAGTGATGAACTATTTCCAAGGAATTTGGAAAAGATACAGTGATGTCAAAGGTAGTCAAGGTATTCAATAGAGGGGCAGTGTTCTACGTTGATGGGAGGTAGAGTACATGTGAAAGCATGCCAGAATAATGAGCTAGGTAGTGGCAGTCATGAGGCATTATTATTTTATAAAGGGAAAATGCATGACAGTAGGTTGAAAAGTGATTGGACAATGCATTTCAAGAAGCTACAAGTTTGATTAGGATAATGCATAGCCTAGTCATAAGGTAATATTGAATAATAGTCCATGACAATTGAGGCATCCTACCAAAGATGATAGTCATCAGAGGCATAATCATCAAAGATAAGGATAGTTTATTACTATAGGTAACAATTCACAGTGGTAGCTTATGAACTAGAGCAAGTTGGGTGCATGAGATAGAATCTCTATAGAGACGGCAGTGTGATCTTGAACTAGGATAGTGAGCTTCATGGGACAGTCATGGATTTGTGAAGAAGACATCTATGAATGTCTTTGTGCTTCTATGCTCAGTGATACTCAGAAAATTAGTTTCTTGTTCATTCTTTGAGCTATGTATTGTAACCATGAAGTGTTTTTTAGCGAAGATAAAGCATTGTAACTTATTTTTAGATCTGTATGTTGTTTGTAAGCATTTTTTATCAATAAAACAAGTTGTTTTTACCTTCTCAAAGTTGTTTCATTGTGCAAGCTTCAAAATAGTTGATGTGATTTTGTGGTGATGCTTCTTCCCCTTGATTAAAATGTCTAAATATACTACTAATTAACATCAATTAATAAATAAATTGACTAAATATACTACCAATTGATAGAAATCAGTGAACAGTGAATAAAAATGACTAAATATACTACCAAATTGATCAAAATGATGATTAAAATTAATGACTAATACACTGCCAATGGATAGAAATCAGTGAATAAAATGACTAAATAAGTGACTAGTTTAACAACAATCAATGACTAAATTAACGACTAAATATATCAGTGAATAAAAAATGACTAAATAAGCGACCAGATTACAGCAATCAATGACTAAATCAACAACTAAATATACTACCAAATCGATCAATCAAAACAACCAATAAATGACTAAAAATGGTTTAGTCATCAATTTGGTCACATTATAAATGATTGGCAATAAACTACTAATGGTCACGTGACCATGTTTGGTCATTTATAAGCAATTTTTAGTAGTTTTTTCAATCATATATTGTTGTTTCTATACTAGTGTTTGTAAATAAAAAATTAGTTGAGAGGCATATTCACAAATACTTTAGAAAAGGAGAAATTTTATCATCTAATATAGAATTTGGGATGCTGAAATAGCTAACTATGGTAGAAATTAAGGGGAAGTGTTAGACTAAACCATTTATTTCTCCCATTGAGAATTAAATATATGCCACTCTAATTAAACAAAGAGGGTAAACACATTGAGTCATTTGGAGGATTGAACTTATTGGAGAGGATCACATTTGATAATCCTATAAAGTTGTAAGAATTGATTATCTAAATTTTTTTGGTATGAGGGAGCTTACAATATTAAGCATTCATGATTAGCTTGAGCTCAACCTTGAAGAGCTGTGAATATTTGAAAAACCACTATTAACAATAAGGTCCAAAGTATTTCCACTTGAATTCTATCCATGTTGTATGTGTAGAGAAGTGAGATTTACAGTTGGAGCACTTGTAAAGTACATCAATATTACTAATTTAAAAGAGGATTTTAACCATAAAATACATTTGGGGCTCATTCAATAGAGTAAAGATGTGGTGTTGATCACAAAGATCATTGCTAAATCTATCTTTTTAATCGCAAAGATCATTGTAAAAAGGTTTTTTGATTGCAAAGATCATCGCAAAAGGATTCTGATCGTAAAGATCATTGCAGAAGGTTTCTAATTGTAAAGATCATTGTAGAAAGTTTTGATCACAAAGATCATTGCAGAATGTTTTTTATCACAAAGATCATTGCAAAAAAAATTGATCGCAAAGATCATTGCAAAAATAATTTAATCACAAAGATCATTGCAAAAAGTAAATAACATATTGAGTGTTATCTTTATAAAGTTAAGCGATGCTGACAACTTTGAAGAATGCCATTATTAGATGAAAAATAATTTTCTCTTATCAGACTTCACCTCCTTTATTGATAGAACTACAAAAGATATCTTGTTATGGATAATGATGAGTAGAGGAAAAGAGAGGTTTACTAATATTGTAATTGTTCTAGTCATTTTGAGAGAGAATTCTTCTAAAGGAAGAAACATATGATCATAGGATAATCAAGGGAAAATTAGTATGTGGTGGATATGTACAAAAGGAGGACTATTTTACTTGAGAAAAAACTCCTCTAATGACTTAGTTTCAAGTGTTGTTTCAAGAAATTAATTGTTGCATGAAAGGCTTGATCATATTAACCTCAAAGCAGTTGTTGCAGCAACATGTGAAACACTATGTAAAGAGATAAGGATCCTAGGGAGGATTAATAGGCACAAGTAGCTAATTAGTAGGGTAGTTTTAGTTTGGGAAAAGTGTGGTATATTTGGATAGAGGAAAGATATCTTTTGGTCTCCAACTGATAAAGGAAAAATTTATTCCTTCTAAAATAGAGGACTCATTGGAAAGGTTTTGCCTACAAACGTACCACCACACCTCCTTATCCAAGAAGACATCCAATTCTAACTTTGTGAAGAAAGAAACCTTATAGAAGGTTAAACAGAAAAGAAGAATACAAGATATTTTGATCAAGAAGACATCCAATTCTAACTTTGTGAAGAAAGAAACCTTATAGAAGGTTAAACAGAAAAGAAAACAGAAATGAAGAATATAAGATCTTTTGATCAAGAGAAAAAGCTACTCGAAGGGGAAATAGAGTAAGGTGCTACAACTAGAATTGAAGAATAGAGTGTTTTGGTTAGTGCTCAAGGAAGACTGTATTGTCTTTGAAAGATGAAGGAAGTCGTCAACAATATCTGTGAGCAACTAAATGCTTAACATAATAAGAGATGCTCTTGTTTAAAACCTTGACATATGGCATTCTGCGTGTCTATATTGTTTGATGTGTTATAATGAATTATTAGTCCTGTAGACACCCAAAATTGTCCCAACTTTGTTCATGTCTTGCAACACCTTGATAAAAACATCACTTAGACATCATGTAGCATTTTGTCTTAATCCCACTAATCCATTAGCCAAATAATTAAATAAATTTTATTTATTTAATTAGAATCCCATCTTAATCCCATCCTTATCCTACTTAGCCAATTAATTAAATAAATTTTATTTATTTAATTAATTTCCACATCATATCCCAATTAATTCAAATATTTTATTTGAATTAAGTTCCCCACTATCCAATTAATTAAATAAATTTTATTTATTTAATTAATATCCAACTCATATCCCAACTAATTCAAATATTTTATTTGAATTAAGTTTTCATTATAAGCTGACTTTCCAATTAATTAAATAAATTTTATTTATTTAATTAATTTATCTTATCATTTAGCCGACATGTGTGCCTCTTTCATTTAAAAAGATAAGTGGTACTACAGCCTTTAGTTAATATCTTTTATATGTAGTACTTTTTTATGTACACAAGCACACATGAGCCCTATCCTCCTTGACACTTGTCAAATGACTACAACTCCTTTGAAGAGTGGGATAACCTAATCAATCTTAGCCGTCCACATCAATCAATTAGCTTTTTAATCTCAGTCGTCCATTGGAACCAAGCCTTTCCTATAAATCAACCCCCTCATAAGCCATTAGCATGCATTGAGCTTCAAGTACCATTATTCTGCCAAATTTTCTAAAATGCATTGATCCTCAAATATTCACATGCTGTTGAAATATCATTAGAACCTTTGCATCCTTCAACTATCATCCTCATATCATCTTCATCTTAATGTTATGCTGCAGAAATGAGCACCCAACATTCCTCCAACAATAATCCTTCAAAATCTTGCATGCTCATGCGAGGTGGAGAAGAGCAATGGAGATAAATCAAGCATAGCATGGAGATCGGTTTGCATTTACCTTTATTATTTTGATTTTCATGTTGTCTTGTACTTCATTGTGCATTGCTAGGGTTTTTATCATTGTTGTTTATTCATTTGCCCTGATTTACAATTTTACCCTAACCTACATTTGGCACGCCTGGTGGGACTCACTTCGCTTGATCTTTTTTTGCAGGTTTATGCACTTTGATTTGTAGGTTGAAGATATGTTATATTGCTGATTTTTTTAATTTAGGACCAGATCTGTTGCAGAGGGTTTTTTGTTTTACACAGGTCCTGGAAAAAAAAGATCTTAGATTCGTTGGAAAGAGGACTTCGAGAGCTTTCCGAAAAGTGGTTACATTAAAAATTTGGCTCAGTATTCAAAGAGTTATGACGATTTGAAGTTGACCTAGCGATTCTAATTTTTCAGAAATTTTTGACGCGCGACTTTTTGCTGATTTTTTTTATTTAGGACCAGATCCGTTGCAGAGGGTTTTTTGTTTTACATAGGTCCTAGAAAAAGGAGATCTTAGATTTGTTGGAAAGAGGACTTCGAGAGCTTTCTGAAAAGTGGCTACATTAAAGATTTGGCTCAGTATTCAAAGAGTTATGACGATTTGAAGTTGACCCTGCGATTCTGATTTTTCAAAAAATTTTGACGTGCGACTTTTAGAAAAAAAAATCATATCTTTCAATCTAGCTAACCAAATCACATTCTGTTTTTTGCAGGTGGTTAGAAATATTTAAATCTATTTTTCTATATCATTATTTTTCAGATCTATAGTACAAATGGATTTTTTATCAAAAAAATAATTCTTTTCAAATCCTAGTTTATGATAATAGCTTTCTTCTATGCAAGTTTACTTGTTTCTTTTTGAAATTAGTGACTTGTAGGTGAATCAAAGGAACTGGAGCAACATTTGGATCAATCATCTACAACAACTTGGAAAGCAAAAATAATCAGGTGCACTCATTCTAATCTTTCATCTTAATCATTGTTAGAATCACACATTTAGATTTTGGGCTTAAAACGAATAATTGTTTGCAAATTCACATCAAAAAATTGGGCTAAAACAAACCATTGTCTTTCATCACATTTGGATTTGGGCTTTAAAACAAACAAGTGCTTGCATTGTCTTCCACACATTGAACTTCTAAGGTTAATGAACCCCATGCGAGTGTGACCAAATAAATGTGTATGCTCTCTCCTCGCGTTCTAACACGAACTTGGAGATCAAAAACATTTACTTGTGTTGCTTTTGTTTAGCCTTAGAGAGGCCTGCCTTGGTATCCACCCCAAGGGAACGACCTCAAGTGGTACTTTCATCCGGTCCGCTATAAAAATCAGAAGATAAGGTGAAAGCCAAGTCTAACCGGTATTAGCGCTCACCATACAGTGCTAACTTGAAAGGAGGTGTACCTTTGTGTATATTAAAACTCCTAGTAGGGTTAGTTAAAGTCTTAAGTGGCTTGCTGGATGCTCGTGGGGTGCCGGTCCCCCGGATTTTCACTAGAACCTCCTTGTGATAGTGGCCTTGCCTTAACTAGGACTTGTTGAATTGTCTTCACGTGCTTGCTTAACCATCATCACATTCTTTCAAACTAACAGCTTGCTTATGTGTCTTGCGTGAGTGATTCATGTGTGTATATGCATAATCATTTGTTTTAATATTGCCACATCAAGCTATAAACACCCAAACACATAAAGACAAGTCATCCTACACATTCTTCCAATAACATTCAAACCCAATCACTTTCATCCCAAACATAGCCAAGTCATCCAAATATTCCACATCATCATCTAAATCCCTAAACAAGTACTTGCTAAAAGGACTTAAGACAAACACTTGGTGACAACATGTCTACACTAGAGGACCCAACAATCAAATTCCAAAGATTCCTCCAAAATCTTTATCAAGGATCACAACCCCTAAACCAAGACGCCATTGAAATATTACAATTCTTCATCCAAAAAGCTCAACCCCACGTAAGCCAATCACCTCATCTGCAAAACCTCGTAACCCAAGTTCAACACCTTTTTGCCACTAGTCAAGCTCAACAAGTACAGCAATCCTTAGCCATTCCATACCAACCTAATCCACCTCATAGCCACATGTCATATCCATCCACCTCCTATCAACTTAATCCACCTATCCACCAAGTCAATATCACATCAACATATGAACATCCACCTCAAGCTTATCCAATCCCTCATACCACCATTCCAATGCACTATCAAGCCCATCCACAAGGCAATCAAGTGATATCACAAGAACAACATGCAAGTCCCAATGGTCCTTTGTACATAAATCAAGCAAGTCCAAGTACACATTTTCAACAAGACCATCAAGCACCATTGATAGACCTAAGTCCACCTCTCCAACAAGTAGCACATCCAAGTCCAAGTGGCCCCTTGCACATAAATCAAACAAGCCCAAGTTATCCTATGCAAGATCTAATAACCTTTGACAAGGGAGATACCAATCTAGAATGGCCTCCACCATCCAATCCCATGCCAACACATGAGCCAACAAGTCCTATCCCAACACCATCATGTGATCCCATTCCTAGTCCATTAATCCATCAACCTTCCAAACCACCAAGCCCTTCATTACCTTCATCAACATGTCATTCTAATCCTTCACCAAAGGATGCAGCTGAGATAGTTTTACAAAGAATGCTTGAAGCAAAACTCATTGAACTTCCTAAAGTCAAACCATGTGAAGAAAGTCCATATGATGAACATGATTATTGTGCATACCATAGGACCAAAGGCCACAATACAAATCAATGCCCAATATTTGTCTCAATTGTTTACAAGGTGTACCTACCTGTAATGGGAAAACATGCCACATCATCCCAATCCCATGTGTCACCCTCATCTAGTCCAAATCCTAATCCACCCAATCCAATTAGCCTTCAACCTAATCCTAATCATAATCCTACAACACCATCTACTATTATCATCCATCCATTATATTGTCTATCAACTCATACCCTTGCGAAGGATGTGATCCATTGGCTACTAGCTAGGAATAAACTACCTCTATGTCAAACACCCATTCATGAGCCTACCAAAGAACTTCCAAAGGTCATGTCCAATCCTATAATCCCATCATGTTGTCCACCTATCCTTGAGCCTATCCAAGAGTCCTCAATTAACATTCTTAGCCCTTCAAGCCCATCATGTGACCTACAAGCCATCAAGCCTATTCAAGAGTCATCATGTTCTCATGTTGTTGACCAAGAGCCTATCCAAGAGTCTTCCAATTCCATTCAAGCAACTCAAGAGGTATGTCAAAGGTTTAATCCTAAGCATGTGGAAACATTAATCCCTAGTCCAACTCAAGATCAAAACACTTTCATGCAACCCATCCATAACATTTACCGTCTTTATGATCAAGATGATATCTATGAAGAAGCTATCCATGAGCACCTTGATCCTATCCATAATCTTATATCTATCCATGAGCAAGATATCCAAATTGCTCCTAGTCATCTACCATCTAGCCCTATTCATAATGAGCAAACATCCACTTTGCATAATGAGACATGTGCCTCTCAAGAACACATAAGCATAGAAGATCGAACAACTAGCTTGGATCTTAGCGAACATAATCAAGATCCTAATGATCATCCTTCCACATCCACCATCGATTCCACTTCAAATCCACCATCATGTCCACTTGGTCTTACCAGCTTCCTCCATGAATGTTCTTCCTTAGGACAACAAAGACATTTATCTACTTCATCTTCTCCATCCAATAAAGAGTTCAAGTCTAATGTTCAAAGCACACCAAGTCCTATAGTCAATCGCATACTCCAAAACATGAACTACCAAGGCAAAGGTCTAGGCCTTCCCAAACAAGTTATTTTGGAGCCAAACCATGTCAAAGTTCCTCCATGCTCATATGGCCTTGGATACATGCCCCAAAGTAAACAAGCTAAAGATGTTGGTAATCCCTTCATACATACTAAACCTATCACTTTCCATCACACCCCCCATCTACCCAAAACATATGTAGCCATTTCACCTCTATCATCCCATAAATGTCCAAAGCATGTGACCGTACACCTTCCTCCATCCACTTTGCCTCCACTTTTACCAACTCCAAATATCCCTCCATCCACCTTGCCACCGCTGCTTCCAACACCTAACATATCTATCATTCATAAATATCCTTACAATCCTAATCATGGCCAACAAATGCACACATCGTTTAAGCATAAAGCTTCCCATCATTCCATCCACTCCACCCACCCCATGGGATTCAAAAGAAAATTTTTTGATGCCTTTATCTATAAAGCCAAAAATCCAACTAAAACTCCTAAGGACCCTCATGCCTTAGGGTATCAATGTGACAAGTCTCTAAATCATCCATCTTCTAAGCGAAGTATAGTCACAAAGCTATCTAAACCCTTACCTCCAAATCCAAATCCCAAAAGCAAAATGGTTTGGGTTCTTAAGCAGACAGCTAGCAAAGTGAATGAGGCATCCTTATCCACATCTCAAGAATCCCAATCACCTATCTCCATCCAAGAGCCTACTTCCATCCAAAACTTCCATTCCCTTCAAATATCCCACAAGCAAAGAAAAAGCACTAAAAATACTAAATCTATGTGGGTTCCTAAATCACTTCGTCAACCATCCCCTAAGCAAACATCTCCATTGCTTCCTACACCACCAGCCAATCAAAAGCTTCAATGTTTATCACGGTGTGTGCAACCATTGGTCATGGTTCCCTTCCATTCCAAAACATTCCCACATAACTACATCTCCCCATCTTCCATCCATTATCCTACATATCTCCCCCATGCTAACCCTATGGTCCATGCTTTTGTATAAGTTTTCCATCCATATTCATTCCATAAGCCTATATAAATCCACACCATAAGCCACTAGCCTACCCTTCCACAATCCACATCCTACCTAATCCATCTCCAATCGACACAATCCCTTATCAACATTAATGAGCACACTTGACATGGTCCATGCGAGGACATCCATCTCTAATGGGACTACCAATATCCATTGAACTAGACACTTGAGTCCCTCCTATCCATTACCTGGTAAACAGGCACCATGTGTAATTGTCATGCTATCCCATCTAAAAGTAAAAAAGTAAAAAAAAAAAATCAAAAAAGTAAAGAGAAATCCCTTCATCCAACGGTGAAAACCTGGTAAATAGGCGCCTTGGATAAGTACCATGATGAAAACCTGGCAAACAGGTGTCATGTGTAGGTTGATCTTCTATGTCACTTACACTTGGGGGCACATTGTCTCATCCAACCTATCCATTTCCAAACTATCTATCTCATTATATCATGCTACATCCTACCATCCTTATCCATTCATCCATCGTTCTGCCTTTTGATTTTGATGAAGACATAGGGGCAACATGTTGAAACATGTTTGGATATTTCTTGACATACCTCCTTTCCAAACCAAGTCCTATCCATTGACCATTTATCCATCCCATTCAAACCAATCCATCATGTCATCCCTTGGTCATGAATTTTATCATGTAAAAATCCTAAGCATTACCACCTAGACTGGGGCAAGTTATTCTTCCGATGCAACATAGCCTTTGGAGATCACATCCTAGCTCCCTTATGATCCATCCACTATGGTGTATCCTTATCACGAGCTTTCTATCTTATAGCTTATCCCCATCTATTTATCATGAGCTTTCCACTATATCCTACCTATCCATTTATCATGAGGCAAGCATCCATCCCTTATATGGCCTATCCTCTTATCTATCCATCCAACTCTCATGATCTTACCATCCCATTTACTATCACCCATCCTTTTATCCATCCCTTGCACCTAGACTTGGTTTTTTCCCTTGTCATTGGTATCAAGCACAAAGGCTACCGAATTGTAAATCCATTGGCAGTTTCTAAAACATTCATCCAAAATCCAAAAAAAAACAAAATATCTCAAAAAATCCAAAAAAAATCAAAACATTTCAAAAACACACAAAAAAACAAAATATTTCAAAAAAACAAAAAAAAATCAAAATATTCCAAAAACACAAAAAAATCAAATATCTAATGAAAAATCCAAGAAATAAAACCAATCACATCATCCAAAACAATCCACTCCATCAACATTTAATCAAAATCAAATCATCATCATCATCAATTCTTCTTATCAATAACATTCATTCATCCATTTCAATCAATCACTTCTCCTAATCATATCAATCAAATCAATCTAAGCAATGATCTTAAATATTCATCCATATCAAGCAAGCTAATCAATCAAGGAACATTATCCAATCAAATAAACAAGTTTTGATCCTAATCTTGTCATGAGCCCAATTAATCATAATCAATCATCATCAATGGGATATAGCGTTCCCACATCCTTGTGTTGATCTAGGGATATAGCTTTCCCCACAATGACAACACTATCATCAACAAACAAACAATCAATCATTGGTTTATGACTTGACAGGGGCAATACCTTGTTTGTTTTACATCCTTTGAGCACACTGAGAACACTTTCTTATGCTTAGATTGAGTGGACACTCCAATCATCACACCATCACTATCATCATTCAAAACAATCTACCTAGCAACAACAAACATCACAACCAAAGCACATCAAGCCAACTATCAAAACAAATCCTATCAATCATCAGCATCAACACCAAAGCACATCAAGCCAACCATCAAAACAAATCCAATCACTTCAGCAAATCAAATGCAGCTCAATCCACCAGATATCATCACATCATCAACATTTCATTAATCCATAACTTGATCAATTCAACCCAATCTTTGATCATCATCAATCAAACAAAAATCAGAACTACATCTCATTTCCATCGTTAAGTGCCTTGATCCCGTGGATATAGGGTATGTAGGCAGTCTGGAGTACGAAGGAAGTGCCCAGATTCAGGCACAAGCGATTTTCCTCTTTCTTCTCTCATCATTTCTTCTATCATCTATCTTATACATCATCAATAAACAACTTCCTTCAAATCAATCATCAACATTTCATCAATCCCATCATCCTTTCATCCAATCAAATCAATCCAAAGAATCCAAACAAAGATCCCAATGCAAGTCAATCCTTAATCCATACTAATCAAGTTAATCAATCAAGCCAAGTTATCCAAACGCAATCCATGGTCTTGATCCTAGCCTTGTTGTAAGCCAAATCAATCAATCAACTAGCCAACCAACTTAGCAAACAACCTTGTGTTGATCTAGGGATATAGCTTTCCCCGCCATGACAACACTCTCAACTATTAACAATCAACAATCAATCATTGGTTTACAGCTTGACAGGGGCAATACCTTGTTTGTTTTTGAATCATTTGTGCATGCTTGCTTTCTTGCTTGTGTGTGTTATCATTTTATCTTGCATTTGCATCATCTCAATACCATTCCAGCTAATATTCATATCTTGTATACAGACAAGGTTGTATTATGCTGGGGCACGAGACACATCGTCACCCTGGTCCTTATACCTTGGTGCATAACGTCAAGTGCTATATCAAACATTACGGTTGCTCACTTTCATTGCAGCATAACGCATCATCCATTTCTTCTATCTATCCCCTTATCTTTCTTTTGTAGCCAAGCCATTTCTTTTCGAGAGCATACCCGTGTTTGTCCAACCCACCTATCCTCTCGAGGGGGCATCACCAACCTATTCTTTCCATCATCATCATCATCTTCATCATATCCTTAGATCATCATCCCATATCATTTTTCTCTATCCATACCTTATCTTCTTTGAAATGGTGTTACTCGACATAAAGCTTATCATCTCGAACATCATCTCAAAGAGGGGCAAAATGTAGACACCCAAAATTGTCTCAACTTTGTTCATGTCTTGCAACACCTTGATAAAAACATCACTTAGACATCATGTAGCATTTTGTCTTAATCCCACTCTTAATCCCACTAATCCATTAACCAAATAATTAAATAAATTTTATTTATTTAATTAGAATCCCATCTTAATCCCATCCTTATCCTACTTAGCCAATTAATTAAATAAATTTTATTTATTTAATTAATTTCCACATCATATCCCAATTAATTCAAATATTTTATTTGAATTAAGTTCCCCACTATCCAATTAATTAAATAAATTTTATTTATTTAATTAATATCCAACTCATATCCCAACTAATTCAAATATTTTATTTGAATTAAGTTTTCATTATAAGCCGACTTTCCAATTAATTAAATAAATTTTATTTATTTAATTAATTTATCTTATCATTTAGCCGACATGTGTGCCTCTTTCATTTAAAAAGATAAGTGGTACTACAGCCTTTATTTAATATCTTTTATATGTAGTACTTTTTTATGTACACAAGCACACATGAGCCCTATCCTCCTTGACACTTGTCAAATGACTACAACTCCTTTGAAGAGTGGGATAACCTAATCAATCTTAGCCGTCCACATCAATCAATTAGCTTTTTAATCTTAGCCATCCATTGGAACCAAGCCTTTCCTATAAATCAACCCCCTCATAAGCCATTAGCATGCATTGAGCTTCAAGTACCATTATTCTGCCAAATTTTCTAAAATGCATTGATCCTCAAATATTCACATGCTGTTGAAATATCATTAGAGCCTTTGCATCCTTCAACTATCATCCTCATATCATCTTCATCTTAATGTTATGCTGCAGAAATGAGCACCCAACATTCCTCCAACAATAATCCTTCAAAATCTTGCATGCTCATGCGAGGTGGAGAAGAGCAATGGAGATAAATCAAGCATAGCATGGAGATCGGTTTGCATTTACCTTTATTATTTTGATTTTCATGTTGTCTTGTACTTCATTGTGCATTGCTAGGGTTTTTATCATTGTTGTTTATTCATTTGCCCTGATTTACAATTTTACCCTAACATACAAGTCCCTTCCATAAGCAGGAGACTGTAGTTTTCACCTCTCTAAAACGGTATTAGTTTTTTTCGTAAATTGCGCCAATGCAAATATTTGGACCTAAAACTATAGTTTGTAATTTCATTTTTGCAGCATGTAGGCACTTTCACGCATGGAGATTGGCTGTCGATTATACCTAGGTTTTTTATTCTAGAGGGGATTTTAGCTCCTATTTTTTATTCATTAAAAGAGAACACTTTCAGTTGGAACTATTGGGAGATTATTTCAGCCATTGTTTTTATTAGAGATGGTACATAAATCGTTGGTGAGGTTCCATTCCATTGTGCATGAAGGCTAGGTGTGGGTGCAAGAGTCTCTCTTCACGTTCATTCAGAACGGGTGTTTGATTTCCTGCACTAGGTGATTGCCGAGATATGGGCCAAAAAATTATATTTCTACTATGGATGTATGAGAATGTTTTGTGCTCCTATTTTTGCTACACCAAGGGAATTGTGGTGAGTAAATTTGTTCACTACAACATTCTTTCATTATCTATTTTTTTTAAATTTCTTTTTTTTTTAATAGCATTATGTATAACTATTTGGTTTGTTCCTTGGATAAAAGGGTTTCGAAAGAAAGAGCATGTGGTTTCTGAAATTTCTTTTTCTTTTTCTTTTTTTTGTTGTTAAAATGAGGGTTTGATCTTCAATGTCTAAGTTTGCCCTCGTAATCACATAAAAGATCTTTCTTTTAATTTTTTTTTTCTAATATTTCTTCCTTTTAGCTCTCCAGCCAAATAAATTTTTTGAGTCTCTTTATCATAGGCAATTACTCTTCCAGTGCTACCAAATGCAATTCCAATAGTCTTTCCTGTAGCCAAGAGTCCCTAAACACAGACTTGTTGTTCTTTTTAATCTCTCAACCCTACTCTTGTAGGGGTAATTGAATAGTCTAATCCCCTCTTAGTAGAATAAGGGGAACAAACCCTTGCAACTCAAAATCTTCCCATAATGTAATGTCACCCTCAATTTTCATTTTAGGGTTATCCACACTACTAAACATAACACGAGCATTTAGAACCTTGCTTCCAAAAACAATGTTCAAAAGTTCAATGCACTATCTAAAGAATTACCTTGCTTTTGCTTCCTTTTCATCCACTTCACTTCAAATTACAATCTATTTGCTGCAAACCAGCCACTCCATAAAAATTAGCATTGCAAGCAAAAAGGGGTTACTACAAACATCATCTGCATCTGTACATCTACACATAGGACTGCTTGCACACTCAACTGTTGTGGTCAATGCATTCTATAATAATTTAGAGTGCTAAAAAAATTCAGCTTAGATTAGTTGCTACATAGTATTGCACCCATTTGCATTGTGCAAAGATAAAATAAGCATGCATATCGCACCCCAGCTCATTTTGCATTTTGGTTGTTCTATAGATGGGGATTTTCACATAGATCGTACAGAAAAAGGGGCTATGTTTATTCTATGTCACTGCACTCTGTAGATTCTATAATCGCGAGCTTAATGTACTTAGTATTGTTAGGTAAGTCCTATCTAGGATGCAAAGATTTTTGGTACTGGTGAGCTCTTTTATGGTAATTTCTTGACTTGTATCTGGACACTGGATTTTAGGAAAAATGATACGATACCCATAAAAAACAATTGCAGTGCATGTTACGGCCAACTGCCACCATATTCATATTGTTCGTCCTTTTCTATGTGTTTCTACTCACTCCACAATTTATCATGTACACCCTTTATCTACCAGACCACAATCTCTAAAGCCCACATTCCAAGTTGCCACATTGTCTTTCTAGCTAAATACAAAGAAGAGAGAAGCCAGGCATGGCAAGGGCAGCTGGCCATCACTGGAATTAATGGTAGCCCTGTTTCTAGTCACAAGCAGGGATGCAACCAAGAGTGGCATTGATGGGTTGATTGAGATATCTACAGCAAGAAGGTAATTTCCTTGCTTTTTTTTTAATTTATCTAAGTAGCAATTCAAATTCTATTTTTAGTGTATGCTTGTTCAGAAGCAACTTCATGTTCATTTTTTGTAAGTTGACATCATCTATACTTCATCCATGAATTATTATCATTGGATCTAGGCTTTTCATTTGTTTGGTCATGAAATATTTAAATTCCTACAACTAGCATATATGATAGATTGTGGTCCTAATTTTCTACGCTAATTTTTTATCTCTCCCCTTGTAATTAGAGACAATAAGATAATGCTCTTGAGCTGTTTACTTTCTATTAAAAAAATTTTGGTATCATTCACTCACTAAGAATCTAAATCTTCTAGTGTTGGAAAATGGGTAAACACTTCTATCCTGCATTGAATGAAATTTAACTTAAATCATGCTTGCAGGTGTGGCTTACTTAATTGCCTTTTGACATAACTTTCTATTGTCAGGTTAATTCTAAAATGGCCATAAATGCTTGTTCTTTTTTAATTACCTCTCCAATGACTGAAATGATGAATTGGTGGGCCTATTGACACATTCATGACAATGGCATTTACTTATTACTTTTACAATTTATTATACCTTATTTACTATGAATGTGTATGGTAGAAAGAGCAAGATACGACAATCTCAAGTTTCAACACTATTTGGCTGAATGCAGGCAGCACCTGTAAACATTCTTGTAGGTTCTCAAGTATGGGTGGAAGATTCTGAAGTGGTTTGCATTGATGGAGAAGTTCTAGAGATCAATGGTCAACAAGTTAAAGTTCAGACGATTAATGGAAAGTTGGTAAGTGAACAGTATTAGTTTTATTGACAATCTCTTTGGATTTATTTTTTAATGTAACTATTCGCAATTGATTTAACAAATTCCTTCCAATGACAATAGATTTCTCGCAAAAACAATGGCTTTTGTTTGCTAATATAATTTCTGACATCTCTTTCTGGATTGGATATACTAACTATTTGGTCAATAGTTAAATAGTTCTTTTTAGAGAAGTTATGGTATATACAATCAAGCATAGAAAATGAGGCTTTATCTGCAAAGTTATTATTTCATAGCTTATTACTGTAACATCCACGTTCTAAAAACATAGTAAAATCAAAAAAATTACCATAAAGTAATTTAACAAGGTAAAAATGAGATCAAGAAAATTTTCCTTTTATTGAACATATAATCAAGTAACTACAATTACAAGATTTCTCATTACAAAATACAATAAACCATATTGTCTTTCTCAAGTACAATGTTTACAAAAGTAAATCAATTACAAATATTTGCATTAGATAATGTTTTACATAGACTCAATAAATACAAGTCTCAAAGATATACTGCATCCAGAAATCTGACATCTTTATCGCAAGCCTTGGCATGTCTTCTACTAGAGAGAGAGTATATTTCCAGTGATTTACCTCCAACCACAAACCGGCGGTTTCCCACACATCTTCCACATAGGAAGTGGCCCTACCCTTCACGAGGAATATAGACCAAAGGTGACCAGTGGTAATTTGCCTTCCTGAGTACATAGTGTTGTATCCTACACAACTCTATCAATCATACAACCCTAGATACCCTCTAGCTAAGTATGATTTTTGATAGGTTATGCAATCCAGATACAGTGAACCAACAATGCATGTAGAGACCTATGCATTACTATCGCCATAGTTTCAATATAATTTGGCATTCGCAATGAACGTTGTCGTAATGCTCACCCATCCCAACTTGACTTGGATACTATCATATTCCTATAGTTTGACTTGGTCAACTACGTTTAACTTATGAAGTCATGACGATTTCAATAATTTAGTCTTCCCAACCTAGACAAGTTTACATTCACTGCCTATAATCCATAGACCTAATCAACTATCTTTCTTTACGAGGATTCTCATTGCATCATTGCAATACCTGAAATCCAAGACTTATCAAATCATAAGGATTTTTAATCGCTTTACAACGACTAAGATGGTTACCTTACCCAGGCTAAGCATCATAGTCTAAGAAATTGTTTTCCTTTCTTACAAGTAAGAATAATTATACATAGTTAGGGTACTTGTCCCTTCAATCACAATCTATATAATGATCTTAATGATTTAATATAAATAATTAACATATCTAGGTCAAGTTAAGGTTTAACTAAAGAGTTTTGTCTAACTCAAACCTAGTCTTTCTGACTTAGGTGGATTCACAAGACACTGTCATTGCTTCATAGACCTTATGGAATGACTATCTATTCTTGGGTATCTCTTTGCATCTTTGCAATCATTTGAGATTCATCACCTATCAACAAGTAATAGCTAAGAGAAGTTGTGACCAATTAAGGTATAATAAACTTTATGGTTGACTAACCATTAATAGTACCTCTTGCATGCTTGCAATACCCGAGGCTTATGACTTATCTCTCAAGTTGACATGTAAATAATCTACTACAAAGGATAAACTCTATTGATAAGGACACATCATCCTTTCGACAAGTACATGAAATGAACATTATTATTTTGGGTACTCAACCTTCTTTGTCCTCCCATATAGAAATAGCTAAACAAGTTGCAACCCGTAAAGGTTCCTTTAATACTTAACCCTACTGGGTCAATCTAAGGTTTGTTTTTCCCTTTTTAATGATAATGGAATATCGAACAATCAATTCTAGAAATAAAAGTGTTCAAGTAAACGATTTTCCTTTCGTCTTCTTTCGACTTAAAGGTCGTTTCGACTTCCATACAAGTCCTACTTTAAAATAGATGAGAATACCTCGATAGTAATATTGCCAAACAATTCAACTCCAAGTCTAAGCTACTTCTAAGTTTAGTTGGACCCTAATTAGTTGACATTCTAATCCCAATTGATATCCATTTGAATTCATGTTTAAAGTTCTTCTCCTTTTGCACACTAACTATATAGAGTTATATAAAGAGTATTTTCATCCAAGTTGAAGTGGGAAAATCTTCTCACTTTGGACATCCCTAGAGTAAGGTACTCCCTTATTTGAGATTAATAACTGTTTAAAATTATAGTGTTCTAAAGAGCACAAGAGTCCTATCTTCGAAGTATCTAAAACTTGCAAAGCTATATTGCCATAATAACTAGTTTATACTAAACCTACAGTTTGCCAGAACAAAAGAGATGTATACAAATTGATTACACAACAATCTTCAATAGTTATACATTCTTAACTTTCTGTCCTCAAATATTAAATACATAAGACTAATCTTCATTTTAACGACCAAATGTATAGTAATATTTTCTGATCAAGTTGGCTTTCTAACTTAAAAGTATAAGCTATAATGAGCATTATGATGTTCACAACGTCAACTCAGTAAATTGTTCCAAGATAAGATTATAATCATCAAACCCGGAGCAATAAATCATCTAGCTTCGACTAAGAGTTTTAATAGTTCCTCGATAGGTAGATATAAATATTCGATATCACTCTCTAGATTCTTTCTTCATTCTCAAGGGACAGAGACATCACATAAATGGAATTAATGATCAAGTATATTATATACAATAGAGGTATTCTTGACTAAAACAATACTGTATATATATCATTGGCTACGTTATTTAATGATATTGATAAGATATCAAATAAGTTATTTTCAAATAACTAGAACATAGGTTCCTATCAATCAAATCATGAATCTTATCACAATAAAAATCAAGAGCTAACAAAACTTGCAAGGCATTTTAAACTTCATCCGCTCAGAAGTCTAAAGAAGCGACTTACGGATTGAATGGAAACATGAACATAAGCAACTATTAAAACTATTCAAAGACAGTGACTAAGGGGTTAGAACTTGGTTTTAATCAATTTCAAATGATTCAATGATCATTTGACCTCATCCACTGTGAGCTCTATTCCTTGCTAACGACCAGATATCTTCTTCTTAACCAGTTTCCAATTCTTCCTTCTGATGCTTACCGCGGACTCTACTCCTTTTTTTTACCTCCTAAAAGAATAATAACATTCTCCTCGATAATGTTTTCCCCCCCCAATGAATTAGCTGAGTCATGGTTTTTAATGACTCAACAAGATTCATAATGTGTCGTCACTATTTTTCGTTCCTCCACACTTTACAGTTGGAAGCACATTGAATACAAAACAATCCGCTTCATGATTCAGTTTCAACCGAGATATAAATTTGCATATCTCTACACATGTCGACAGGAAGAACACTCTTTGAGGGAGATTTAGTGAATGTGGTTAGCATCACCACCGCTCTTCTTTCAAAGAGGCCGACAAGGCATTAAACCTATGTTTACTCATTTAATAAACACTTAAAGTGGTTCGTTCAACCACTCAATATAATGAAGGCTCTACTATTTGTAAGCCTTCGACTACTCAAGCATTAAACCATCGACTCATTATGAGGTATTATCCTCATTTGATGCTAAGGCATCTACATATTGATTACATCAATTATAATCCTCATATCTTCACCTATTACATTAGGTAGATATAGTTTATTCAATAATAAGAAAATATTACACCATGGGATACAGATATCATGATTGGGTTGAGCTTGTCTCCCCATCATAATTCGTCGACAAATATCACATATTAATAACTTCAACAAAAATATCTTAACGTTTACGAATCGTTATAACATGTCAAGTATCTTAATAATAGTATTAAGATATTCATTTTATGACAATAACGTCGTAATATTTACGTTGAACATATATGGTTATAAATCAAACTCAAACGACGTCATTAACGACTAAGACGACTTAATACAACTTAGCAAGTTTTGAAAACAATATCGAGTACCTATCAATTAGGTTCAGAAGTAAACTGGCAAGACAAAGCTTACCTCTTATGACACCTTGGTTCACTTTTTCATTTAACACTATAACTCAGTTTGGCAAATAAATCACTTGTAACCTGAGGTCTATATCTCTCTCCTGGAAGATACTCTCTCTCTTCTTTTCTTCGAGAGTCATCTGACAACCTGTAATCATGTTTCACTTGTCATCAAAACAATATGTGATCAGTGCATCATTATTCAATTAATTCAACTAATAGATCAAATCTCATAATACAAATACTAAATCGATAATACCATAATCATTTCTATGATTCTAATAAATGACATTCAATAAAATCCATGTTTTTCCTTATCATTAATCTAAACATCACAATAAATTTACTTACGTCCAAGTAAAAAGTAAAAGTATAGAAAGTCAGAAATTAGGGATGTAACAATTACTGTAAGAGTGAAATTGCTAGGAAACATGATTATCAATCACATCTGAGGCTTCATGTTTTGGAGATCCAAATGAGAAGCTTATGATTGTGTGTAGGTGATTGTAAACTTGTCAAATGTATACCCAAAGGATTCTGAAGCATTGCCAGGTGGAGTGGATGAGATGATAAAACTTGCCTATTTGCATGAGCCAATAGTTCTACAAAACTTGGCATCTATATATGAACTAAATGAAATTTATGTGAGTTCTCAGGATTTTCTTTGAATTGCCTTATTATTTAGTTATATTTAGATAGCTCTACATCTGTTTGGTCCAGCTTTGACATGGTTCTAAGTTTTTCTCTTAGTTAAAAGTGCAATACATATGCTTTTGGATAAACTACAGAACTTTGTTACTAAAAGAAGCATTTCTATGATGGCGTTATGTGGGGTATCTGGCAGATCTACACTAGAAGTACATTGATTGCCATCAATACTTTTAGAAGACTTCCTCACTTGTATGATAGTCAAATGATGGAACAATATAAATGGCCAACATTTGGATAGTTAAGTCCTCGTGTTTATTGTGGTAGATGTTGCGTACAGGTATGCCTCTCCAATTCTCTGATTGAAGTTGTGTTTTGTAGCGGAGAGACTCTTTTTGATACATCAATTTAAACTTTTTATGGATACAGGGTGATGATCAATGAGGGGATAACTCAGTCCATTCTACTGAGTGGAGAAAGTGGGGCAGGTAAAATGGAATCCACCAAGGATTTGGATTTATATTATATGTTTGTAAATGTAATACAAATGCATGCCCTTCTGTTGACATTAGGGCTTTTAGCATTATTCCCAAAATAATCTTTGAAACTATTTTTTTCCCTCACTGCATCCAATTGGACTAAGCCTTTGAAAAAGAGTGTTTAGGAACTAAATGGTATTTAGCATTGTTCTTGCTCCAAATAGAGACATGAAACTGTTGGCCATAAGAGTCTTTATATTTATGCTTTACTGTAGAATTTTGCTATGCATAATTTGTACCATGATAACAGAGACAAACATTAACTAATTTTGTCGTTACTTCATTATTCTTTTCCCTGTAGGCATAATTAAGAGTAAAGACTATATTTTTTAATGAAGGATTTCATATTATCATGGAAGATAACAAATTGAAAACCATGGCTATAAATACCAGTGGAGTTTTATTTCTTGCGCCACCTTGTACAAGTGTGGAATATGATAAAATGATTTATAATGAGAACAGTTATTATGCTCTTCATAGATGCGTTGCAAATGACAGTAGCATGTTATATTTATCTTTCAAATGTCCATGACCAATTGTGTTGCAATATAAAGCATGTGCACACATGTATTCAGAGCAATGTCTAGACAACAATTATAAAGCTTGTACCCCATCTAAATCTTACACTCAGGCTCATACAGACTTATTGAGTGTTACATCACCCACCAAAGCTAATAAATATAATTTTTTACTTAGATGATACAATATGGTACAGAAAGGACTAGGTTAGAATTTTTCCTAAAACAAGGATGCATTCTATCCCATTTCTAGATATAGCTTTCCTATAGCTAGAACTAAAATTAAATACTTTCCCAAACAGAAACAGAAACTTGGTTATTTAGTTAAATTCATACTTACATCTATTGTATAAGTCCTTAGAATGTCATTGGATTTCTCAACTTTGGAAGGCCATGAGTTGTATTTTTAACTATGCACCTTAAATGACACTCAATACAAAGTTACATTCTATCATCACATCTTAATCTCTAGAAAATTGATCACATATAATCTTGATGCACAATCTAGATTTGGTATTGCTGGAGTGGTGATATATTCTATATAGCATTTTACTTTTCTGTTGCCCCTAGTGAATATAGTAATATTCGTAATGCTAAGATATTATACACGTTTTTTTATTGATTTATTTATTTACAAAGCTATATCATTTGAATTGTATATCAAGCACATATGGAAGCACAAACATTTATTTTATTTTAGTGATAAAATATGACAATGTAACAGTTCTTTCAAAAATGTGTGAACATATTTTCTCGCTATAAAACCATCTCATATAGTAGACCTTTCCTGAGATGAGTGGCATGTCAAATCAAAGAAGAATGAACAGGGAGTGATATTTTTAGTACTTAAATTACTAATCATATTCACTAATATTTTGTTATTGAGGTGAACTTTACGTTGCTTCCTTTGCATTCTAATTTTTTGCATAGATTATATCATTAAAATTTTGTTCCATGTTGGTTTTTGCAACAAACATTATGAATTAACATTCTAACACTTTTTGAAGCTAGAACTATTATTTCCATTGTGAAGAATCATGTATATGACATGAGTTTATCATAATTTATATTCTCAATAGTAATACATCTCTTATGTACTTGATTTCAGAATAAGTTGAAGGACGTTAATGACTGAATAAATTATATTTCTTGTAATTAATGGACATTAATATATAAAATTTGGTCAGATTAAAATTAAAATGCCTTCCTAAATTAGGAACCCTAGCCTTCACATGTCTTGGTTGCTTCCCCATTCGCAATCCACCTCTCCTTTCATTGCATAGAGTAGGAGTAGTTTTATGGCAGCAATAGACATGTAGAAGCCCTGTTGCCATGCCTTGTCCTATCAGCATTTGGCAGGGACTCATGCTGCAGTGCAACCCTTGTTGTTTCTTGCTCTCTATTTAGTCAAGATAAAGAACAAAGTGCTGTGGAAGTATGAAAATCTTTGGGATTGAAACGATTGTTTATTTAACAATCTGTGCTTTCACATTTGCATACTTGTCTACCATAGAAGATACAACTACATCATAAAAGGGGAAGAATGTTACCATAATGCATTGTTTGATATCTTTAAATAATACCAAAGATTTCATTGGGCGATAGGGACGTCGCAGTTAAAAGGGTTTTGATTTTTGTTTAACCTGCCTATTACTTTTGTTCTCAACAAATATGTTTTGAGCAAATCCTACATTCTTTACAACCTGTGAAATGGCATTCAGTGAGACATACTTTTAAATAGTTCACACAGTTTGTCTATAATTCCACATTATGCATGCATGTTTACTAAATCCTTTGTTGATGGTCTGGATGCTTTTAGCATGTTGTTGCATGACTTTGAATTATATTTTTGTTGCAGGGTGGCAATCAATTTGTACTCAATGGTTTTAACAATTTTATTAGATGTTCTATAGCACTCTACTTAAATATCATCCATTTTAATGGTCAAACAACCAATAGCAATTTTATACCTCATTCACAATAAAAAGTGGTAAATATTTGTCCTATTTTTATTGGCCAAAATTAACCTTTGACTATTGAAGTGGATGATATTTAAGAACAACTGTTCTATAGAGTATGTTTAACAACTAAATGCACACTGGGCTTAAACAGCACACTCTAAGCACTGACCATCGATGTGGCAACGTGGGCCCTTCAACTTCCATCCGTTCCCACTCTCTGTTTCCATTTTCCATTTTGGCAGTCACGGTTTGGCGCTTCAACAGTCACAGTTTGGTAAACTTCACTTTTTATTTAACATAGTCTCCCACCCAATCAATTTGAAATTGTCTCCCGCCCAATCGATTAAATGAGCGATGCATTCAAAGGTGGAAGCATAAACAAGGCATGCAAACTGTCAAATGTGGTATCCTCGACTGTTATGATTGCAGGATATACATAAAACGGGTTTGTTGAAAAGGCTTTAGAAACTTTCAAGCAAATGCAATTGGTAGGTGTAAAGCCAGATTCTGCAACCTTTGCCAGCATCCTCCCTACTTGTACCAAAATGGGAGCTTTAGAATAGGATATGGACATCCACCACAAGATAAAGTATGCAGGAATTTTGTCAAATGTTGTAGTTGTAACTGCCCTAGTAGACATGTACCCGAAATGTAGGAGCATAGACAAGGCACATGAACTATTTGACAGAATATCTCAAAGAAACGTGTTCTCATGGAATGCCTCAATTGCAAGGTATTCACAAAATGGATTTGTTGAAAATGCTTTAGAAACTTTCAAGCAAATGCAATTGGCAGGCGTAAAGCCACTCTACAACCTTTGTCAGCATACTCGCCTATGCCAAATGGAAGCTTTGGAACAGGGTATGGACATCCATCATAGCATAAAGGGTAGAGGAATTTTTTTAGATGTAGTTGCAACTGCTCTAGTAGTCATGTATGCAAAATGTGGAAGCATAGACAAGGCACGTGAAGTGTTTGACAAATTGCGTCAAAGAAATGTGGTCTCATGGAATGCCATGATTGCAGGAATATGCATAAAATGGATTTTTCAAGGATGTTTTCTAAATCTTTGAATTAATAAAGCACTTTGGAACATATCATGACATTATAAGCTTTACATGTGTTCTATGAGCTCTACTTAAATATCATCCACTTCAATGGTCAAACAATCAATAGCAATTTTACACCTCATTTAAAATAAAAAGTGTTAAATATTTGTCCTATTTTTATTGGCCAAAATTGACCTTTAACTGTTGAAGTGGATGATATTTAAGAACAACCTATTCTATGTGTGTGCAACCATGCAAGTTTAGTGGATGAGGGTTGTACATACTTCAATCACAGAGTAACCCTTATTGTATTACACCTACAATTAATCATTATGTGTGCATGGTTGACCTTCTTGCCCATGTTGGCTATCTTGAGGACACCCTAAAATTTATCATTAAGATGCTAGTTAAACATGTGGTGGTTGTGTGGATGTGTTTTCTTGGTGCCTACAAATCACATATGAGCATAGGCTTGGGAGTATTTACAACGATGTTGCTTTTTTATTTGGTTCCTAAAAATGTTGTGACTTGTTTTCTTCTCTCAAACATCTATAGTGGTCAAGTGGTGCAAGGTTCAAATAGTAAGGAGATTGATGAGAGAAAGGAATTAAAAAAATCCTTGGATGTAGTCAGATTGAAGGCCATAAAATGGTACATGTTTTTTGTGTAGGAGGCAAATTGCATCCACAGACACAAGAGATCTATGTAAAGTTGGATAAATTGGCTTGGGAGATTGTATAATTAAGGATCAACACTTTGCATTTTGGAGGAATTTTGGCAACATAAACCTACATAATTTAATCAAACATACAATCTCCACTTCAATCCCTTGGTATATAGGAAAAGGAGATCCTAGAAATCACAAATGTTTTCCCAAAACCATGGACTCAAAATGATCAGTCAAACCTTGGTCCATCTTGTTCAAGTTGAACCCATGTGCTCCTCTCCAAAATTAACTCCTCCCCACTTAAAATTTATAACTCATGATGATGACCATTGACCCCTATGACCAAGGGAAACATATGTAACTCAAAAGTTCTCCTTGGTGGTGCAATATTGTCTCTTACACACCTCTTACAACATCTAAATTATGAGACAATTAAAGATGCCTTGACTAGTCTAACTTGTAATCCCCTTTCAATGACTTCTTACAATCATTGTATAAGACAAATGACACATGATAGAGATTACCGACAAAGGAATCTCAAGATTCTCTTCATGTGTGGCACCCTTTTCCATTAGGACCAAACATTATAATATTTTGCAAATATTCAATAATGACATCATCACTAGGACTTGCAAGGTTTACAACACCTAGTCCTAACACTTTTTGCACTTAACTAGTTATCTAAAAGAATTCGGAGGTCTTGATCCAAGTGAATAAGGTTCTCATCCAATTTTATTTTGTAGATGATGATGTCATCAAGGAATACCATAATGAATTTCCTAAGAAATGGTTAAAATATCTAAGAGGATTTGGAATGTAAACAAGGCACTAGTGAGGCCAAAATCCATAATTGGGAACTTGAGTGGCCCTCATGAGTTCAAAACATGGTCTATCTAACACTTCCTAAAGATGGATCTAGTGCTATGCAAACCATAAATCTAGTTTGGAGAATAAATATGACTCATGCAATTCATCTAACTCATCAATATTAGGAATTGGAAACTTATCCTTGATTGTGAGTTTATTTGAAGCTCAAAAATCTACACATAAATTCCATAAGCCATATTTTTTGAGGAGCACCACACAAGATTATGTATAGATCCAAGGTTAAATGACCCTGGCCTATTCTTGCTCTATACGTTCATCAAGTCCTTATGTCCAATTTGAGGTTAGACATTTCTACTTCAATTCTAATATCCTATCAAGGCTACAAGTTATCTAAACCATTTCCATGTGTGACTCATCATCTCCCAAAGTTGAACCATTTCCATGAAATTACATAGGTTTTATACAATTTATTAAGTTCATAAAAAATATATAAGAAAAAAAGGTTTCCTAAAGCTTAGTCTAGGATAATCAAATAAAATGCATACACATTTAAGAATCACTAACCTAGACTAATTATGGAGTTGAGTTGACTTGAATATTGAGCTTAATAATTAAAATGTGTAAGAACGTAAATACAAAACTAGTCTACTTTGCTTGATAACTGATGAATGCACATAAAAAATTATGAAGATCTAAATTTGATAAGCTTCAAGGTTAGAAATAGGAGATGACAGAGAGGCAATCACCATGGGGTTAAAATATTCTCTTGATTCTATGTAGGGATGAGTCTAATGATCTAAGAATAATCTATGATTGTAAACTTGTCCTACTTCTATGAACTTGTCCTATATATTCTACTAATCTTTGTTCTTTAGTTTACCTACTCACTCTTGACTTCTTTATGTTTCTTAAACATGTGTGAACTTGGTGGTATCTATAAATACCTTAATGGTTGTTGACTAGTTACAAGTAGTCAAGTTCTCCAAGATCAACCCCCAAAAAATTATACAATAATTGAATACAATAACCATATTAATCATCTACCTAATAGCACAACTTAACACCACTTATATACTAGATCATGTGATCAAATATGAACTATAAATAAACTAGCACATTTAAATGTTACATAAAAAAATATTTTTCAAGTAGGAACAAAATAGTCTAATGTGCTTTACCACTAAATACAACATTTAATTTTTTATATATAATATATTCAATGGGACATATGTATAGATTAAAATGAAATGTTTTATTGTATATGGGATCTACCAAAGAAACACAATCTTCCCATTTGTAATACCAATCCATACAATATATTCATAGTATGTGCACAATGACTAACTTACACCCTAATATTTCGGTGATCTATCTCTAGTAGATAAGTGGTACTAGTATACAATTTTGTCCCTAATGTTGTATACATTTTTCTTTAAAAAATGGAAGTCAAACAAATATCTTGATTATATGTTATCTTTTTAAGGACCTTGTGTAATCTAACTTGCCTTCAAAAAAAATCACCCTAGATCAAATCCATGGTTCTAGATTTGGGCTAGGTCATTTCTGTTGCAAGTATGGGCCTAACCATTATTGTCATTGATGTCAACATACTCATGTTGCATTGATGATAAGGATTGGATGAGTTGTATGCTGAGAATATTGAGAAAATTAGTCCTATCAGGAACAGAGGAGAACATTGAAGACAGTAAGGTAAAGATCCCAGCTAAGATGAATATCAGAGGATGTGCATCAAAGAGTTTGTAGGTATGTGTATTAAGATGATCCAGTAAAGATTTGAGAGGTCTGCATGAAGATCTGAAGAAGTTATGGCCACTTGAGTCAAACTAGTTCTGGAAGATGTTCAGATGTGACAGAGTGACACAGATAGGTCCAGTGAGATCCAGAAATGCAATATCTTGTTATGTGAATTTGGTGGAGTGTTTTGGAAGTCAATGTGAATTGACAACTCAATTGGTTTGTGGTCTGGAGGTCCGCAAGCATATATTCCAATATGACAGTGATGACAAACTGTGTTCTTGAGGTTCCGAATGAAGGAGAGAAAGATTTTAGGAAGCAGAAGTAGTGTGGATGTTCTTGGTGATTCAGGCAAGCTTGTGGAGGTCTTTGGATTGTGTCCAGTTTGTGTTGGTGGTCCGCATTGAAGATTGAGCTCGTAATTGAAGAATTACTTCCAGATGATGATGTTCTTCCTAAGTCTGGCCGACCGGATGAGTTACACATCATGCAGATGATATTGAAGATGTTCTGTGAAGCATGGCATGTTCCTAAAAGAAGATTGAAGTCTCAAATCTGTGTGGCTGATAGTGTGATGATTCGCATGAAGTCTTTTGTAATTAGTCAAGTTGTATTTTCTCTGTAAAGTGTGTCAACTTGGATGATTAACCCTAAGTCGATGTCTTGTCTAAATAAGAAGTTATGAAGTCATTTCAAAGGTATCTTGGTGGAGATGAGAGTGTGGTAGAGAGCAAAGAAGCGAAAGGTAGAGCAGAAGTATTGGGCTTAAATGGAACTGACTCAAGCATGGTGAAGATGCTATTTTTCAGTTCAAGTATGTAATATTTATCATTTTGTAGACAGTGTGTCTCATGTAGGCAATGGGCCTCTTGTGAGCAGTGTGCTCAGGCAGTGAGCCCTAATTGGCATGTGTCATTTTGTTCTTATTCTTTTAACAAAGAATACAATCTTGGGTTAGTCACCCCATAGTTTTTCCCTTAACTGGGTTTTTCCATATTAAAATCTTGGTGTCATATGTGTTAATGTGTTTCTATTCTTGAATTGTTGCATTATGTTTCCATGATTGACTTATTATTATGCTACTAAATTACAAAGAGGATTTAAGTGATTAATAGGAAGAAAGTTTTGGGACAATTGATTCACCCCCCTCTCAGTTGTCTATCTTGAATCTAACAATTGGTATCAGAGCTAAGTTCCTCTAAAAGGAGCTTAATCACTTGAGGAGATCTAGGATGTCTTCCTACAAGAAGGATAGTCCAAGGTTTGACAGAACCAATTTCACTCTTTGGAAAAGCCGCATGGAATGTCACTTGCAATGTATGGGAATGCAATATTGGATCATAACTTCAAAGAAGTATGTTCCTCCACAGAATGGTATGAGAACTATAGATGAAATCAAAGATGCTGAAAATAATCTCTGGGTGAAAGAAGCTCTACTAAGTGCCTTATTTGATTCAAAACTAATAAATGTTATAGATCTAAATACTGCATATGAGATTTGAGAAAAATTGGAACTTCTGTATGAAGGAGACAAGTATGTTAAATGTGCCAAGCTACAGAGTCTGAAAGGAAAATTTGAAAACCTGAAGATGAGTGAAGATGAAAATATCACTACACTTATGCCAAGAGTAAATGAGCTTATTTGTGGCATTACATGTGCTGGTCGAATCTTGGATGAAAATGAGATTGTTTCCAAAGTTCTAAGATCCCTACCTGCTTCTGACAAATACAAGGTTGTTGTCATTGAAGAATTCATATCTTTTTCAAATATCACAAGAGATCAATTGGTTGGAAAATTAGTTACATTTGAATTGGTCGAGTTTGGAGATGCACCCCCTAAGACTGAATCTGCATTCAAAGCTAGTGCCTCTGTAAAAGGAAAACAAAAGTTTGATCCGGGAGAGAACTCTTCAAAGAAACCATCATGGTATGAAAAAGAAAGAAAAGATCTAGAAGAAGATGAAGCAGAAGCTGCTCAACTGGAAGCCCTTATTGCAAAATGACTACCAAGAGGATCTGATAAGTATGAAGGAAAATTGCCCTTCAAATGTTTCAACTACAATAAGATTGGTCATTTTGCCTCAAGGTGTCCAGAAAGATTTTCAAGAGAAAATCCAAACAGATCAAGATTCTAAAAGAAATGTTACTATGTTCATGAAGATGATGATGATGAAGGAGTAACAGATGATGAATCAGAGACAGGAAACAAATCCAAAAGTGGCTGGGTGTTTATTGCCATCAAGGAAGAAGATCCAATGCCCTCTAAATTTGTCAATCATAAAATGGTAGAAAGAGCTATAGCTGCCCAAGTTGAAGAAAAGGATGACTGGGTCATTGATAGTGGATGCTTCCACCATATGATAGGTGATAAAAATAAGTTCATAGATTTGGAAAGATATGAAGGAGGAGTTATAAAATTTGGTGATAATTCTGCTAGTAGAATCAGAGGTAGAGGAACTATTTCTTTTGATGGAACTAACAAAACTAGTAATGTACTATATGTTGAAGGTCTGAAGCACAATCTTCTCAGTGTTGGATAGTTGGTGGGCAAAGGCTATGATCTCTTATTCAAAAATAGAAAATGTAAGATATTTGAAAGTTCTAGAACAAAGATCGCATCTGGTACTCAAATAAAAGGTAATATCTTCCACTTGGTTGGTACTGATAAAAGTTGTTTATTTGTTTAAATTGATCAGAGTTAGTTGTGGCATAGGAGAATGTGTCATGTGAATTTTGATAATATCATCAAGATAAGCAACACTCAGGCTATAAGAGATCTTCCAAGACTGGTGAAACCTACGAATAGTTTGTGCAAAGAATGTCAGTTGGGTAAGCAGAGCAGAGTCGCATTCAAAAGTAAGGAACATTCTTCTACCGGACTATTGGACTTGGTACATACTGATCTATGTCATTCGGCAAGAATTAGGAGTTTACAAGGTGATAGATACTTCATGTTATTAATTGATGACCACTCCTGGATGATGTGGGTGACTTTTCTGAAAGAGAAATCTGAGGCTCTTGAGAAATTCAAAATATTCAAAGCTATGGTAGAGAATGAAACTAGATTAAACATAAAATGTCTTAGGTCTGACAAAGGTGGAGAATTCACATCTAGTGAGTTCATAGAATTTTGTGAGAAACATGGGATAAAAAGATAGTTGTTTGCTCCAAGGACTCCACAGGAGAATGGAGTAGTGGAGAGAAAGAACCAGACCATCTAGGAAGCTTCTAGAACCATGATGATGGAAGCAAATTTTCCTCAGATCTACTGGAGAGAAGTTGTAAGCCCTGCAGTCTATACTCTTAATCGAGTACAAATCGGAAGCAATATTGGTAAGACCCCTTATGAACTCTGGTTTGGCATCATTCCCACTGTGAAGTATTTCAGAGTCTTTGGTAGCAAATGTTACATCAAAAGAGATGAAGATCTTCGCAAATTTGATGCTAGAAGTGATGAAGGAATATTCTTGGGTTATTCTACTCAAAGCAAAGCATACTGGTGTTATAACAAGAGATTGAGAAAGATTATAGAAAGTACAAATGTGAAGGTTGATGAAGGTATTGAAAAACCCTCAAGGTTTTATGAATATGATGAAGATGATCAAAATGATGTTTTGGTCCAAGAAGTCCAAGTCCCTTCTAAAATTTAGATCCAGACTGATCCAAAGAATCAAGAAGAAGAGATAAGTTTGAATGAACCTGTTTAAGAAATAGAAGTACAAGAAAGTTCCAAAATTCTCAGGTATGTAACACTGAATCATTTTGAAGATCAGATCATAGGTGATAAAAGCAAAGGTGTTTAAACAAGAAGAAAGATTGCTCAAGACTCAAAAAAGTATTGTCTAATTTCAAAGTTTGAACCAAAACCTGTGAGTGAAGCATGTAATGATGAAAGCTAGACTAAAGCAATGGAGGAAGAGCTGATGCAAATTGAGAAAAATCACACTTGGGATCCTGTACCTAGGCCTAGAAACAAGAATGTGATTGGAACCAAATGGGTCTTCCGGAATAAACTAAATGAGGATGGTGAAGTAGTCAGAAACAAAGCCAGATTGGTCTGCAAGGGTTACTCCCAAGTAGAAGGAGTTGATTTTGAAGAGACTTTTGCTCTGGTGGCAAGAATTGAAGTAGTGATATTATTTCTTGCCTTTGCTTCCTTCAAGGACTTCAAAGTATATCAGATGGATGTCAAGTCTACCTTCCTAAATGGTGACTTGGAAGAAGTATACATTGAGCAATTGGATGGACTTCAATTGTCTAATCATGGTGATATGGTCTGCAAGTTGAAGAAAGCACTGTATGGACTCAAACAAGCCCCAAGAGCCTAGTATGAAAGAATGGATAAGCATCTTTTGAAGATTGGTTTCAATAAAGGTACTAATGACAGTAATTTGTATTTCAAATTTGATCATGAAAATATCTTGATTGTTGAAGTGTTTGTTGATGATATCATTTTTGGAGGAAGAGATAGTATGTGCAAGACTTTTGCAAATCAAATGAAAAGTGAATTTGAGATGTCCATGTTTGGGGAAATGAATTTCTTCTTGGGTCTGCAAATCATTCAAACAAAGAAAGGAATCTTCATTTCACAGACCAAATATGTGAAAGAATTGTTGAATAAATTTGGGATGGAAGACTCAAAAACAATGAGTACTCCCATGGCAACTGGATGTAAATTGAGCAAAGATGATGACTCTCCTAAGGGTGATCAGAAAAAGTACAGATCAAGGATTGGAGGACTATTGTATCTCACTCAAACTAGACCTGACATTATGAATGTTGTTGGTCTTGTTGCTAGATTCCAAGTTGATCCTAGAGAATCTCATGTCATGGCAATTAAGAGGATTCTTAGATATCTAAAAGGGATAGTTGAATATGGTTTATGGTATCCTAGAGATCATGATTTCTCTCTTCATGCACATACAGATGCGGATTGGGCAGGAGATGTGGATGAACGGAAGAGTACGAGCAGTGGAGCATTCTTTTTGGGGAAAAGATTGGTTTCTTGGCTGACCAAGAAACAAGAGGTAATATCTCTGTCCACTGTAGAAGTAGAATATATTGCAGCAGTAGGTAGTTACACTCAAGTATTATGGATGAAGCAAATGCTAAGAGATATCAGAGTGAAGTATGAAGAACCTATCACAATCTTCTGTGATAATTCAAGTGCAATAAATATATCAAAAAATCTAGTGTTGCATTCAAGGACAAAACATATATCCATCAAGTTTCACTTTTTGAGAGAGCAAGTGAACAAGAATGAAGTCAGATTGGAGTTTATGCCCTCCAAGGATCAGATTGCAGACATTTTTACTAAACCTCTACCTAAGGACTCTTTTGAGTATCTCAAGGAGAAGTTAGGGGTTATTACCCCTCTGGTTCTGAATTAAGGTGCACTGATGTGCATCAGTCCAGTGGATCTCACAATCATATCTTGTGGTCCAGCTTGATGATGGGAAGCTGCTACTCAAGGGGAGCAGTTGATATGATTCTAAGTGATGCAAGTATGTTCCCTTTGCCATTGATGTCAAAGGGGGAGAGAAGACGTGAAAAACAAAAAGTGGTTGTTGATCAAAGGGGGAGCAGTAAAGGAAGAGAAGACATGTGAATGGTTGTTGCTGATAGGGGGAGTTATGTCGGTGAGGAGAAGTTCTTGTCTTGATGGTTAAAATAGTTTTTCACATCATATGTTGCGATCAATGACAAAGGGGGAGATTGTTACAAGTATGGGCCTAACCGGTGTTGTCATTGATGTCAACATACTCCTGTTGCATTGATGATAAGGATTGGATGAGTTGTATGCTGAGGATATTGATAAAATTAGTCCTATCAAGAACATAGAAGAATAGTGAAGATGGTAAGGTAAATATCCTAGCTAAGATGAATATCAAAGGATGCGCATCAAAGGGTTTGTAGATATGTCTTAAGATGATCTAGTAAAGATTTGAGAGGTCCACATGAAGATCTAAAGAAGTTATGGCCACTTGAGTAAAACTAATTCTGGTAGATATTCAGAGGTGACAGAGTGACACAGATAGGTCCGATGAGATCCAGAAATGCAATATCTTGTTCTACAGATTTGGTGGAGTGTTTAGGAAGTCAATGTGAATTGACAACTCAATTGGTTCGTCTGGAGGTCCACAAGCATCTATTCCAATATGACAGTGATGACAGACTATGTTCTTGAGGTTCTGGATGAAGGAGAGAAAGATTTCAGTAAGCAGAAGTAGTGTGGATGTTCTTGGTGATTCAAGAAAGCTTGTGGAGGTCTTTGGATTGTGTCCAGTTCGTGTTGGTGGTCCGCATTGAAGATTGAGCTCATAATTGAAGAATTACTTCCGAATGATGATGTTCTTTCTAAGTCTGGCTGACCGGATGAGTTACACATCCTGCAGATGATCTTGAAGATGTTATGTGAAGCATGGCATGTTCCTAAAAGAAGATTGAAGTCCCAGATCTGTGTGGCTAACAGTGTGATGATCCACATGAATTCTTTTGTAATTAGTCAAGTTGTATTTTCTCTGTAAAGTGTGCCAACTTGGATGATTAACCCTAAGTCAATGTCTTGTATAAATAAGAAGTTGTGAAGTCATTTCAAATGTATCTTGGTGGAGATGAGAGTGTGGTAGAGAGCAGAGAAGTGAAAGGCAGAGTAGAAGTATTGGGCTTAAATGGAACTGACTCAAGCATGGTGAAGATGCTAGTCTTCAGTTCAAGTATGTAATATTTATCATTTTGTAGACAGTGTGTCTCCTGTAGGCAGTGGGCCTCTTGTGAGCAGTGTGTTCGGGCAGTGAGCCCTAATTGGCATGTGCCATTTTTTTCTTCTTATTATTTTAACAGAGAATACAATCTTGGGTTAGTCACCCCATGGTTTTTCCCTTAACCGGGTTTTCCACGTTAAAATCTTGGTGTCATATGTGTTAATGTGTTTCTACTCTTGAATTGTTGCATTATATTTCCATTATTGACTTATTATTATGCTGTTGAATTACAAAGAGGATTTAAGTGATTAATAGGAAGAAAGTTTTGGGACAACTAATTCACCCCCCCTCTCAGTTGTCTGTCTTGAATCTAACAATTTCTACAATCACAAATCCAAACACTAAACTTTTAAAATTTAAATTCAAAATAAGTCCTAGTGAAATCCTCCTATTACTCATTGTGAGATAACTTAGTGCACATTGGTGTTCATATATATATTATGTTGTATTTAAATACATTCATTCATTCATTTAAAATCATACTAGAATGTGACAGAACATCTTGGTCAAAGAACTTAAAGTGAAACCAATTTGGAATTGTTTGCTTTTGAACTCATTCTAGGCCCATTGCACATTTGCTTGCTTTCCTTAATCATTGTTTTTCAGTCATTGAATAAATCATCCTAGGGTTCTGACTAAGGATAACATGATCCTCTTAATTCAGTAGATTTTTGAAAGGTGTTTGTAAACATTACTAGTCAGGCTTACTAAAATTTAGATATTAGAAGATTGAGCCAAGTGACTTCCAACAATTAGTTTCTAATCAATTCATTCATGTGGATATAGGTTCAATCCATGAGTTAGATAGCCACATCTAAGGCTACATCTTTACATCAAGTGTTTATGAGAATCACTCTAAGGACATGTCTAATGATAGAGCATCTAAAGCTACATATTTGCATCATACATAAACCATTAGATCTCTACATATTGCATCATTTGTATGTCATGTCTACAAGATTATACATCACTATCCAACTGTTTGACTTGTGTCCAATACAAGTTTCAGTTTT
The DNA here is from genome assembly GCA_027924645.1 of Cunninghamia lanceolata. Classification (NCBI taxonomy): domain Eukaryota; kingdom Viridiplantae; phylum Streptophyta; class Pinopsida; order Cupressales; family Cupressaceae; genus Cunninghamia; species Cunninghamia lanceolata. The sequence continues at coordinate 353,377 of BSBN01001650.1, forward strand.
CCTCTCTTGCATTGAAAGTTACGAGCCTCATTACACTTTTCAATGCAACACCTTTTCAATAAGAATTAAGACTTGATGAAGGCATGACAAACACTAAAACTAGGTTGTACCAAATAGAATAGGTCATGTGGTGTGGCCCTATCCTAGACTAGGATAGATGTTGTGACCATGTCCTCATAACAACTATCTCTGAGCACCTCTAACATAGATTTAATATATGTTCCACATCTAAATCTAGATAAATTGTTTACTATGTGTGGTAGAAGAAATGAGTAGAGAACAAACCATAAATGTGAACTATTTACTTATGGGAAATTTTCCTAATAATTGATGTGCTTCAAAAACTAGTTGTGTTCTATTTTTAGAATAATCATGACCCATTCTTACACAAAGTCTAAGTGCATTAACTTTGGCATAGCTCTATATTAACTAATATTTAATATATAATTTAGCAAATAAGCAATGAAAGAGGAGTTATGTATCTAATGTACTTTTTGGAATATTCAAATCATAATTAAAGTGGTGTGTGCTCTAACTAGAATCACATTTCAAAGAAAAGCCAAAATCACTAAAAGGAATGGCCACTTGAAGCACAAATTAAGGAATTAATTGTTTATTTAAAAGAATATTTCCTTGTTGATGTGTGCTTGGGCCCAATGGAGTGGTTGTAGCCCCCCAAACTGTGTTGACTATAATTGTGACTTAAATGTTTAGATATTTGTGTGTGTATGCTTATGCATGTGTTAGTTGGTCAATCTAGTGATATTGACTTCTAGATTGGTTGAGTGGTTGATGCCATAATTTTCCTAGATTGGCTAAGTGGTGGATTCCTATATCCCAAAACTGGCCAAAGATTAGAAGAAAGTTGCAAATGGTTTCCTATACATTGGTGTAGGAATGAAGAAATATCCTGAAACTTTTGGGATAGATGGTACATGGTCTTTGATGAGCGCCCATGCAACAATGATGAGGTACCACAATATTTCTTTAGGAAACTCTATTGTGAGTTTGTCCTCAACAAGATTCTGAATTATTTTGACATTCATGAGTTCCAGGGTAGAGGTGGTGGCTCTGCCCAAGATAGACCCAGGGCTCAGCGAGATGAAGACCATGTGCCTATACCCCGAGTGAGGCCAAAACGTAGGTCACTCCCTTTGGATTTGAAGGAGAGTGTTGAGCTGGAGACTTTACATTCATTGATTACTCTCACCCAAACTCTATCACCACATGCCGATGATCTTACCCAGGCTGATGAGGGTGAGAGTAGCAAGCGTCATGTGTCCCCACATTTGTGCAGTACATGTGGGAACCTATGTGATTATGGGACGCAGGAGGCACGACAGGACTCTGTGACACAGGGGCAACATGTTGTGACACAAGGGAAGGACATATTGGATGATCTTGTTCTTGTTAGATTCTTAAATAAATTAGGAGAAGAGCTCTAATACTAGGTTAGAGCTAGATACAACCATGTACCATGTGGGATTCATACCCACTACGTACCACGTCGATAAGTCGAGCTTACGCGGATGAATGGTCGAGGGCTAGAGGGACTCAAACCGATGACCTGCGCTCTGATACCATGTTAGATTCTGCGAGAAGCGAGAACCAAGCCAGGATCCATTGTCGGTCGTAGATCATATGCACCTCCACTCAACAGATGATCGAAGATCAAAATAGTAGAATGAAGAGATATCTGAAATGAGAGAAAAATAGAGACAAAGAAAGAGAATTTTGAGAACTCTCAATACTTTCACTGAGCTATCACTGAACTGATATTCAAGCTTGTGAACTTGCTCATTAACTTTAGTGAGAGGAGAGTATTGTATATATAGCAAAAAAGGGCATATACATCCAAGAGGTGTAATAACTCCCATATCCCATAAAAGGTGGGAGATCTTACCTACTTGGTAAATGCCAAAACATGTGGGGCATATACATCCAAGAGGTGTAATAACTCCCATATCCCATAAAAGGTGGGAGATCTTACCTACTTGGTAAATGCCAAAACATGTGGGGCATATACATCCAAGAGGTGTAATAACTCCCATATCCCATAAAAGGTGGGAGATCTTACCTACTTGGTAAATGCCAAAACATGTGGGGCATATACATCCAAGAGGTGTAATAACTCCCATATCCCATAAAAGGTGGGAGATCTTACCTACTTGGTAAATGCCAAAACATATGGGGCATATACATCCAAGAGGTGTAATAACTCCCATATCCCATAAAAGGTGGGAGATTTTACCTACTTGGTAAACGACAAAACATGTGGCATAACCTCCTTACATGAAAACAAAAAGGAGTTATTAAGGGGTGGCACATAAAGACAAAAGAGTGTGAGAACTCTAACTACCCCATAACCTACTTAGGTAAGGACAAAATAGTGGTTATGAGAGGTGGCACAAAAAGCCAAAAAAGGATGTGTAACTCAACTACCCATGTGTGGGAGAGAGTTACACATGTAGCTGATGTATTTCGCCACGTGTCCTCATATTAACCACTTATAATAAACCTAAGCAAGCTTAATAAAGTGTAGGAAAAAGAAATATCCCTAAGGAAAATAAAAAACCTACACTAACAGTTCTCAGTGACGATCTCTTACAGCATACATTTGGTATTGACTCTCAAGTAATTTGTTACAAGTTTCATCTTGATTTAGTATATTGTTATTTGAAATTTGTAATTAATTTTATATGATTATCTATATTATAAGTTAAAAATAATGTATGTAATTGTTTGTGCAATGAAATTCTAGGGTCAGAGTCTTCATCCTACCTCCGTTAGCCATCCATTGGCAGGTTATGAGAGGAGGTCAAGTCAGCAAGTATGTAATTTATCACATAATCGTAATTATTGTAGATATGTCAATGGTAATATTATTTTGTGACAATTTGATGATTTCAATAGTCACCGACACCTCCATGGTTTCCTTGGTCCCCTAGAAGCCAAACCACCACTTTTACGGAGGTAAATTTAACCATTTCTAATCATTATACATTTTTAAAATAATGTTATGTATTTATTTTGTTTGAATAATATTGAACTTGATTTTTAGATGTTGAATCTGGAGACTCCTCATGTTCGTGAGTTAGCGAAGAGAAGCATTGATGTAGCCATAATGTCTGCAAATCCTTTGACCGAGGTATGAGACAATAACATGAAAATGTCATAATTTTGTATTTCTTATTTTATCTCATGGCATTTGATGTACATAAAAGATATTTATGTTTAGTCAATTTTGCTTCTTGATGCTTCTTATAGTAGGTCACAACTCCAGTTCGTCTAACTACGGATGAAGAGAGAGACAAGATGATGGAGAGTGATCATCGATTGGTGGTAGGTGATCAATTACGTATCTGATGTTATATATTTCATACATTTTCTATACTGATGTGCATATTGTTTGTTTGTATTAATAGGTGCAACTAGATGAACTTTATTCGAAGAGGTCTACTTGACAGCAGAGAGAGGATGTGTCACTGACTGGCTCTCCATCTTCACAGTCAAAGAAGGGCCACTGGTTATTTCCTAAAGTCCATAGGAAACTAGTTTTTGGAACATTTTTTCTATGCCTAGATGGCTTTGTATACATACTTTTGTATGATAATCTGATGTATATTTTGTTGGAAACAAGGCAGATAACTAAGAGGGGGGTGAATCAGTTATCTTAAATTTCTTAACTTTCTTTTCTTCTTTAACAATAGTGCAGTATTAAAACATATAAGCATAAATGAACATGAGAGCAAAAATGAAATCAACACACATAACACAGATTTTTACGTGGAAAACCCTGTTAAGGGAAAAACCACGAGGTGACTAACCTAAGATTGTATTCTCTGTTAAAAGAATAAGAAGTACAAAATGGCACTTGCCAATTAGGGCTCACTACCCGAGCACACTGCTCACAAGAGGCTCATTGCCTACAATAGTTTATAGAAAGTAACCAGGTATTTGAACTGATGAGAAGCATCCACATATGCTAAGGTTCAGTTCCGGTTAGGCTCAATATACTGATCTACTGCACTTCATTCTTCCTCTATTTTGGTGCTTGTTGTTCTATTACATACCGGGCCTGTATATCCACTTCCACACTTATCTCTATTTTTTCTTGCACATTTTTTCACTTTCCACACACTGTCACATCAAAATCCATCTGGTATATATATCCGTACCAAGGATTTCAACATCATTCTAGTCGGCATCCGGAATACTCAAGATTTTCCCCAACTCTGGTCTGTCAGCTGAATCCATGCTTACTAAGTGATGCATATCAAAGAGATTGTTATAGAAGTCATCAATCATGTCGGCCAACCATGAATGATCTCTTAAGTAGCTTGATCACCATCAATTTCACATCTAGATTAAGGTCTGATGCTCTGTCGGTCAGTTCTTTCTCAGTCTATTCTGCCTGTCAGGAACCCAACACTTAGGTGCTCATATCTTTTCACTCTTTCATCACCGGAGGCTCAATCTCTAGAATGTGGCAGTCATGGTATTCCTCTTGACTTCCCCAAGTCCGCACTTTTCTGAGATACATCCTCTAAAAGATCCAGACCTGATTGTCAGACCTTGTTGCATGTTCTGTTCTTGTTCACTGGACTAAAAAACTCTTCAATATGACTTTCGGTATAGACATATTATGTGTTGCGGATGTGTGGGATAAGCTTTGTTGCCATCAATGACAACAATCATGAAGCCACATAGTGTCTCTTGCCAACAATCTCCCCCTTTGGCATTGATGGCAACACTTAGTGAAAAATGACTAAGTGTTGTAACAAACTCCCCCTTGGCTGATGCTCTGTCTTATGTACACTATTACCGGAGCTCCCCCTTAGTTGGATTCCACATTTTTCACTACTCCTCACTCCCCCTTTGACATCAATGGAAAAGGGTGAGATCCACACACCAAAACTTTCAAAAATCAATCTATATATTACCGCATAAGTATATACACAAGTTGTATTTACATATATTTCAGTATATCCACAAAGGTGGTTTTCAACTAGACAAATTCTTTTGCCCAACTCTGCTTAATCCTATCCAAAATTGAGATGTGACCACTTAACAAAAATGTAAAAGCTTCTGCCCTCTTTAAGTCTATCGGATCACTAGTCTGGGCTGTGGTCTGAGCATCAGTTAAGGCCTCATGCATGGCCTCTAGTTTAGGGATAATTATCCCTCTAAGTTCGCTCATTCTGCTTATTCTATTCTTCTTCTCCTTCTCAAGCCTCTTTAACTCATTTATAGTGACAATAGTCTAGCACTCTTGATTCATTATGGATGAGGTGAGAGGATCAAAACTTTGGGATAAACTTGATAGTTTACCCTCTTGTTCTTCCACCTTCTTTGCAATGTCTGTTGTTACTGTGGACCAAGATAAACAAAATTTGTATAATTCTCTGCCATCTTTAAGAGCATTTTCTAGGCTCTTTATTCCAATGTTCAGATTTCTCCTATCATTTGCTATTAGCCCTTGTACTTCAAAGAATCTCTTACCCAAAAACTCTTTCTGGACTTTCTCTTCTACTGATTTCTCCAAGAATCAAAATTTGTGCTAATAGAATTAACAAGAGATTTTAAGTTACCATATGAAGAGGCTGAAGGATCCTTTTGGAAGGATGGCATGATCTTCTCCAACACACCGGATACAATCTCTATCAGCTCACAGTCTTCCATGTGAGACTTCAGAAGCTTTTTTTTTGCTCTGGCTTGAACAAAAGATGCTACCTTCATTGTCTGGACCGGAGAGAGAGAGAGAGAGTCAAAATTGAATGGTCCTTGAAATAGCTCTAGTTCATCTAATTCCATCATTTCTTTGATCAGGAAGTATTTAACTGCTTCTGCAGTGTCTCTTGCCAAAGACAGAGTCTTCTTTCCTTCTACAGTCTCAAAACTATTACCTAGGGTCTTCTTTGTTTGATCTTCTTCTCTTCCCTTTACCTCTTCTTCTTGACTTGCTTTCTTCTCTTTTCTTGCTTCTCCTTCAGTTCCAGAGTCTACTAGGGGACCTGGAAGAGAGATGTTTACTTCTTCATGGGCTTCCTCTTCCGGAACAGAGGAATCCAAGTCTTCAATTTTCTCCTCACTTATCTCCTTTGACTCTTCTGTAATTTTCTCAATAGAATCTTCCTTTGATGCACTTGATCCTTCAACATCCATGGCAGAAGGTTCATCACTTATGTCCTCTATTGTAGGAAGATTGAATCTTTTAAATGCATTCCAAAGGATGTCTTCAGTCTCTTTTGCCACCTGATCAGTCTCTCCGAGCATAAGCTTGTTCATTTTAGCTTTGCTCCGGAACTCATCCTTGCAATCCTTGAAGATCATGTTCATTTGTTTTAGGGTGATGGAAGGATAGAACTGAATAGCTATTTGTTCCCAAATCTCCAAATCCCTTTCCTTGGCATTGTCTTTTCTGAGTTCAAGTACTTTCTCTAAACTCTTGGGGATTAGAGAGATGATTTCAATGAATGCTTTATTATATATGTTTAATTACTTAACTGTAGCTTCTTCCAAGATCCTTTTGTCTGTGTCACTATACTCATCATAGAATTCTATCATTGGTTGCAGATTCCCATCCATAGGAACTACCTTGATGACATCATCGATGGAGAGAGTAGGCCTTTCAACAAATTCTTCTGCTTCTTCTTCCTTGTTTTCACCAGTAGAGGATTCCCCAGAAGTTTTCTTTTTCTTCTTCATTTTCTTAACCTCCTCATCTGTGTCTATCTCTTCATCATCCTTTTGACTTATGTAGGATCTTGTAGCCTTGGTTTTTGTTCTCTTTTCTCACTTTCCAGATTTCTTTGCTTCCAATTTGGAGGATTTTGAGCTCTTAAAGGTGGTAGGTGCAGAACTCTTTGAGGATCTAGTCCTGGAGGGGGCTTGCACCGGATCACTTTCTTTTTATACTTCTTGTCTCTCTTTTTCTACTCTTTCTACCTTCTCTCTGTTGGCATCAACTGCCTCCTTTGATATGCCATATTTCTTGGCAATTTCCTCTACTTCCTTCCTGTCTTTTCTCTTTATTTCAGGTTGCCTTAGTTCAACATGAATTTTCACACTCAATTCTTGAAAGGTGCCAAACCTTTCTGCCTTAGGGTCCTTAGGCTGACTTAATAGGTGTTGGACATGTAATTCTAGGATTTTCTCATCCACCTCATAGCCCATTGGCACAATCTAGACTATTCTGGGCTCTACTGCCTCCATTAGGCATTGATTAGTGTCTACCATAAAACACATTGTATCTTTATATTTTTCAACTATTATCTAAGGAATTCTTTCTCTGGCCTACATCATACCTTGGAAATTCTTAAAATATCCCCAGAGAGCTATACTTTGAGCCTTGGCATCACCAAGCCCATACATATAATCTCTTATTTGTATGGCAACTAGTCTGTCATTTTGCCATACCCAACAACTGGATCTTGGTAGCTCATTCATATAGTAAAAGAATAGACATAGTATCAAGCCACTGTACTTAAATGAATTCTTCTTATCCTTCTTTATTTTCTATAAATTCTCTAACAGTTGGTTCAGGAGGAGCTCACAACGATCATAGTCAGTATTTTTCTGTTAGACTTAGGGCATACAACTGAGAGGGGGGGTGAATCAGTTGTACAAAACTTTCTCTAATTTACACACTTAAATCTTCTGAGTAATTAGCAGTATATTAAACATGAAACATAATGCATTCAAATCAAAAGCAGAAACTCATCAACACATAAGACACCAAGATTTTGACGTGGAAAACCCGGTTAAGGGAAAAAACACAGGGTGATTAACCCAAGAAAGTATTCTCTGTTAGAAGAATAGAAAGAACAAAAATGGCACATGCCAATTAGGGCTCACTGCCTACAAGAGACACACTATCTACAAAGAAATAAGAATCACCTTCATGAACTGGAGAATAGCATCTTGACCATACTTGAATCAGTTCCATTTGAGCCCAATACTTCTGCTCTGCTTTTGCACTCCTCCTCACTACCACACACTCATCTCCATAAGACACACTTTGGAAAGACTTCACAATCCCTTATTTATACAAGGCATCGACATAGGAATAATCATCTAGGTCAAAAAACATCTACAAGATCATCCACAAGACATGTAAAACATCTGGTCGGCTAGTCTCAGGAAGAACACCATCATCCAGTGGTTATTCTTCAAATGCACATTCTAACTTCAATGCGGACCACCAACATGAACTGGACACAATCCATAGATCACCATGAGCTTTTCTGAATCACCAAGAACATCTGCACTTCATCTGCTTACTGGAATCCTTCTCTCCTTCATCCGAAACCTCAAGAACATAGTCCGTCATCACTGTCACAAAGGAATAGGTTCTTCTGAACCTTCAAACCACGAACCAATTGACTTGACACTTCACAAGGATGTTCTCAACACTTCCTCAAATCCACAAAGTGGGATAATGCATTTTCGGATCTCACTGGACCTATCTGTGTCACTCTATCACCTCTGAACACCTGCCGGAACCGGTTCTACTTGAGTGACCATAACTTCTTCTGATCTTCATGAGGACCTCTAAAAACTTGACTAGAACATCTCAAGACTTATATCTACAAACCCTTTAAACCGCATCCTCTGATCCTAAACCTATCTTGGACTTTTACCTTGTTGTCATCACTGTTCTTCACTGTTCCTAATTAAGACTAATTTTCTCAATATCCTCAGCACACAACTCATCTAATCCTTCTCATTAATGCAACATGAGTATGTTTACATCAATGACAACACTGGTTAGACCCATACTTGTGACAATCTCCCCCTTTGTCATTGATGGCAACATATGATGTGAAAAACCATCAAGACAAGAACTTACAACAATTATTCGCATGTCTTCTCTTCCTTTACTGCTCCCCCTTTGATCATCAACCACTTGTTTTTCACATGTCTTCTCTCCCTCTTTGACATCAATGGCAAAGGGCTTATACTTGCAACTCCAATACTTCAAAATCATAACTGCTACTCCCCCTAAGTAGCAGCTCCCCATCATCAATCCGGATCACAAGATATGATTGTGATATCCACCAGATTGATGCACATCAGTGCATCCTAGTTCATCACTGGAGGGGCAATAACCCCTAACTTCTCCCTGAGATACTCAAAAGAGTCCTTGGGAAGAGGTTTAGTAAAGATATCTGCAATCTGATCCTTGGAGGGCACAAACTCCAATCTGACTTCATCCTTGTTCACTTGCTCTCTCAGAAAGTGAAACTTGATAGATATATGCTTAGTCTTAGAATGCAACACCAGATTCTTAGAAATATTTATTGCACTTGAATTATCACAGAAGATTGTGATAGGCTCCTCATACTCTACTTTAATATCTCTTAGCATTTGCTTCATCCACAAAACTTGAGTGCAACTACCTACTGCTGCTATGTATTCTGCTTCAGTTGTAGACAATGATATTGCCTCTTATTTCTTGCTTAGACAAGAAACCAATCTCTTTCCCAAAAAGAAAGCTCCACCACTGGTACTCTTCCGGTCATCCACATCTCCTACCCAATCAGCATCTGTATATGCATGAAGAGAGAAATCATGATCTCTAGGATACCACAGACCATACTCAACCTTCCCTTTTAGATATCTAAAGATCCTCTTGATTGCCATGACATGGGATTCTCTAGGATCAACTTGGAATCTAGCAACAAGACCAACAGCGTGCATAATATCTAGTCTAGTTTGAGTGAGATACAACAATCCTCCAATCATTGATCTATACTTTGTTTGGTCTACCTTAGGAGAGTCATCATCTTTGCTCAACTTACATCCAGTTGCCATGGGAGTATTCATTGGTTTTGAATCTTCCATCCCAAATTTCTTCAACAGTTCTTTCACATATTTGGTCTGAGAAATGAAGATTCCTTTCTTTGTTTGAGTAATTTGCAGACCCAAGAAGAAATTCGTTTCACTAAGCATAGACATCTCATATTCACTTTTCATTTGATTTGCAAAATTTTTACACATACTATCTCTTCCTCTAAAGATGATATCATCAACAAATACTTCAACAATCAAGATGTTTTCATGATCAATTTTGAAATATAAGTTACTGTCAGCAGTACCTTTGTTGAAACCAATCTTCAAAAGATGCTTGTCCAATCTTTCATACCAGGCTCTTGGGGCTTGCTTTAATCCATATAGTGCCTTCTTCAACTTGCAAACCATATCACCATGATCAAACAATTGAAATCCATCTGGTTGCTCTATATACACTTCCTCTTCCAAGTCACCATTTAGAAAGGTAGACTTGACATCCATCTGATATACCTTGAAATCCTTGAAGGCAGCAAAGGCAAGGAATAATCTGACTGCTTCAATTCTTTCCACCGGAGCAAAAGTTTCTTCAAAATCAATTCCTTCTATTTGAGAGTAGCCCTTGCAGACCAATCTAGCTTTATTTCTGATTATTTCACCAACTTCATTTAGTTTGTTTCGAAAGACCCATTTGGTTCCAATCACATTCTTGTTTCTAGGTCTGGGAACAAGATCCCAAGTGTGATTTTTCTCAATTTGCATCAACTCTTCCTCCATTGCTTTGGTCCAGTTTTCATCATTGCAGGATTCATTTATTGTCTTAGGTTCAATCTTTGAAATCAGACAATATTCATCTAAATTTTTAGCAATTTTCCTTCTAGTTTGCACACCTTTGCTTTTGTCACCTATGATCTAATCTTCAGAGTGGTTCAGTCTTATATACCTTGGAACTTTAGGAGCTTCTTGCACTTATGCTTCTTGATCAGGCTCATTCAGACCTATCTCTTCTTCCTGATTCACCAGATCAGTTTGAATCTGATTTTCAGAAGAGGATTGAGCTCCTTGAACTAGAACACCATTTTGATCATCTTCATCATATTCATAAAACCTTGAGGGTTTCTCTATTCCCTCTTCAACCTTCACATCTGTACTTTCTATCATCTTTCTTAGTCTCTTGTTATAACACCGGTATGCTTTGCTTTGAGTAGAGTAACCCAAGAATATTCTTTCATCACTTCTAGCATCAAACTTGCCTAGATCTTCATCTCTTTTGATGTAACATTTGCTACCAAAGACTCTAAAATATCTTATAGTGGGAGTAATGCCAAACCAAAGTTCATAAGGGGTCTTACCGGTATTGCTTCTGATTTGAACTCGATTGAGAGTATAGACTGCAGTGCTGACAGCTTCTCTCTAATAGATCTGAGGAACATTTGCTTCCATCATCATGGTCCTAGATGCTTCTTGGATGGTCCGGTTCTTTCTCTCCACTACTCCATTCTGCTGTGGAGTCCTAAGAGCAGACAATTGTCTCTTAATTCCATGTTTCTCACAGAACTCTATAAACTCACCGGATGTGAATTCTCCACCTCTATCAGACTTCAGACATTTCAACTTTAATCCTGTTTCATTCTCTACCATAGCCTTGAATATTTTGAATTTCTTAAGAGCTTCTGATTTCTCCTTTAGAAAGGTTACCCACATCATCCGGGAATAGTCATCAATTAGTAGCATGAAGTATCTATCTCCTTGAATACTCCTGGTTCTTGCCGGACCACAAAGATCAGTGTGAACTAAGTCCAATAATCTGGTAGAGGACAGTTCCTTGCTTTTGAATGAGACTCTGCTCAGCTTACCCAACTGACATTCCTTGCACAAGCTGTTAGTAGGTTTCACCAATTTTGGAAGATCTCTTACAGCCTGCGTATTGTTTATCTTGATGATATTATCAAAATTCACATGACACATCCTTCTATGCCATAACCAACTTTGATCAACTTGAACCAATAAGAAGCTTTTACAGTACCAACCAAGTGGAAGATATTACCTTTAGTTTGAGTACCGGATGCAATCTCTGTTCTAGATCTTTCAAAGATTTTGCATTTTCCATCCTTGAATCAGAGATCATAGCCTTTGTCCACCAACTGTCCAACACTGAGAAGATTGTGCTTCAAACCTTCAACATACAGTACATTACCAGTTTTGTTTCTTCCATCAAAAGAAATAGTTCCTCTTCCTCTAATTCTACTAGCAGAATTATCACCAAACTTTACCACTCCTCCTTCATACCTTTCCAAATCTACTAACTTATTTTTGTCACCTGTCATATGGTGAGAGCATCCACTGTCAATGACTCAATCATCCTTCTCTTCAATTTGGGCAGCCAGGGCTCTTTCCACAGTCTTAAGATTGACAAATACAAAGGACATTGGATCTTCTTCCTTGATGGCAATGAACACCCATTCATTTCTGGATTTGTTTCCTATCTCTGATTCATCATCTGTTACTCCTTCATTATCATCATCTTCGTGTACATAGTAATAGTTCTTTTGGAACCTTGGCTTGTTAGGATTTTGCCTTGAAAATCTTTCTGGACACCTTGAGGCAAAATGACCGATCTTATTGCAGTTAAAACACTTAAAAGGTAATTTTCCTTCATACTTATCAGATCCACTTGGTAGCCTCTTTGCAATGAGGGCTTCAAGTTGAGCAGTTTTTACTTCTTCTTCTTCTAGATCTTTTCTTATTTTTTCATACCATGACAATTTCCTTGAAGAATTCTCTCCCAGATCAAACCTTTGTTTACCTTTAACAGAGGCACTGGCTTTGAATGTAGATTCAGTCTTGGGAGGGTCATCTCCAAACTCTGTCATTTCAAATGCAGCCAATTTTCCAGCCAATTGATCTCTTGTGACAGTTGTATGGGCTCTGAATTCTTCAATGGCAGCAACCTTGATTTTGTAAGAAGCAGGGAGGGATTTGAGAATTTTACCAACAATCTCATTTCATCCAAGACTCCACTAGCATTTCTAATTCCACAAACCAGCTCATTCACTCTTGGCATTAAAGTAGTAATATTTTCATCATCTCTCATCTTCAGTTTTCAAATTTCCCTTTTAGACTCTGTAACCTTGCACATTTAACATATTGGTCTCCTTCATGCAAAAGTTTCAATTTATTCCAAATCTCAAAGGCAGTTGGTAGGTCAATAACATTTGAGAGCTCTGAGTCAGATAATGCACTTAGAAGAGCCTCTTTGGTCCGCAGATTGTTTTCAGCATCTGTGATTTCATTTAGGGTTGTCAGACCATCCTGTGGAGGTACATACTGTTTTGTAACCATGGACCAGTACGCCATTCCCATACACTATAAGTGACATTTCATGCGACCTTTCCAAAGAGCAAAGTTGGTTCCATCAAACTTCAGACTATCATTCTTGTAAGACGACATCCTGGATCTCCTCAAGCGGTTAAGCTCCTTTTAGAGGAACTTAGCTCTAATACCAATTGTTAGACTTAGGGCATACAACTGAGAGGGGGGTGAATCAGTTGTACAAAACTTTCTCCAATTTACACACTTAAATCTTCTGAGTAATTAGCAGTATATTAGACATGAAACATAATGTATTCAAATCAAAAGCAGAAACTCATCAACACATAAGACACCAAGATTTTGACGTGGAAAACCTGGTTAAGGGAAAAACCACAGGGTGATTAACCCAAGAAAGTATTCTCTGTTAGAAGAATAGAAAGAACAAAAATGGCACATGCCAATTAGGGCTCACTACCCGAGCATACTGCTCACAAGAGGCTCACTGCCTGCAAGAGACATACTATCTACAAAGAAATAAGAATTACCTTTATGAACTAGAGAATAGCATCTTCACCATGCTTGAATCAGTTCCATTTGAGCCCAATACTTTTTCTCTGTTTTTCGCACTCCTCCTCGCTACCACACACTCATCTCCACAAGACACACTTTGGAAAGACTTCACAATCCCTTATTTATACAAGGCATCGACTTAGGAATAATCATCTAGGTCGGCAAACATCTACAAGATCATCCGCAAGACGTGTAAAACATCCAGTCGGCCAGTCTCAGGAAGAACACCATCATCCAGTGGTTATTCTTCAAATGCGCATTCTAACTTCAATGCAGACCACCAACATGAACTAGACACAATCCACAGATCACCACGAGCTTTTCTGAATCACCAAGAACATCCACACTTCATCTGAAACCTTAAGAACACAGTCTGTCATCACTATCACAAAGGAATAGGTTCTTCTAGACCTTCAAACCATGAACCAATCGACTTGACACTTCACAAGAATGTTCTCAACACTTCCTCAAATCCGCAAAATAGGATAATGCATTTTTAGATCTCATCGGACCTATCTGTGTCACTCTGTCACCTCTAAACACCTACCAAAACTAGTTCTACTTGAGCAACCATAACTTCTTCTAATCTTCATGTGGACCTTTGAAAACTTGACTGGAACATCTCAAGACTTATATCTACAAACCCTTTAAACCGCATCCTCTGATCCTCAACCTATCTTGGACTTTTACCTTGTTGTCATCACTGTTCTTCACTATTCCTGATTGAGACTAATTTTCTCAATATCCTCAGCACACAGCTCATCCAATCCTTCTCATTAACGCAACATGAGTATGTTGACATCAATGACAACACTGATTAGACCAATACTTGCAACATTTTCCTTAACATTTCATATGCAGTATATATAGCAGTTCCAGATACTAGATTCTCCCTACTGGAGTGATAGATTTTGTAACCAATTATCATAGAGGTAAATTTGATATTCAGATCTATGATGTCTTCTATTGTCATTGCCCTCTTGTCAAATTTTGATCCGGTAGCCTCACTTACAGTTTAGTTTTTTGACTAATTTGAGAGCAGGCAACCCACCGGATGAGTGCAATCCGGTTACCGCCCTAATGGCATCTTTGGTGATCTTAAATGGCCTCATCAACCACATGAAGTTGTCATGCATTCTGTTCAAAACATACCGAACCCATTCATCTTCTGCAAAATAGGGGAAATGGATGCAATGTCCAAAATGCTTATCCCGGATGGCCTTGTATTGGGGTTTAAGTTTAAATGTTTCATCTATTAATTTCTTGTGATAGATATCCATTAGCTTAGATTCCCCAAATTCCTCAATGTTGGTGTGAATGTATACCCTAACATCTTCTGCATGTAGAATCCCATGCGGAATGCTAGAGAATGCGCCTAGGGGATCAACTTCTAGGGATTTGTAAGGATGTTTCTTAAACTTAGGGTGCGGCCTATCAATGATATTAACAACATTTGGAGTAACCATATTTCAAAAGATTCAGAGAGAGATATTCAAGAGCGGAAATACCTTTTTATGCTTCTAGGGTTCACGATAAGAGCTGGAAAGATCGCTGGTTGAATCAAATTCTATGGTTGATCCTTGAGAGGGTTGAAGCAATCTTGTTGCAGAGCTCTTTCTTTCTTCTTCTCAAATGCAAATGTGCAAATGATGAACAAGAGAACCCTTTTATTTCTGTGCAAACCCTAAATCCATATTGCAATAAATGCACAACTTAAGTCATTCCGGTTGCCTTGTTCTCCTTGTTCTGAGAGAGATCTTTCCGGATCACTGAGATGCACTTAGAATGATAACTTACAATGTATCTCCCTTCCTTGAATCATCCTATTTATTTGCAGATCAAGGTATTTCAATTTTGAATCATACCGGATCTAACTATGAAAATCCTGCTTTTACCAGATGACTGTCAAACCGAATCAATTTTGGATGATTAGCCTCTTCAACCTTCTTGCGGATCTTTTATATTTTTACCAAGGGTTATTTAGATATTAGATATCTCTTTGAGAACTCTTCAATCCGCTACACTCCATGTGCCAATTTAGGCACCAATTGACTGGCTGGGGGAAATTGTTTTCTTTTGTGACTCCCCCTGAGCCAGAGCTCATCTATTTAGTTTTCAGAAGGAATATCAACACCAGATTCTGGTGCAGATCCATCCCCAACATTTTTTATACTTCTCTTCACCCAAATCTTGTTCATCTCCCTTTGAACTTCATCCGCATTCACTTTTCCTTTTCCTTTGTCTTGATTTTGATTATGATGCACCAGACTCCTTTTATCCTGATTCTTACTTCTGTAGAATTTGGCAGTATGACCAGATCTATTGCAATTATAGCAAGCTATATTTCTTTGCATATTTGACTGATATCCTCTTGATCTGCATTGATTAGCCATATGTCACATTCTATTGCATGCAAAGCATCTACCATTGAATGAATTGTTTATTTGCATATTTCTACATTCATGAGATTTGTGACCATACCTTTTGTAGTTAAAACACTATCTGGAGAAGGATGAATTAGTCTGATTCATTCTTCTTATGCATTGATTTGCTTTATGACCAAAGTTATTGCAATTGTGGCAGTATCCATTGAAGGATGGATATCTTTGAGCATTTGGTTATCTTACCGGAGGTCTTCTAGGCCTGTACTTTGGATTTCCTGATCCAAAGTTCTTCTGACCGGATCTGGAGCTTTCACCTTTCTCATATCCTAAGCCATGCTTGTCGTCTACCCTCTTTTGGCTTTCAAGAGGAACTTCAAGTTGAGCAGAGCTTATCTTGAATTTTTCTTTGTATTCATTTGTTGTTTGAAGATCCCTTTTAAGAGTGTCTATCTGATTTTCAAGTTGTTCTTCATTATCTCTAGCTTCTTCAAGATCAGATTCTAGATGCCCGATTATTCTATCCATTTTGTGGCAATCTTCTAACTTCTCCTTAAGAGATTGTTTTAGATTATCTTCCATTTTTCTTTTTTTTCAATTTCCTGGGTGAATTTCATAACCCCTGATTCCATTTCATGCCTTACCATAATGACCTCTTTTGATAGCTTCTCACATAATTTGTTTTTCTCATTCAGATCTTCATTAGTATCATTGGCTTCACTTTGACTTGCTAATTGTTGAAGAAGTTCCTTTCTCTTTTTCATAGAGATACTCAGTTTTTCTTTTAGTTCAATTATGAAGTCATCAGCTTGTTTGAGTCTTTCCCTTAGGTTATTGACTTCAGAGTGAGAGTGCTCAAGATCATCTAGGGCAAAATGAAGTTGTTCCTTCATACTATACATATCCATTGAGATTCCCAGATCTTCCTCAAGCTGTTAGGCTCTTTTTGGAGGAACTTAGCTCTGATACTAATTGTTGGAAACAAGGCAGATAACTGAGAGGGGGGGTGAATCAATTATCTTAAATTTCTTAACTTTCTTCTCTTCTTTAACAATAGTGCAATATCAAAACATATAAGCATAAATGAACATGAGAGTAGAAATGAAATCAACACACATAACACAAGGATTTTTACATGGAAAACCCTGTTAAGGGAAAAACCACGAGATGACTAACCCAAGATTGTATTCTCTATTAAAAGAATAAGAAGTACAAAATGGCACTTGCCAATTAGGGTTCACTGCCTGAGCACACTGCTCACAAGAGGCTCACTGCATACAATAGTTTATAGAAAGTAACCAGGTATTTGAACTGATGAGAAGTATCCATATATGTTGAGGTTTAGTTCTGGTTAGGCTCAATATACTGATCTACTGCACTTAATTCTTCCTCTGTTTTGGTGCTTGTTGTTCTGTTACATACTAGACCTATATATCTGCTTCCACACTTGTCTCTACTTTTTCTTGCATACTTTTTCACTTTCCACACACCTTCACATCAAAATCCATCTGGTATATATATCCACACCAAGGATTTCAACATCATTCTAGTCGGCATCCAGAATACTTAAGCTTTTCCCAAACTCTGGTCTGTCGGCTGAATCCATGCTTACTAAGTGATGTGTATCAAAGAGATAGTTATAGAAATCATCAATCATGTCGGCCAACCATGAATGATCTCTTAAGTAGCTTGGTCACCATCAATTTCACATCTGGATTAAGGTCTGATGCTCTGTCGGTTAGTTCTTTCTCAATCTATTTTGCCTGTTAGGAACCCAACACTTAGGTGCTCATATCTTTTCACTCTTTCATCACCAGAGACTCGATCTCTAGAATTTGGCATTCATGGTATTCCTCTTGACTTCCCCAAGTCTACACTTTTCTGAGATACATCCTCTAAGAGATCTGGACCTGATTGTTGGACCTTGCTGCATGCTCTGTTCTTGTTCACCGGACCAAAACACTCTTCAATCTGACTTCTGGTATAGACATATTATGTGCTACGAATGTGTGGGATAAGCATTGTTTCCATCAATGAGAACAATCATGAAGCCACATAGTGTCTCTTGCCAACATATTTTTGTATATTTGCCTGTATGGCTTTGTTTAGACATGCCTATATGGGTTTTTATATAAACTAGATGTTATGTTCATGACACTATGTATATGATAGTTTATATTAAATATTTAATATGATAATCAATTATTGTTATAGGAATTTGGTTTTACAAGTGCTAATTGCATTTGCTTGAAAGTTTATAAATCATTTTCAAATAATCCATTTTGCGCATATCTTGCAATCATTGAATTCTATGGGACTATGCATTTCTTTGAGGCATCATTTTAAATAGTTCACGTGCCTTGTCTATGCTTCCATACTTTCCATACATGTCTACAAGGGCAACTTTGCAAATACAATACATGTGACAAAATTCCTATATCATTTATGCTTTGATGGTTGTCCACACCATGTTCTCTAGATCCCGTTATAGAATAGGCAAGGAGGAAGTTGGTTAATGTTGTGCAATTTGGTTTTAGATGTGCCAAAATTTGCATAAATGGTTGAAATTTATTTTTGTGCATTTGCTTGAGATTTTTTAAAGCCTTATGAAAAATCCATTTCATGCCTATCTTGCAATCATTGCATTTCATGAGACAATATTTCTTTGAGGCATCGTGTCAAACAGTTCATGTTCATTGTATATGCTTCCACACAAGTTGCATACATGTCTTGCAAGGCACTTACAACTATGACATTTGACAAAATTCCTATATCCTTTATGCTTTGATGGATGTCTATACCGTGCTCCAAACATACCATTTCTAAGGTTTTGGAATTTGGCTTTACACTTGCCAATTGCATTTTCTTGGAACTTTCTAAAGGCTTATCAGAAAATCCATTTTGTTCATATCTAGCAATCATTGTATTCCATGAGGTGACATTTCTTTGAGGCATCATGCCAAACAGTTCACGTGCCTTGTCTATGCTTCTACACTTTGCATACATGTCTCTGAGGGCAGTTGCAACTACAACATCTAACAAAATTCCTATATGTTATATCCTTTTGATGGATGTCCATTTTGGCATAGGCAAGGAGGATACTAGCTAAGGTTGTGGAATTTTTCTTTACACTTGCCAATCACATTTGCTTGAAAGTTTCTAATGCCTTATCAAAAAATCTATTTTGTTCATATCTTGCAATCATTGCATTCAATGAGGTGACATTTCTTTGGAGAATCATGCCAAACAGTTCACGTGCCTTGTCTATGCTTCCACACTTTGCATACATGTCTCTGAGGGTAGTTGCAACTACAACATCTAACAAAATTCCCATATGTTTTATCCTTTTGATGGATGTCCATTTTAGCATAGGCAAGGAGGATACTAGCTAAGGTTGTGGAATTTTGCTTTACACCCGCCAATCACATTTTCTTGAAAGTTTCTAATGCCTTATCAAAAAATCCATTTTGTTCATATCTTGCAATCATTGCATTCAATGAGGTGACATTTATTTGGGGCATCATGCCAAACAGTTCACGTGCCTTGTCTATGCTTCCACACTTTGCATACATGTCTACAAGGGTAGCTGCAATTACAACATGTGACAAATTTCCTATATCCTTTATGCTTTGATGGATGTCGATACGTTGTTCCAAACATTCTATATTGGTGCATAGATAGGGAGGATGTTGGCAAAGGTTGTGGAATTTGGTTGTACACGTGCCAACTACATTTACTTAAAAGTTTCTAAAGTCTTTTCAACAAATCCATTTCTTGCATATCTTGTAATCATTGCATTCCATGAGACAACATTTCTTTGAGGCATCATGTCAAACAATTCATGTTCGTCAAGTATTTGCTTCCACACTTTGCATACATGTCTTGTAGGGTACTTACAACTACAACATTTGACAAAATTCCTATATGCTTTATGCTTTGATGGATGTCTATACCGTGTTCCAAAGATACCATTTCGAAGGTTTTAGAATTTGTTTTTACACCTGTCAATTTCATTTGCTTGAAATTTTCCAAAGCCTTATCAAAAAATCCATTTTGTTCATATCTTGCAATCATTGCATTCAATGAGGTGACATTTCTTTGGGGCATCATGCCAAACAATTCATGTGCCTTATCTATGCTTCCACACTTTGCATACATGTCTACAAGGGCAGCTACAATTACAAAACTCCTTATAAATGATGATGATGAGCCTCATCATGATTATTCTATTTCTTCACATCCAAATGCACAAATATCATGCACCTCCCCTTGTGGTGAAAGACTAGCTTGGTTTATATCCATTTTCTCAACTAAATCTGCAACTCGTTCTTCATGTTCATGGCTGTTGTAGGTTTGATAAAACTCATTTTTATGATGCCTAGGTTGTCCTAGACATGCATAAGGTTCATAACTTTTGAAAAATCAATCTATAGTTCATTTTATTGACCCATGGAAAAAGTTATAACTGTTGTCCCAAAGTCTAGAGGAAGACATGTGAAGACAACACTCATGACTTAAATGAAGCCCTTTGCGAGTAGTTTCAAATTGGGCATGGAGTTTACCTTCTTGGATCATGGTAGATGTTGTGATGACTATTTTTAAGCTTCAAACCCCTATGATGACAATCCCCCATATAGTCGATCAAGGTAACCACCATCATGTAGTAACAAAGGACAATTAGGAAATTTTGAAATATTGTTGTGTCATGCATACAAATCATCATGAATAGGTGCATAAGGAATGTCCTAGACCAAGACACTAAAGAGGACTATTAAAATGATGAAAGACCATGTTGAGACAGTCATGATGTCAAGGCATGAAGAACTAAAACAAGGTAGAAACATGATGAATTTGGAGTCTCTTTGACTAAACTAACTAATACACCTACACATGCATGGATACAATGGTCAATGATGATAGAAAAATATGTTAAAACTAAAAATAGATGATCACATGGATCTTTTACCTAATTTCTTAGCCTTATATGTTACTGCTACACCATTTTCAAGGTCCTAGTTGGCTGGATTAGTAAGAGGAAACCATGGAAAGGCCTTGAAAGTATTTGAGTGATGCAAGAAATAGAAGCTATGATGTAGAATAATGGATGTAAAAATCTCTCCCAACTCAATATCAACCTTGTTACAACATCATATTATTGTTTTATGCATGAGGAAGGATAAAATGGGTGTAGCCCTTAAGATTCCTAAGATGAAAAAACTGCCAAATTTTGACGGAGCAGTTCTTGGAATTCATGATAGCTGGGAACATTCTGTTGGACCTGTAGGTGCATGTGGGGTTTGTCCACAATAACCTCTCTCAGTTTCATTCAACTCTAGTATATTTGACTGTGTCAGAATCAAACGCATTCGTGCGAAATGCTTCAGTTTCATGCAATAGAAAGGTGCTAGGAGTGACATTTTGCATTCCATAGCTCATGGGACCAAACAGACTTCACCAACACGTCAAGGTGGGTAGGTAAATGCTAGGGGATGTCTCGTTTCATGTACCAAGCGCCCCAGTCATTCAGGGCAGTAGGCTACCAATAAAGTCCCTTAAGATCCCTACGACAAAAAAATTGCCAAACTTTGATGGAGCTATTCTCAGAATTCTGCTAGAAACATTCTATTTGGACCTCCAAGTGCATGTGGGGTCCATCTATAAAACCTCTCTCAGTTTCGTTCAACTCTTGTTCGTTTGACTGTGCCAGAATCAAACGCATTCTTTCAAAATGCTTCAGTTTCATGCAGTGGAAAGGTTGCCAGGTGCCATATTTTTTGATCTGCTCATTGTGGGGGAAAACTAACTCCACCAACATGTTAGGGTGGGTGGGTAAATGGTAGGGAAGGTCTAGTTTTGTGTGCCAAGCATCCCAGTCGTTTGGGGTTGTAAGCTACCGACAAAGTAGAAAGTTGCTAACATTAAAATTTTGCATTCCATAGGTCTTGGGGGAAAAACAACTGCACCATCACATCTGGGTAGGTGGGTAAATGCTAGGGGAGGTCTCATTTCAAGTACCAAGTGTCTTAGTTGTTCCGGGCTGCAAGCTATCGGCAAACTCGAAAGGTGTTAGGAGTGACATTTTGCATTCCATAGCTCATGGGTCCGAATGGACTTCACCAACATGTTGGGGTGGGTGGGTAAATGCCAAGGGAGGTCTGATTTCATTTTCCAAGGATTGTAGTCATTCGGCGCAGCAAGCTATCGGTAAAGTCCCTTAAGATCCCTAAGACGAAAAAACTACCAAACTTTGATGGGGCAGTTCTCAGAATTTGTGGCAGTTGGGAACATTCTGTTTGGACCTACGGGTGTATGTGGGGTTCATCTACAATAAGATCTCTTAATTTAATTCAACTCTTGTTCATTTGACTGTGCCAGAATCAAATGCATTCTTACAAAATGCTTCAGTTTCATGCAGTGGAAAGGTTACCAAGTGCCATATTTTTTGATCTACTCATCATGGGGGTAAACTGACTATGCCAACACATTGGGGTGGGTGGGTAAATGCTAGGGGAGGTCTCATTTTGTGTGCCAAGTGTCTAAGTCGTTCCGGGTTGCAAGCTACCAGTAAACTCGAAAGGTGCTAGGTGTCGGTAGCTTGCAGGCTAGAACAACTAGGATGCTTGGCACATGAAACAAGACCTTCCCTACCATTTACCCACCCACCTTGATGTGTTGGCGCAATCCGTTTGGCTCCACGATGAGTAGAACAAAAAATATGGCACCTGGTAACCTTTCCATTGCATGAAACTGAAGCATTTTGCAAGAATGTGTTTGATTCTGGCACGGTCAAACGAATAGGAGCTGAATGAAACTAAGAGAGGTTATTGTAGATAGGCTCCACATGCACTTGTAGGTCTAATCAAAACATTCCCAGCTACCACGAATTCTAAGAACAGCCCCATCAAAGTTTGGCAGTTTTTTTGTCTTAGGGATCTTAAGGGACTTTGCCAGTAGCCTGCTGCCCCGAATGACTACGGCGCTTGGCACATGAAATGAGACCTCCCCTGGCATTTACCCACCCACCTTGATGTGTTGAAAAATTTTGTTCAGCCCCACGAGCTATGGAATGCAAAATGTCACTTCTTGCACCTTTCCACTGCATGAAACTGAAGCATATTGCAAGAATGCATTTGATTTTGGCATGGTCAAATGGACTGGACTTGACCAAAACTGAGAGGTTATTGTGGATGGACCCCATGTGCACTTGTAGGTCCAAATGAAACGTTCCCATATGCCACGAATTCTAAGAACTACTCTATCAAAGTTTGGTAGTTTTTTCATCTTAGGGATCTTAAGGGACTTTGTCAGTAGCCTGTTGCCCCAAATGATAGGTGCTTGGCACACAAAATGAGACCTCCCCTGGCATTTACCCACCCACCCTAATGCATCGGTGAATTTCATTCAGCCCCACAAGCTATGGAATGCAAAATGTCACTCCTAGCACCTTTCCACTGCATGAAAACTGAAGTATTTTGCAAGAATGCATTTGATTCTGACATGGTCAAATATACTAGAGTTGAACGAAACTAAGAGAGGTTATTATGGAAAGACCCCGCATGCACCTACAACTCCAAATAGAACATTCCCAGCTGCTATGAATTCCAAGAACTGCTTCGTCAAAGTTTGGCAATTTTTTCATCTTAGGGATCTTAAGGGACTTTGTCGGTAGCCTACTATGTCGAATGACTGTGGCGCTTGGCACATGAAATGAGACCTTCCCTAGCATTTACCCACCTACCCCAACATGTTGGTAAAGTCCATTCGGCCCCACGAGCTATGGAATGCAAAATGTCACTCGTAGCACCTTTCTACTGCATGAAATTGAAGCATTTTGCAAGAATGCATTTGATTTTGGCACGGTCAAATGGATTGGAGTTGACCAAAACTGAGAGAGGTTATTATGGATGGACTCCACATGCACCTATAGGTCTAAACAAAACATTCCCAGCTACCACGAATTCTAAAAAAACCTCTGTCAAAGTTTGGCAATTTTTCTATCTTAGGGATAGTAAGGGACTTTGCCGGTAGCTTGCTGCCTCAAATGATTGAGGCACTTAACACCATATTTTATGATCAACATCAACATCATGAGGACACTTAAGAAATCCTTGACACATGAAGACACTGAGAACACTGAAGACATGGAGGACAAAGAAGCATGAAGACATGAAGAAACTCCTGTCATGAGGAAGAACCACAACCCATTCCAACTCTTGAAAGCATGACATGTTATGATGAAGAACCACAACCAAATCCAATGATCCAATGGCACAAACCAATGACATAAGAAACTATGTCCTACTATTGTAACATGATAAACATGAATGTTATGAAATAACATCCAAACCCTGTGACATCAATCTTGATATGACATGAGTGAAACATGAGTGAACAAAATTAAAACCAATAAGGATCAACTTCATCCATTACTTAGATCTAACCCCATGAAGTATAACATGATGATGATGCAAATATCAAATGTATACCATAGAAAACAAATCAAACGAAACATGAGGCCTTCACTGCTCAAGTTCATACCACTGCTTGAGTGAGATCTTCACTATTCAAGTTCATGCCTTGTCTTGAAGCACTACAACTATGTACATCACATCACATACTCTATGAAGAAGCATAATGGTATCATCAAACAAAAGACAACCAATAGACTTGCACAATTATGCATTCCTTACTTTCATGCAAATGCAATTGACATGTGTAAAACTAAATTCATGTAAGGATAATTTATCATCATATTAAATATTTAATATAAACTATCATATACATAATGTCATGAACATAACATCTAGTTTACATACAAAGCCATATAGGCATGTCCAAACAAAGCCATACATGCATATATACAATAATATACATCGATAACATACAAAAGTATGTACATACATTGGTAACATACAAAAGTATGTCCCAAAACTAGTTTCCTATGGACTTTTATGAAATAATTGGTGGCCCTTGCCTAATCATGAAGATGGAGATCCAATCCATGAGTCATCCTCTCTCTGCCATCGAGTAGACCTCTTCGACAGTTCAAGCTCATGCAATCCACTTGTTAATACAATCAAACAATATGCACATTACTATAACAAAATGTACATGAAATATATATCACATATGTAATCAATCACTTACCGCCATATGATGATCACTCTCCATCATCTTTTCTCTAGCTTCTTTGTCTATAGTTGGATGGACTGGAGTTGTGACATCTTATGAGAAGCATCAAAAAGAAAAATTGACTAAACAAAAATATACTGGAGGGAAGCAATTCATAATACTTTTTATATACAAAACAAAGTACAAGTAACCATCTAGCAAAGTTTTATGCATACTTACAAATTAATCCAACGAACCATCTTGGTCTTCTCTACTCTTTATTGTGTCAAGTATTGCCTCATGGTCAGACTCACACACCTTCCACAAGGTCTTGTTCAAAGGTCTACCTCGATATTGTATTAAATGAACATTGGTTGCCATGACAAGGTTGGAGTAATGAAGAATCTTTCGATGCATGTCAAATTCCTCAAGCAGAAAACTTTAACTCTCTTATGTGGGTACCTTCTAAGCCAAGTTCCAGTAACAACCACTGAGCCTATAGGGTATTCGATGTTTTCTCCATCTGTAACTGGGGCCTCCAATTTATTTTTGGCCTCAACACAATGACACAAGTAATAATCTATTCTCTCTTTGTTATCTTCATCTGCAATAACTGCATAAACATGCCCTACAGTGATATGTGCAGCAAATTAGATGAAATTAGTCAACATTACAAAAATACTACAAAGTTTAAGATAACATTAGGAATTTCAAATTTAACTATGCAAGTAGATATATTACTTGGTTGAACTAGATCTGATATGTGGTCAAGGTTAACTAATGATTACATCTGTGTCAGTTCTAGTACCGTCAGGGGTTGATACATGTCAAGTGGGCTAAGATAACATAACTGCCATTCCTCAACCCACTCCTTTGACTCGCACTCATTCCAGGCTTGAATTGTACATGAAGAACAAAAGCATGCCATCTTCTGTATATGGATACTCCATGAACCTGCAATTGATCTTCTAAAAGAGTGTAGCTCACTTGATCCTGTCAGTGTACAATAGTCCTTATATGGTGCAATGTTAGTATCATCTATCAACCAAAAAAATCTACGAACTGAAGACTTACCTTCATTGCCTAGACCCATCGAAGCATTACATCACTCGATGATTGATTTTGCATCTGTCAACATTGCATTGTCTTTATACTTTAACTCTTCTCGTGCTATGGCTCTTTTGATACATGCTCCTACACCATCATGCTCCCCCTTTCCATGCCTGACCTCACAAAAGTTCCACATATGCTGAACACCTGTAATATTATGCCTCTTTCTCAACCAATAGAAATTTTGTGAGTTCTTGAATTGTGATGCATAGTTATCCAACCATATTATATGCTAACTGAATGATATGCCCCTTCTAGACAAATCATTGTAGAACACCTAAAAGCAACCTTACAAGAACTCTGCAAAATGTGTATGATCATCGCTTATATAAAAATGATACTCCCTTATAATCTTTCTGTCATCCTCTGTACTACCATTCACATGAATGAATGCGATGTGCACAAATATAGAAACATGTGTTGAGTTGTAATATTGGGATTGCACCTCACACTGTGGCTGTAGACTATAGTTCTCTACAAAGTCGACGACTAAAACAATGCTACCAACTGGAAATGTGTCCTTGCATAACTTGAATTACAATTCCAACCATTGAGCTCTATGGGCTAGTCTTACTTACTCATACACTATAATGTCACGAAATATAGACATAAACTGATACACTAGAATCTTTTGATTAACATATTCACACCTCTTTGCTTCTTTACCATCTTTTGTATTGTATGCCACTATTTTATACTTGTCAAACTCTACTAGTTCATTTCCAATCGCATGTGTTCTTTCCATGTGTTCACATATTGGCATACATTATAAGCCACCGCAATGCTGACATGTGCCATCCAAGCATAATTTCCTATAGAATATTTGACCTTCCTCTCTATCAGATAAAATTATTGATATGAAGTCTCTTGAAGTAGTTGGTGGGGCACATATGCCACAATCCTACAAAACATTGTTAGTATTCAAATCTAAACATATAGACCGATAAACATCAAAATGGTTAGAAAATTCAATATGTAATCTACAAAAACAAGTAGTGCGTGTGTGATTTATTTTGACAAAGAAAGGTTTTATCATTTCAAAATGTCTTTGAGAAATTTTAATTTGAGGATACATCTCTAGAAATTTACCAAAAAACTGTGTTTGAGTTATATTCAAAAAATGCTTTGGATGTGGCTCACAGTTTCGACTACTGATTCTCCTTCTTACCACATCCCTTTGATTCAGAGATACCCTTGTGTAATTCTTCCAAAAGTCTTCAATTAGTGATCTCAAAGCTTCAATAACAACTTTGTCTTTCCGTGGGAGTCTCCCAGAGAATGCCCACAATTCATTAGTGTTTGGATCCTCAACTCTTTGACGTCTTCCAACGGTTCTCATTAGAGTTTTTCTATTTATTTTCAATGCTTGACTTGTCTTTCTAATGAGGCAATCTTTTTTTGTTTGTTGGCTTACAATTATCGATGTAATGATACATTGTGTGACATTACTATCCTTGGTGCGTGAGGTGGAACCCACACTCTCATATGCACTCATTAGATTCTTGACAATTGATTTTTCACTTAAGGCATTCGATGTTCTTAGACCAAGAATCTTCATAGTGGGCCTAAATTTCAGATTTCTCATTAGTTTAACAAAGAGTTGATATCTTCCAGTTTCATTTAAATTCTCAAAGAATAATTTCCATATCTTATTCACATATCTTTGGCAAGTGCACATGGGAATCTTATCTTGCATGGGCTCCAATACATTCTCATGAATATCAATTAGAAACTTAGGCTTCCTATGCAAAATTCTAGGAGGCATTTTAATTAGTAAAGTAGACTCAACATTAGGAATTTCTTCAATATTTACTTGAGATGGGATAGATGATGTACCTTCGATTGGAGGTGATAAGGATGAAAATGACGTACCTTCAACTTGAGGTGTGAATGATGGCGTGCCACCAACTTGAGAAGAAAATGTAGATGTACCTTCTGCTTCACCTGTGAAAGATGGAGTGTCTCCAATTCAAGAAGATAATGCTGGTGTTCCTTCAACTTGACTTGTGGACAATGGAGTGCCTCCAACTTGGAGATTCACTTTCCTCATTGCATGGAGGTTTTGCATTCATTCCCTTTGTGTCACCAATTTCATCTCTCTCTTAGCTTCATTAGATGTGTCATGTTCCTCTTCAATTGGCAATGGTGGAATGTCTTCTTGTATGGTTGAAAATTTCCTGCTTTCTTGAATTCACCTCATTCTTTCTCTTTTCCTCTCATTCTCAACTTCACGCTCTTCTGGTGTTAGATTCTTTGCTTATTTCCTCAGCATGATGATGATTTCTACAAGCATGACGAATAAGACAATGATAATTAGAAATTTTATAATGACAATGAATAGCACAGTCAGAATGAATAACAAGCTTCTACAAACTTCTAAATAAGACACTTCATATCAAGATAACTTGAACATAAATAAGTCATGGAGTATGCATTTGAACACACATATAAGCCATGTAGTATACACTTGAACATACAAAGTCATGGAGTATACACTCAAATACACAAAGTCATAAATGATGTAGAGGAAGGGTGGAGTTCATGAAAATAGACCTTAAACACTTAAACAAACTCAATCAATTCACCTAGAAAGTCTTGAATCATCAAATCCCGGGCAATCCTTCATAAACTACTCCTTTTCCTAATAGCCTTGCAAACTTGGTTTTTTATGCATAACTTACAAGTAAGACCCTCAAACCCATATACAAAAATCCATTTTAGATATCCATTAGGCTGTTCTACAACATATCTCAAAAGTGCATACCTTTGTTTTGGAACTTCAGTCTCTAAAAATGATTGTTTCACTATTTTAGGGCCTCAATTAGCCCACTTTTACAAAGCAACTCCAACTTAAAACACCCTGCCAACCCTATTCTCTATGGATGGTCCTTCACCAGCTACAAAACCTCAAATTCAACAAATTTTACTCACTGGAATCTTCCCTAATGCATCTAAACACTAAACCCTTACTCCAGGCCATTGCAAGCTTGTACAATGAGGGTTTAATGGAACTCAATACTCCAGACCTTTCTCAACCATATCACCACTCCAAACATGTCACAATATGCCTACACAAGCTTTACAAACCTTCACCCCAACCTCATTCCATACATTTTATACAAACTCCCACTTGTAGCCATCCATCTGAAGCCAAAATTCATGAAAAACAAATAAGGCAGCAACAAAATGTTCTCAAACACAAAATGTTCTCAAATCTTACTCCCTGCTCCAAAAATCCCTACTTTAACATCTAAATCTACCCTAATGGTAACCCATTCCATCAATTTACAACCTACTCTACCAATGGAATGGGTCAATAATCAATTTTTTTATGACACATTTGAAAACATTACAAAAGTTTGACAATATGAACTCAAATGACTCCATCTAAACTCATTACATTATAAAATGGTCTATTATAACTTTATAGAACAAAATAAGACTCAACACCCTAGAAACCTATCAATGACCTTATTCACAAAACTTGGACAAAACATGGTGCCCCTGCACCAAGTATACACATGAACATACAAAGTCATGGAGTAATACACTCAAATACATGAAATCATAAATGATGTAGAGGAAGGGTGGAGTTCATGAAATAAGACCCAAATGACATTTTTTTCTTGCATGTTCTCCATTGTTACTCCTATGTACACCTTCCTATATGACTTCAATGAAATAAGGTGAATCCACTTAGAATGCTTTCAAAAACCTTGATACAGATTTGGGAGCCTATTTAAAACATTCTAAGGTGATTTCAATAGGTATTAAACACCTAGACTCAAAGCAAACCCTAACTTGCTTGGGTGCCAACACTTAATGATTGTAAAACTAGTCCTCTTGGGACAGTCATAATAAAACTTGTCTAACCCTTGAAGAATGCTCTAAAATCCTTTGTTCAGGTCTATAGACCTTCTAAGACCCCGTCCCAACAAGGAATATGCAACAACAAACACTTTTAGACTTACATTTGATGAACTTCCAATTGCTGCCCCAACACTATCATGCACAATTATTTAAGACAGTCATCACACTTTGTCAAATAATCGCCAAGAAAGCTTCAAAACTCCTTAAGCAGGTTTGAAAGACCTTCATATAGATTCTTCACACCGTTTTCCCAATCACAAAAACACACCAAGTATACAATGGAAGACACAAAGTCATGGAGTATACACTCAAATACATAGTCATGATATACACTCAAATACAAGTCATAGAGTATACACTCAAATACAAATACAAAGTCATAGAGTATACACTTTGAATACCTAATCATGAAGTATACACCTGAAACTTATGAAGGAGAAAGTTGGGAGGTTTCCAAAAAGACTCTAATACTATGATAGTCATAGTGGACTGATGTACATAAATAGTTTTGTTCCTTCAAGACTGTCATGAGTATTTCCATAAAGGAAAATAGGGTTGCCAAGAGACTTCAAAACTATTTGAAACCATAAGGTGTTGTGAGATCACTATTTAAAGGTATATCTCTAAGACTAAGCCTCCATTTTGACCCTATCAACTCATAAGAACATCATCTTGACTGCTCTTGACTGTCTGCCCCTTGAAGGCCAGATTGTTTGGACTCTTATATGAGTATGAATCATT
>BSBN01001651.1:5000-47500 GCA_027924645.1 Cunninghamia lanceolata
TACTATAGGGGAATGGTGTTTGGACGGGCCTGTCAGAGCATTAGCTTACATATATATATATATATATATATAACGCGAGCGCGGCGACTTGGCGACTTGGGCGACTTGGCGAATTGGCGAATCCATCTCGACCCGTCCCGTCCCGGCAGCCCCGTCCTGATTCTATCCGGGCTGTTTCTGGGCGAGCTGATTCTATCCGGGCTGTTTCTGGGCGAGCTGATTCTATCCGGGATGTTTCTGGGCGAGCTGATTCTATCCGGGCTGTTTCTGGGCGAGCTGATTCCGGCCGACTTGGCGAATTGGCGAATCCATCTCGACCCGTCCCGTTCCGGCAGCCCCGTCCTGGCAGTCCCGTCCCGACTTGGGCGAGTTGGTGACTTGGCGACCTCGACGACTTGGCCCCCCGAAGAATCCATCACGTCCCGCCCTGTCCAGTCCTGCCCCGCCCCGTCCCGACTTGGGCGAGTTGGCGACTTCGGTCGCGGCGAGCTGGGCGACTTGGCACCCCAAAGAATCCATATTTTTCAAGAGTGGGGTTTCGCCGACTGTCCTGCCTGTCGCGGCCGCCCCATCCACCCGGACTGTCCCTTCCGTCCTGTCCACCCCGGCTGCCCCGTCCACCCTGTCCGCCCCGACCACCCCGATTGTCCCGCTCGTCCCCGTCCCGACCATCCTGTCCGCCCCGTCCCCGCGCTCGTGAATCCGTTTTTTTTTTTTTTTTTTTTTTCCAAGTGTGGAGTGGGGTTTCCCTTTGGCTCAGCGGCATTCCTTCCAAGTCTTGGGTGGGGTTTCCCTCTGCCCCGACCGCATTCCTTCCTTCGAAGTCTTGGGTGGGGTTGCCTGCGCTCGTGAATCCGTTTTTTTCTTCCAAGTGTGGAGTGGGGTTTCCCTTTGGCTCAACCGCATTCCTTCGAAGTCTTGGCTGGGGGGGGGGGGTTCCCTATGCCCCGACGGCATTCCTTCCTTCCAAGTCTTGGGTGGGGTTGCCTGCGCTCGTGAATCCATTTTTTATTTTTTTTTTCCAAGTGTGGAGTGGGGTTTGCCTTTGGCTCAGCGGCATTCCTTTCAAGTCTTGGGTGGGGTTGCCTGCGCCCACCAATCCATATTTTTCAAGTGTGGAGTGGGGTTTCTCCGACTGTCCTGCCTGTCGTGGCCGCCCCACCCATCCCGACTGTCCCGTCCGTCCTGTCCACCCCGGCTGCCCCGTCCACCCTGTCCGCCCCGCTCGTCCCCGTCCCCGTCCCGTCACGTTCCTTCCCAGTCTTGAGTGGGGTTTCCCTCCGCCCCGACTGCATCCATTCCGAGTCTTGCACCTACGCCCGTGGAGAGGGGTTTCCATTTGCATCCGTCCCCGTCCCGATCCGCGTCCCCGTCCCCGTCCCCGTCCCTGTCCCCGTCGCCGCCCCGCCCCGGCAACCCTGTCCCGTCCCGACTTGGGTCGCGGCGACTTGGCCCCCAAAGGAATCTGTCGCGCCCCGCCCCGCACCTGCAACCCCGCCCCGCCCCTGCAACCCCGTCCCGACTTGGGCGAGTTGGCGACTTGGGTCGCGGCAACTTGGCCCCCCGAAGAATCCGTCCGCGTCCCTGTCCCTATACCCCTCGCCGCCCCGCCCCGGCAACCCTGTCCCGTCGCGACTTGGTCCCACAAAGAATCTGTCGCGCCCCGCTCCGTCCCGTCGCGTCACGCCCCGTCCCGTCGCGTCACGCCCCGTCCCGTCCCGCGCCGCGCCGCGCCGCCCCGTCTCGACTTGGGTCGCGGCAACTTGGCCCTCCGAAGAATCCGTCTCGCCCCGCCCCGTCCCGCCCCGTCCCCGTCCGGTGGGGTTTCTGGAAAATTAAGAGCGGTGGGGTTTCTAGAAAATTAGGACTTGTGGGGTTTCTAGAAAATTAGGACTGGTGGGGTTTCCGCCTATTCGGTGGGGTTTCTAGAAAATTAGGAGCGGTGGGGTTTCTGCCTATCCGGTGGGGTTTCTCGAAAAGTAGGACCGGTGGGGTTTCTCGTCCCGCCGCGCCGCGCCCCACCCCGACAGCACCGCCCCGCCCGTCCCGACTTGGGCGACCTGGCACCCCAAAGAATCCGTCCCGCCCCGCCCCGGCAACCCTGTCCCGTCCCGACTTGGGTCGCGACGACTCGCCCCCGCAAAGAATCTGTCGCGCCCCGCCCCGCCCCGTCCCGCCTCGTCCGACTTGGCACCCCAGAGAATCCGTCCCGCCGCGCCCCGTCCCGACTTGGGTCGCGGCGACTTGGCCCCCCAAAGAATCTGTCGTGCCCCGTCGCGTCCCGCCCCGCCCCGCGCCGCCCCGCCCCGCCCCGCACCTGCAAACCCGTCCCGCCCCGCCCCGTCCCGACTTGGGCGAGTTGGCGAGTTGGTCCCCCCGAAGAATCCGTCCGCGTCCGCGTCCCCGTCCCTATATACCCGTCGCTGCCCCGCCCCGGCAACCCTGTCCTGTCCCGACTTGGGTCGGGGCGACTTGGCCCCCCAAAGAATCTGCCCCGCCCCCCAACCCCGTCCCGCACCGCTCCGTCTCGTCCCGCCCCGCACCGTCCCACCCCGCCCCACAACCCCGTCCCGGCAGCCCCGTCCCGTCCCGACTTGGACGACTTGGCACCCCAAAGAATCCGCCCCGTCCCGACTTGGGCGAGTTGGCGACTTGGCCCCCAAAAGAATCCGTCCCGCCCCATCCCCCCACACCCCTGCAACCCCGTCCCGTCCCGCCCCGTCCCGACTTGGGCGAGTTGGCGACTTGCCCCCCCCCCAAAGAATCCGCCCCGTCCCGACTTGGGCGAGTTGGCGACTTGCCCCCCCAAAGAACCCGCCCCGCCCCGCCCCGCCCCGCCGCGCCGCGCCGCGCCCCCACCCGTCCCCGTCCCCGTCCCGACTTGGGTCGCGGCGACTCGCCCCCCCAAAGAATCTGTCGCGTCCCGTCCCATCGCGTCCCGCCCTCTCCCGCCGCGCCCCGCCCTGCACCTGCAACCTCGTCCCGTCCCGCCCCGCCCCTGCAACCCCGTCCCGACTTGGGCGAGTTGGCGACTTGGCCCCCCGAAGAATCCGTCCCGCCCCGCCCCGCCCCACACCACACCGCCCCACCCCACAACCCCGTCCCGTCCCGACTTGGGCGACTCGGCACCCCAAAGAATCCGTCCCGCCCCGCCCCGGCAACCCTGTCCCGTCCCGACTTGGGTCACGGCGACTCGCCCCCGCAAAGAACCTGTCGCGCCCCGCTCCGTCCCGTCGCGTCCCGCCCCGCCCCGCACCTGCAACCCCGCCCCGTCCCGCCTCGTCCGACTTGGCACCCCAAAGAATCCGTCCCACCGCGCCCCGTCCCGACTTGGGTCGCGGCGACTTGGCACCCCAAAGAATCTGTCGTGCCCCATCGCGTCCCGCTCCGTCCCGTCGCGTCCCGCCCCGCACCGCACCTGCAAACCCGTCCCGACTTGGGCGAGTTGGCGAGTTGGCCCCCCGAAGAATCCGTCCGCGTCCCTGTCCCTATACCCGTCGCCGCCCCGGCAACCCTGTCTTGTCCCGACTTGGGCCGCGGCAGAGAATCCGCCCCGCCCCCCAACCCCGTCCCGCCCCGCCCCACAACCCCGTCCCGGCAAACCCGCCCCGCCCCGCCCCGTCCCGACTTGGGCGATTTGGCGACTTGGCCCCCAAAAGAATCCATCCCGCCCCATCCCGCCACACCCCTGCAACCCCGTCCCGCCCCGTCCCGACTTGGGCGGGTTGGCGACTTGCCCCCCCAAAGAATCCGCCCAGCCCCGTCCCGCCGCGCCGCGCCCCCACCCGTCCCCGTCCCGACTTGGGTCGCGGCGACTCGCCCCCCCAAAGAATCTGTCGCGCCCCGCTCCGTCCCGTCGCGTCCCGTCGCGTCCCGTCGCGTCGCGTCGCGCCCCGCCCCGCACCCGCAACCCCGCCTCGCACCTGCAACCTCGCCCCCCCTCTGCAACCCCGTCCCGACTTGGGCGAGTTGGCGACTTGGGTCGCGGCAACTTGGCCCCCCGAAGAATCCGTCCCGCCCCGCCCCGCCCCGTCACGTCCAGCCCCGTCGCCGTCCGGTGGGGTTTCTAGAAAATTAAGAGCGGTGGGGTTTCTAGAAAATTAGCACTGGTGGGGTTTCCGCCTATTCGGTGGGGTTTCTAGAAAATTAGGAGCGGTGGGGTTTCTGCCTATCCGGTGGGGTTTATCGAAAAGTAGGAGCGGTGGGGTTTCCGCCTGCCCCGTCCCGACTTGGGCGACTT
Source organism: Cunninghamia lanceolata (assembly GCA_027924645.1). Taxonomy (NCBI): domain Eukaryota; kingdom Viridiplantae; phylum Streptophyta; class Pinopsida; order Cupressales; family Cupressaceae; genus Cunninghamia; species Cunninghamia lanceolata. The sequence goes on from BSBN01001651.1 coordinate 9,241, forward strand.
GGCACCCCAAAGAATCCGTCCCGCCGCGCCCCGCCCCGGCAACCCTATCCCGTCCCGACTTGGGTCGCGGCGACTTGGCCCCCCAAAGAATCCGTCGCGCCCCGTCGCGTCCCGCCCCGTCCCGCACCGGCAACCCCGTCCCGTCCCGTCTCGCACCGCCCGGCCCCTGCAACCCCGTCCCGTCTCGCCCCGCCCCTGCAACCCCGTCCCGACTTGGGCGAGTTGGCGACTTGGGCCGCGGCAACTTGGCCCCCCGAAGAATCCGTCCCGCCCCGCCCCGCCCCGTCGCCGTCCGGTGGGGTTTCTAGAAAATTAGGACTGGTGGGGTTTCTAGAAAATTAGGAGCGGTGGGGTTTCTGCCTATCCGGTGGGGTTTATTGAAAAGTAGGAGCGGCGGGGTTTCCGCCTACCCCGTCCCGACTTGGGCGACTTGGCACCCCAAAGAATCCGTCCCGCCGCGCCCTGCCCCGGCAACCCTGTCCCATCCCGACTTGGGTCGCGGCGACTTGGCCCCCGAAAGAATCTGTCGCACCCCGCCCCGTCCCGTCGCGTCCCGTCCCGCCCCGCCCCGTCGCGTCCCGCCCCGCCCCGCACCGCACCTGCAACCCCGTCGCGTCCCGCCCCGCCCCGCCCCGTCCCCACTTGGGCGGGTTGGCGACTTGGCCCCCCGAAGAATCCATCCGCGTCCGCGTCCCTGTCCCTATACCCGTCGCCGCCCCGCCCCGCCGCGCCCTGCCCCGGCAACCCTGTCCCGTCCCGACTTGGGTCGCGGCGACTTGGCCCCCCAAAGAATCTGTCGCGCCCCGTCGCGTCCCGCCCCGTCCCGCACCGTCCCGCCCTGCCCCGCACCTGCAACCCCGTCCCGTCCCGCCCCGCCCCGTCTCGCACCGCCCGGCCCCTGCGACCCCGTCCCGCCCCGCCCCGACTTGGGCGAGTTGCCGACTTGGGTCGCGGCAACTTGGCCCCCCGAAGAATCCGTCCCGCCCCGCCCCGCCCCGTCCCGCCCCGCAACCCCGTCCCGTCCCGACTTGGACGACTTGGCACCCCAAAGAATCCGCCCCGTCCCGACTTGGGCGAGTTGGCGACTTGGCCCCCACAAGAATCCGTCCCGCCCCATCCCGCCACACCCCTGCAACCCCGTCCCGACTTGGGCGAGTTGGCGACTTGCCCCCCCCCCCCCCCCAAAGAATCTGTCCCGTCCCGCCCCGCCCCGCCCCGTCCCGCCGCGCCACGCCCCCACCCGTCCCCACCCTGCCAGTCCCGTCCCGACTTGGGCGAATTGGTGACTTCGGCCGTGACGACTTGGCCACCCAAAGAATCCATCCCGTCCAGCGCCGCCCCGTCCCGTCCCGACTTGGGCGAGTTGGCGACTTCTTTTGCGGCGACTTGGCCCCCGAATGAAACCATCTCGACCCGTCCCATCCACCCAGACTGTCCCGTCCGTCCTGTCCACCCCGGCTGCCCTGTCCGCCCCGACCACCCCGATTGTCCCGCTCGTCCCCGTCCCGACCACCTGTCCGCCCCGTCCTGTCCCGTCCCCGTCCCTGCGCTCGTGAATCCTTTTTTTTTTTTTTTCCAAGTGCGGAGTGGGGTTTCCCTTTGGCTCAGCCGCATTCCTTCCAAGTCTTGGGTGGGGTCGCCTGCGCTCGTGAATCCGCCCGGTGGGGTTTCTAGAAAATTAAGAGCGGTGGGGTTTCCGCCTGTCCAGTGGGATTTCTAGAAAATTAGGAGTGGTGGGGTTTCTAGAAAATTAGGAGCGGTGGGGTTTCCGCCTATCCGGTGGGGTTTCCGCCTGCCCCGCCCCGTCCTGGCTTGGGCGAGTTGGCGACTTGGCCACCCAAAGAATCGGTCACGCCCTGCTCCGTCGGGCCCCGTCTCGTCCCGCCCCGCCTCGTCCTGCCCCGCCCTGCCAACCCCGCCCCGTCTCGACTTGGGCGAGTTGGCAACTTGGCCCCGCCCCGCCCCGCCCCGTCCCGTCTCGCCCCACCCCACCCCGTCCCCGTCCCGTCCGGTGGGGTTTCTAGAAAATTAAGAGCGGTGGGGTTTCTAGAAATTTAGGAGTGGTGGGGTTTCTGCCTATTCGATGGGGTTTCTAGAAAATTAGGAGCGGTGGGGTTTCTGCCCGTCCGGTGGGGTTTCTAGAAAATTAGGAGCGGTGGGGTTTCCGCCTATCCGGTGGGGTTTCTCGAAAAGTAGGAGCGGTGGGGTTTCCGCCTGCCCCGTCCCGTCCCGACTTGGGCGAGTTGGCGACTTGGACCCCCAAAGAATCTGCCCCGCCCCGCCCCGCCCCGCCCCGGCAACGCCGTCCCGTCCAGCCCCGTCTCGACTTGGGCGAGTTGGCAACTTGGCCCCGCAAACAATCCGTCCCGCCCCCGCCCCGCCCCTCCCCGCCCCGTCCCGCCTTGGGCGAGTTGGCAACTTGGCCCCCCAAACAATCTGTCCCGCCCCGCCCCGCCCCTCCCCGCCCCGTCCCGTCCCGCCCCTCCCTGCCCCGCCCCGTCCCGCCCCGCCCCGGCAACGCCGTCCCGTCCAGCCCCGTCTCGACTTGGGCGAGTTGGCAACTTGGCCCCCCAAAGAATTCGTCCCGCCCCGTCCCGTCCGGTGGGGTTTCTAGAAAATTAAGAGCGGTGGGGTTTCCGCCTGTTCAGTGGGATTTCTAGAAAATTAGGAGCGGTGGGGTTTCCGCCTGTTCGGTGGGGTTTCTAGAAAATTAGGAGCGGTGGGGTTTCCGCCTGTCCGGTGGGGTTTCTGGAAAATTAGGAGCGGTTGGGTTTCCGTCTATCCGGTTGGGTTTCTCGTAAAGTAGGAGCGGTGGGGTTTCCGCCTACCCCGCCCCGTCGTGCCCCGTCCCATCCCGCCCCGTCCCGACTTGGGTGAGTTGGCGACTTGGCCCCCCAAAGAATCCGTCCCGCCCCGCCCTGTCCCCATCCCCATCCCCGTCCCCATCCTGCCCCGTCCGGTGGGGTTTCTAGAAAATTAGGAGTGGTGGGGTTTCTGCCTATTCGGTGGGGTTTCTAAAATATTAGTAGCGGTGGGGTTTCCGCCTGCCTCGTCCCGTCCCGTCCCGTCCCGCCGCGCCGCGCCCCGCCTCGGCAGCGCCGTCCCGTTCCGCCCCGTCCTGACTTGGGCGAGTTGGCGACTTGGCCCCCCAAAGAATCCGTCCTGCCCCGCCCCGTCCCGACTTGGGCGAGTTGGCAACTTGGCCCCCCAAAGAATCCGTCCCGTCCCGTCCCGTCCCGACTTCGGTCGCGGCGACTTGGTGACCTGGGCGACTTGGCCCCCGAATGAAGCCATCTCCACCCGTCTCGTCCTAACTTGGGCGAGTTGGCGACATAGGATGGCATCGAGTAAAGAGGTGAGTAGAAAAGCGCAACGCCCAACCAAAAACTAAAAAGGGTGCAACACCGGGACTTCCCGGGAGGTCACCCATCCCAGTACTACTCCGGCCCAAGCGCGCTTAACTGCGGAGTTCTGATGGGATCCGGTGCACTAACGCTGGTATGATCGCACCCAACATGAAATTGTCTTCACGCTCTTGTTGTATAATGGCACCGGCCGTCCCGGTGGGGATTCTACAAAGTTAGGAGCGGTGGCGTTTCCGGAAAATCTGGTCTGGTGGGGTTTCCACAAGAATTGGTCCGGTGGGGTTTCTGTAAAATCTGGTCCAGTGCGGTTTCTGTAAAATCTGGTCTAGTGCAGTTCTCTGTAAAATCTGGTCCGACGGGGTATCCTCAAAATCCAGTCTGGTGGGGTTTCCAGATAATTCAATTTGATGGGGTTCCCATAAAATTTAGGACGGGGGAGCTTGGCAAGTTGGGCCAACTCGACAACTCTGTAGACCTGGGGGACTTGGGTAAATGGGTGACCTGGCCCGAGGGACTTGTTCGACCTAAGGGGGCTTGGACGCTCCAGGGGTACGCCAACATTTCAAAACATGGTCGGCGACATGCACTGTTGGACGTCGTTAGCTAGTGCGCTGAGGCCTGTCCAGAGGTTGACTCGTGCCACTTCGCCAACGTCAGTGGGCATTGTTGTTTAGGAAACGGGGCGAGGCCCATTGTAGGGAAAATAATTGGGACAAGCTCTGGGGGATGTCGTTCGAGCCCAGTTTTGGGGAACGGGGTTGGGGCCCACTGTTGGGGAGGTCAACGGGGGAGGGTGTTTGGGCCCAGTGTCGAGGTTTGTGCTTAGCATTGGGGAATGTCGTCGGAGAGCGAGGTCGGGGCCTAGTGTTGGGGAGCATCGTCGGGGAACGTGTTTCGGGGCGAGTGTTGGGGAAAGCGATCGCGGAGTGGGGTCGAGGCCTACTGTTAGGAGACTTGCGGTTTTCATAAAATCTGGTCCGGTAGGATTTCCACAAGAACTGGTCTGGTGGGGTTTCCGTAAAATTCCGGTGCGATGGGGTTTCAACAAAAACTGGTCCGGTGGGTTTTCGTAAAATCTGGTACGGTGGGGTTTCCACATAATCCATATTGATGGGGTTCCCATAATATTTAGGATGTGCGAGCTTGGCGAGTTGGACCAACTCGAGGAAAGCCATCATTTCAAAACATGGTCGGCGCCCTGCGCTGTCGGACGCCGTTAGTTAGTGGGGCTGGCGCTTGTGTAGAGGTTGACTCTTGCCACTTCGGCAACATCAGTGGGCGTCGTTGTTTAGGAAAGGGGTCAGGGTTTCAGGGTTTCAGGGTTCAGGGTTTCAGGGTTCGGGTTCAGGGTTTCAGGGTTCAAGGTTTCAGGGTTCAGGGTTCAAGGTTAGGGTTTCAGGGTTAGGGTTTCAGGGTTCAGGGTTCAGGTTTCAGGGTTCCAGGGTTTCAGGGTTCCAGGGTTCAGGGTTCAGGGTTTCAGGGTTCAGGGTTTCAGGGTTCAGGGTTCAGGGTTTGTGTTTCAGGGTTCAGGGTTCAGGGTTCAGGGTTCAGGGTTCTCTAGGGTTCCAGGGTTCTAGGGTTTCAGGGTTCAGGGTTTAGGGTTTCAGGGTTCAGGGTTCAGGGTTTGGGTTTCAGGGTTCAGGGTTCTAGGGTTCAGGGTTCAGGGTTCTAGGGTTCAGGGTTTCAGGGTTCAGGGTTTCAGGGTTCAGGGTTCAGGGTTTCAAGGGTTCAGGGTTCAGGGTTTCAGGGTTCAGGGGTTCGGGGTTCGGGGTTCGGGGTTCGGGGTTTCGGGTTCAGGGTTCAGGGTTTCAGGGTTCAGGGTTCAGGGTTTCAGGGTTTCAGGGTTCAGGGTTTCAGGGTTCAGGGTTTCAGGGTTCAGGGTTTCAGGGTTTCAGGGTTTCAAGGTTTCAGGGTTCGGGGTTCAGGGTTCAGGGTTTCGGGTTCAGGGTTCAGGGTTTCAGGGTTCAGGGTTCAGGGTTTCGGGGTTTCAGGGTTCAGGGTTTCAGGGTTCAAGGTTCAGGGTTTCAGGGTTCAGGGTTCAGGGTTCAGGGTTTCAGGGTTCAGGGTTCAGGGTTCAGGGTTAAGGGTTTCAGGGTTTCAGGGTTTCAGGGTTCAGGGTTTCAGGGTTCAGGTTTCAGGGTTCAGGGTTCAGGTTTCAGGTTTCAGGGTTTCAGGGTTCAAGGTTTCAGGGTTTGGGGTTCAGGGTTCGGGTTTCAGGGTTCAGGGTTTCGGGTTCAGGGTTCAGAGTTTCAGGGTTCAAGGTTCGGGGTTTCAGGGTTCAGGGTTTCAGGGTTTCGGGTTTCAGGGTTCAGGGTTTCGGGGTTCAGGGTTCAGGGTTCAGGGTTCAGGGTTTCAGGGTTCAGGGTTCAGGGTTTCAGGGTTTCAGGGTTCAGGGTTCAGGGTTTCAGGGTTCAGGGTTTCAGGGTTCGGGTTCAGGGTTTCAGGGTTCAAGGTTTCAGGGTTCAGGGTTCAGGGTTCAGGGTTCGGGTTCAGGGTTAGGGTTTCAGGGTTAGGGTTTCAGGGTTCAGGGTTCAGGGTTCAGGGTTCAGGTTTCAGGGTTCCAGGGTTTCAGGGTTCCGGGTTCCAGGGTTCAGGGTTCAGGGTTCAGGGTTCTCTAGGGTTCAGGGTTCAGGGTTTCAGGGTTCAGGGTTCCAGGTTTGGGTTTCAGGGTTCAGGGTTTGGGTTTCAGGGTTCAGGGTTCAGGGTTCAGGGTTCAGGGTTCTAGGGTTCAGGGTTCAGGGTTCAAGGGTTCAGGGTTTCAGGGTTCAGGGTTCAGGGTTTCAGGGTTCAGGGTTCAGGGTTTCAAGGGTTCAGGGTTCAGGGTTTCAGGGTTCAGGGGTTCGGGGTTCGGGGTTCGGGGTTTCGGGTTCGGGGTTCAGGGTTTCAGGGTTTCAGGGTTCAGGGTTTCAGGGTTTCAGGGTTCAGGGTTTCAGGGTTTCAGGGTTTCAGGGTTCGAGGTTCAGGGTTCAGGGTTTCAGGTTCAGGGTTCAGGGTTCAGGGTTTCGGGTTCAGGGTTCAGGGTTTCGGGGTTTCAGGGTTCAGGGTTCAAGGTTTCAGGGTTTCAGGGTTCAGGGTTCAGGGTTTCGGGTTCAGGGTTCAGGGTTTCAGGGTTCATGGTTCAGGGTTTCAGGGTTTCAGGGTTCAGGGGTTCAGGGTTTCAGGGTTCAGGGTTCAGGTTTCAGGGTTTCAGGGTTCAGGGTTTCAGGGTTCAGGGTTCAGGGTTCAGGTTTCAGGTTTAAGGGTTTCAGGGTTCAAGGTTTCAGGGTTTGGGGTTCAGGGTTCAGGTTTCAGGGTTCAGGGTTTCGGGTTCAGGGTTCAGGGTTTCAGGGTTCAAGGTTCAGGGTTTCAGGGTTCAGGGTTTCAGGGTTCAGGGGTTTCAGGGTTTCAGGTTTCAGGGTTCAGGGTTTCGGGGTTCAGGGTTTCGGGTTCAGGGTTCAGGGTTCAGGGTTTCAGGGTTCAGGGTTCAGGGTTTCAGGGTTTCAGGGTTCAGGGTTGAGGGTTTCAGGGTTCAGGGTTCAGGGTTTCAGGGCTTCAGGGTTCAGGGTTCAGGGTTCAGGGTTTCAGGGTTGAGGGTTAAGGTTTCAGGGTTCAGGGTTTCAGTGTTCAAGGTTTCAGGGTTTGGGGTTCAGGGTTTGGGGTTCGGGTTCAGTGTTCGGGTTTCAGGGTTCAGGGCTTCAGGGTTCAGGGTTTCAGGGTTCGGGGTTCAGGTTCAGGTTTCAGGGTTCAGGGTTCAGGGTTCAGGGTTCCGGGTTCCAGGGTTCAGGGTTCCGGGTTCGGGGTTCAGGGTTCGGGGTTCAGGGTTCAGGGTTTCAGGGTTCAGGGTTTCAGGGTTCAGAGTTTCAGGGTTCAGGGTTCAGGGTTCCGGTTCAGCGTTCGGGTTTCAGGGTTCGGGGTTCAGGGTTCGGGGTTCAGCGTTCGGGGTTCGGCGTTCAGGGTTCGGGTTTTAGGGTTCGGGTTTCAGGGTTCGGGGTTTCAGGGTTCGGGTTCAGGGTTCGGGTTTCAGGGTTCAAGTTTCAGGGTTCAGGGTTTCAGGGTTCAGGGTTGAGGGTCCGGGGTTGAGGGTTGAGGGTTCGGGGTTCAGGGTTCAGGGTTCAGGGTTTCAGGGTTCAGGGTTCAGGGTTCAAGGTTCAAGGTTCAGGGTTCAGGGTTCAGGGTACAGGGTTCAGGGTTCGGGGTTCGGGGTTCGTGGCTCAGGGTTTCAGGGTTCAGGGTTTCAGGGTTCGGGGTTCGGGGTTCAGGGTTCGAGGTTTCAGGGTTTCAGGGTTCAGGGTTCAGGGTTCAGGGTTCAGGGTTCAGGGTTCAGGGTTTCGGGTTCAGGGTTCAGAGTTTCAGGGTTCAAGGTTCGGGGTTTCAGGGTTCAGGGTTTCAGGGTTTCGGGTTTCAGGGTTCAGGGTTTCGGGGTTCAGGGTTCAGGGTTCAGGGTTCAGGGTTTCAGGGTTCAGGGTTCAGGGTTCAGGGTTTCAGGGTTTCAGGGTTCAGGGTTCAGGGTTTCAGGGTTCAGGGTTTCAGGGTTCGGGTTCAGGGTTTCAGGGTTCAAGGTTTCAGGGTTCAGGGTTCAGGGTTCAGGGTTAGGGTTTCAGGGTTAGGGTTTCAGGGTTCAGGGTTCAGGGTTCAGGGTTCAGGTTTCAGGGTTCCAGGGTTTCAGGGTTCCGGGTTCCAGGGTTCAGGGTTCAGGGTTCAGGGTTCAGGGTTCTCTAGGGTTCAGGGTTCAGGGTTTCAGGGTTCAGGGTTCCAGGTTTGGGTTTCAGGGTTCAGGGTTTGGGTTTCAGGGTTCAGGGTTCAGGGTTCAGGGTTCAGGGTTCTAGGGTTCAGGGTTCAGGGTTCAAGGGTTCAGGGTTTCAGGGTTCAGGGTTCAGGGTTTCAGGGTTCAGGGTTCAGGGTTTCAGGGTTCAGGGGTTCGGGGTTCGGGGTTCGGGGTTTCGGGTTCGGGGTTCAGGGTTTCAGGGTTTCAGGGTTCAGGGTTTCAGGGTTCAGGGTTTCAGGGTTTCAGGGTTTCAGGGTTCGAGGTTCAGGGTTCAGGGTTTCAGGTTCAGGGTTCAGGGTTCAGGGTTTCGGGTTCAGGGTTCAGGGTTTCGGGGTTTCAGGGTTCAGGGTTCAAGGTTTCAGGGTTTCAGGGTTCAGGGTTCAGGGTTTCGGGTTCAGGGTTCAGGGTTTCAGGGTTCATGGTTCAGGGTTTCAGGGTTTCAGGGTTCAGGGGTTCAGGGTTTCAGGGTTCAGGGTTCAGGTTTCAGGGTTTCAGGGTTCAGGGTTTCAGGGTTCAGGGTTCAGGGTTCAGGTTTCAGGTTTAAGGGTTTCAGGGTTCAAGGTTTCAGGGTTTGGGGTTCAGGGTTCAGGTTTCAGGGTTCAGGGTTTCGGGTTCAGGGTTCAGGGTTCAAGGTTCAGGGTTTCAGGGTTCAGGGTTTCAGGGTTTCGGGGTTTCAGGGTTTCAGGTTTCAGGGTTCAGGGTTTCGGGGTTCAGGGTTTCGGGTTCAGGGTTCAGGGTTCAGGGTTTCAGGGTTCAGGGTTCAGGGTTTCAGGGTTTCAGGGTTCAGGGTTGAGGGTTTCAGGGTTCAGGGTTCAGGGTTTCAGGGCTTCAGGGTTCAGGGTTCAGGGTTCAGGGTTTCAGGGTTGAGGGTTAAGGTTTCAGGGTTCAGGGTTTCAGTGTTCAAGGTTTCAGGGTTTGGGGTTCAGGGTTTGGGGTTCGGGTTCAGTGTTCGGGTTTCAGGGTTCAGGGCTTCAGGGTTCAGGGTTTCAGGGTTCGGGGTTCAGGTTCAGGTTTCAGGGTTCAGGGTTCAGGGTTCAGGGTTCCGGGTTCCAGGGTTCAGGGTTCCGGGTTCCGGGTTCAGGGTTCGGGGTTCAGGGTTCAGGGTTTCAGGGTTCAGGGTTTCAGGGTTCAGAGTTTCAGGGTTCAGGGTTCAGGGTTCCGGTTCAGCGTTCGGGTTTCAGGGTTCGGGGTTCAGGGTTCGGGGTTCAGCGTTTGGGGTTCAGCGTTCAGGGTTCGGGTTTTAGGGTTCGGGTTTCAGGGTTCGGGGTTTCAGGGTTCGGGTTCAGGGTTCGGGTTTCAGGGTTCAAGTTTCAGGGTTCAGGGTTTCAGGGTTCAGGGTTGAGGGTCCGGGGTTGAGGGTTGAGGGTTCGGGGTTCAGGGTTCAGGGTTCAGGGTTTCAGGGTTCAGGGTTCAGGGTTCAAGGTTCAAGGTTCAGGGTTCAGGGTTCAGGGTACAGGGTTCAGGGTTCGGGGTTCGGGGTTCGTGGCTCAGGGTTTCAGGGTTCAGGGTTTCAGGGTTCGGGGTTCGGGGTTTAGGGTTCGAGGTTTCAGGGTTTCAGGGTTCAGGGTTCAGGGTTCAGGGTTCAGGGTTCAGGGTTCAGGGTTTCGGGTTCAGGGTTCAGAGTTTCAGGGTTCAAGGTTCGGGGTTTCAGGGTTCAGGGTTTCAGGGTTTCGGGTTTCAGGGTTCAGGGTTTCGGGGTTCAGGGTTCAGGGTTCAGGGTTCAGGGTTTCAGGGTTCAGGGTTCAGGGTTCAGGGTTTCAGGGTTTCAGGGTTCAGGGTTCAGGGTTTCAGGGTTCAGGGTTTCAGGGTTCGGGTTCAGGGTTTCAGGGTTCAAGGTTTCAGGGTTCAGGGTTCAGGGTTCAGGGTTAGGGTTTCAGGGTTAGGGTTTCAGGGTTAGGGTTTCAGGGTTCAGGGTTCAGGGTTCAGGGTTCAGGTTTCAGGGTTCCAGGGTTTCAGGGTTCCGGGTTCCAGGGTTCAGGGTTCAGGGTTCAGGGTTCAGGGTTCTCTAGGGTTCAGGGTTCAGGGTTTCAGGGTTCAGGGTTCCAGGTTTGGGTTTCAGGGTTCAGGGTTTGGGTTTCAGGGTTCAGGGTTCAGGGTTCTAGGGTTCAGGGTTCAGGGTTCAAGGGTTCAGGGTTTCAGGGTTCAGGGTTCAGGGTTTCAGGGTTCAGGGTTCAGGGTTTCAAGGGTTCAGGGTTCAGGGTTTCAGGGTTCAGGGGTTCGGGGTTCGGGGTTCGGGGTTTCGGGTTCGGGGTTCAGGTTTTCAGGGTTTCAGGGTTCAGGGTTTCAGGGTTCAGGGTTTCAGGGTTTCAGGGTTTCAGGGTTCGAGGTTCAGGGTTCAGGGTTTCAGGTTCAGGGTTCAGGGTTCAGGGTTTCGGGTTCAGGGTTCAGGGTTTCGGGGTTTCAGGGTTCAGGGTTCAAGGTTTCAGGGTTTCAGGGTTCAGGGTTCAGGGTTTCGGGTTCAGGGTTCAGGGTTTCAGGGTTCATGGTTCAGGGTTTCAGGGTTTCAGGGTTCAGGGGTTCAGGATTTCAGGGTTCAGGGTTCAGGTTTCAGGGTTTCAGGGTTCAGGGTTTCAGGGTTCAGGGTTCAGGGTTCAGGTTTCAGGTTTAAGGGTTTCAGGGTTCAAGGTTTCAGGGTTTGGGGTTCAGGGTTCAGGTTTCAGGGTTCAGGGTTTCGGGTTCAGGGTTCAGGGTTTCAGGGTTCAAGGTTCAGGGTTTCAGGGTTCAGGGTTTCAGGGTTTCGGGGTTTCAGGGTTTCAGGTTTCAGGGTTCAGGGTTTCGGGGTTCAGGGTTTCGGGTTCAGGGTTCAGGGTTCAGGGTTTCAGGGTTCAGGGTTCAGGGTTTCAGGGTTTCAGGGTTCAGGGTTGAGGGTTTCAGGGTTCAGGGTTCAGGGTTTCAGGGCTTCAGGGTTCAGGGTTCAGGGTTCAGGGTTTCAGGGTTGAGGGTTAAGGTTTCAGGGTTCAGGGTTTCAGTGTTCAAGGTTTCAGGGTTTGGGGTTCAGGGTTTGGGGTTCGGGTTCAGTGTTCGGGTTTCAGGGTTCAGGGCTTCAGGGTTCAGGGTTTCAGGGTTCGGGGTTCAGGTTCAGGTTTCAGGGTTCAGGGTTCAGGGTTCAGGGTTCCGGGTTCCAGGGTTCAGGGTTCCGGGTTCGGGGTTCAGGGTTCGGGGTTTAGGGTTCAGGGTTTCAGGGTTCAGGGTTTCAGGGTTCAGAGTTTCAGGGTTCAGGGTTCAGGGTTCCGGTTCAGCGTTCGGGTTTCAGGGTTCGGGGTTCAGGGTTCGGGGTTCAGCGTTTGGGGTTCAGCGTTCAGGGTTCGGGTTTTAGGGTTCGGGTTTCAGGGTTCGGGGTTTCAGGGTTCGGGTTCAGGGTTCGGGTTTCAGGGTTCAAGTTTCAGGGTTCAGGGTTTCAGGGTTCAGGGTTGAGGGTCCGGGGTTGAGGGTTGAGGGTTCGGGGTTCAGGGTTCAGGGTTCAGGGTTTCAGGGTTCAGGGTTCAGGGTTCAAGGTTCAAGGTTCAGGGTTCAGGGTTCAGGGTACAGGGTTCAGGGTTCGGGGTTCGGGGTTCGTGGCTCAGGGTTTCAGGGTTCAGGGTTTCAGGGTTCGGGGTTCGGGGTTCAGGGTTCGAGGTTTCAGGGTTTCAGGGTTCAGGGTTCAGGGTTCAGGGTTCAGGGTTTCAGGGTTCAGGGTTCAGGGTTTCAGGGTTTCAGGGTTCAGGGTTCAGGGTTTCAGGGTTCATGGTTCTAGGGGTTAGGGTTCAGGGTTTGGGTTTCAGGGTTCAGGGTTCAGGGTTTCAGGGTTCAGGGTTCAGGGTTCAGGGTTTCAGGGTTCTAGGGTTCAGGGTTTCAGGGTTCTAGGGTTCAGGGTTCAGGGTTTCAGGGTTCAGGGTTGAGGGTTTCAGGGTTTAGGGTTCAAGGTTTCAAGGGTTCAGGGTTTAGGGTTTCAGGGTTCAGGGGTTCGGGTTTCAAGGTTCAAGGGTTCGGGGTTCGGGGTTCAGGGTTCAGGGTTTCGGGTTCAGGGTTCAGGGTTCAGGGTTTCAGGGTTCAGGGTTTCGGGTTTCAGGGTTCAGGGTTCAGGGTTCAGGGTTCAGGGTTTCAGGGTTTAGGGTTCAGGGTTCAGGGTTCAGGGTTTCAGGGTTTCAGGGTTCAGGGTTCAGGGTTTCAGGGTTTCAGGGTTTCAGGGTTCAGGGTTTCAAGGTTCAGGGTTTCAGGGTTCAGGGTTCAGGTTCAGGGTCTAGGTTTCAGGGTTCAGGGTTTCAGGGTTCAGGGTTTCAGGGTTCGGGGTTCGGGTTTCAGGGTTCAGGGTTCAGGGTTCCAGGGTTCGGGGTTCCGGGTTCGAGGTTCAGGGTTCGGGGTTCAGGGTTCAGGGTTTCGGGGTTCAGAGTTTCAGGGTTCAGGGTTCAGGGTTCCGGTTCAGGGTTCGGGTTTCAGGGTTCGGGGTTCAGGGTTCGAGGTTCAGCGTTCGGGTTTCAGGGTTCAGCGTTCGGGTTTCAGGGTTCAGGGTTCAGGTTTCAGGGTTCGGGGTTTCAGGGTTCAGGGTTCAGGGTTCACGGTTTCAGGGTTCAGGGTTCAGGGTTCGGGGTTGAGGGTTCAGGGTTCAGGGTTTCAGGGTTCAGGGTTCAGGGTTTCAGGGTTCAGGGTTCTGGGTTCGGGGTTCAAGGTTCAGGGTTCAGGGTTCAGGGTTCAGGGTTCGGGGTTCGTGGCTTAGGGTTTCAGGGTTCAGGGTTTTAGGGTTCGGGGTTCGGGGTTTAGGGTTCGAGGTTTCAGGGTTCAGGGTTTAAGGGTTCGGGTTTCAGGGTTCAGGTTTCAGGGTTTCAGGGTTCCAGGGTTTCAGGCTTCAGGGTTTCAGGGTTCTGGGTTTCAGGGTTCAGGGTTTTGGGGTTCAGGGTTCCGGGGTTCAGGGTTCATGGTTTCAGGGGTCAGGGTTTCAGGGGTCAGGGTTTCAGAGTTCAGGGTTCAGGGTTCAGGGTTCAGGGTTCAGGGGTTAGGGTTTTAGGGGTTAGGGTTTTAGGGGTTTAGGGTTTCAGGGGTCAGGGTTTCAAGGTTCAGGGTTCAGGGTTTTAGGGTTCAGGGTTCAGGGTTCAGTGTTCAGCGGTGAGGGTTCAGGGTTCAGGGTTCAGGGTTCAGTGTTCAGCGGTGAGGGTTCAGGGTTTCAGGGTTCAGGGTTTCAGGGTTCAGGTTCCAGGGTTCAGGTTTCAGGGTTCAGGGTTTCAGGGTTCAGGGTTCAGGGTTCCAGGGTTGAAGGTTCCAGGTTCGGAGTTCAGGGTTCGGGGTTTCAGGGTTCGGGGTTCAGGGTTCCAGGGTTCACGGTTCCAGGGTTCACGGTTGTAGGGTTCAGGGTTTCAGGGTTCGTGGTTCAGGGTTCGGGTTTCAAGGTTCAGGGTTCAGGGTTCAGGGTTCGGGGTTCAGGGTTCGGGGTTTCAGGGTTCAGAGTTTCAGGGTTCAGGGTTCCGTGTTCAGGGTTCGGGGTTCAGGGTTCGGGGTTTCAGGGTTCAGAGTTTCAGGGTTCAGGGTTCAGGGTTCCGGTTCAGGGTTCGGGTTTCAGGGTTCGGGGTTGAGGGTTGAGGGTTCAGGGTTCGGGTTTCAGGGTTCAGGGTTCAGGTTTCAGGGTTCGGGTTTCAGGGTTCAGTGTTTCAGGGTTCCGGGTTTCAGGGTCCGGGTTCAGGGTTCGGGTTTCAGGGTTCAGGTTTCAGGGTTCAGGGTTTCAGGGTTCAGGGTTTCAGGGTTCAGGTTTTCGGGTTCGGGGTTCAGGGTTCGGGGTTCAGGGTTCAGGGTTTCAGGGTTCAGAGTTTCAGGGTTCAGGGTTTAGGGTTCCGGTTTAGGGTTCGGGTTTCAAGGTTCGGGGTTTAGGGTTCAGGGTTCAGGGTTCGGGTTTCAGGGTTCGGGTTTCAGGGTTCAGGGTTCGGGTTTCAGGGTTCGGGTTTCAGCGTTCCGGGTTTCAGGGTTCGAGGTTTCAGGGTTCGGGTTCAGGGTTCGGGTTTCAGGGTTCAGGTTTCAGGGTTCAGGGTTTCAGGGTTCAGGGTTTCAGGGTTCAGGGTTGAGGGTCGAGGGTTGAGGGTTGAGGATTGAGGGTTTAAGGGTTCAGTGTTCTTGGTTCGGGGTTCAAGGTTCAGGGTTCAGGGTTCGGGGTTCAGGGTTCGGGGTTCAGGGTTTCGGGGCTCAGGGGTTCGGGGTTCAGGGTTCGGGTTTCAGGGTTCAGGGTTTCAGGGTTCAGGGTTTCAGGGTTCGGGTTTCAGGGTCCAGGGTTCAGGGTTCCAGGGTTTCGGGTTCCGGGTTTCAGGGTTCAGGGGTTCAGGGTTCAGGGTTTCAGGGGTCAGGGTTTCAGGGGTCAGGGTTTCAGGGTTCAGGGTTCAGGGTTCAGGGTTTAGGGGTGAGGGTTTTAGGGGTTAGGGTTTTAGGGGTTTAGGGTTTTAGGGGTTAGGGTTCAGGGTTCAGGGTTCAGGGTTCAGGGTTCAGGGTTCAGGGTTCAGGGTTCAGGGTTTCAGGGTTCAGGGTTCAGGGTTCAGGGTTTCAGGGTTCAGGGTTTCAGGGTTCGGGTTCCAGGGTTCAGGGTTTCAGGGTTCAGGGTTTCAGGGTTCAGGGTTCAGGGTTCCAGGGTTCAGGGTTCCAGGGTTTGTGGTTTAGGGTTCGGGGTTCCAGGGTTCGGGGTTCAGGGTTCGGGGTTCAGGGTTCCAGGGTTCAGGGTTCAGGGTTCAGGGTTCCAGGGTTCAGGGTTCGGGGTTCGGGGTTCAGGTTTCAGGGTTCGGGGTTTCAGGGTTCAGGGTTTCAGGGTTCAGGGTTTCAAGGTTCGGTGTTTCAGGGTTCAGGGTTTCAGTGTTCAGGGTTCAGTGTTCAGGGTTCAGGGTTTCAGGGTTCAGGGTTCAGGGTTCAGGGTTCAGGGTTTCAGGGTTTCAGGGTTCGGGTTTCAGGGTTCGGGTTTCAGGGTTCAGTGTTCGGGGTTCAGGGTTTTAGGGTTCAGGGTTCAGGGTTCAGGGTTTCAGGGTTCAGGGTTCAGGGTTCCGGGTTTCAGGGTTCAGGGGTTCAGGGGTCAGGGGTTCAGGGGTCAGGGTTTCAGGGTTCAGGGTTTCAGGGTTCAGGGTTCAGGGGTCAGGGTTCAGGGGTTAGGGTTCAGGGGTTAGGGTTTTAGGGGTTTAGGGTTTTAGGGGTTAGGGTTCAGGTTCAGGGTTTCAGGGTTCAGGGTTCAGGTTTCAGGGGTTAGGGCTTTAGGGGTTAGGGTTTTGGGTTTTAGGGTTTAGGGTTTAGGGTTTTAGGGTTTAGGGTTTTAGGGTTTAGGGTTTTAGGGTTTTGGGTTTAGGGTTTTAGGGTTTAGGGTTTTAGGGTTTTGGGTTTAGGGTTTTGGGTTTAGGGTTTAGGGTTTTGGGTTTTGGGTTTAGGGTTTTAGGGTTTAGGGTTTTAGGGTTTAGGGGTTTTCGAAAGATCTGGTTCGGTGTTGTTTCCACAAGAACTGGTCCGGTGGGGTTTCCATAAATCTGGTCCGGTGGGGTTTCTGTAAAATCTGGTATAGTGCGGTTTCTGTAAAATCTGGTCCGGCGGGGTATCCTCAAAATCAAGTCTGGTGGGGTTTCCAGATAATTCAAGTCGATGGGGTTCCCGTAAAATTTAGGACGGGGGAGCTTGGCAAGTTGGGCCATCTCGACAACTCTGGAGACCGGGGGGACTTGGGTGAATGGGTGACCTGGCCCGAGGGACTTGTTCGACCTAAGGGGGCTTGGACGGCGCAGGGGTAAGCCAACATTTCAAAACATGGTCGGCGACATGCGCTGTTGGACGTCGTTAGCTAGTGCGGATGAGGCCTGTCCAGAGGTTGACTCGTGCCACTTCGCCAACGTCAGTGGGTGTCGTTGTTTAGGAAAGGGGGCGAGGCCCATTGTAAGGAATGCAATTGGGACAAGCTCTGGGGGATGTTGTTCGAGCCCCGTTTTGGGGAACGGGGTTGGGGCCCACTGTTGGGGAAGTCAACGGGGAAGGGTGTTTTGGCCCAGTGTCGGGGTGTGTCAAGGAGGAAAGGGGTTCGGGGCTCATGCTTAGCATTGGGGAATGTCGTCGGAGTGCGAGGTCGGGGCCTAATGTTGGGGAGCATCGTCAGTGAACGTGTTTCGGGGCGAGTGTTGGGGAAAGCCATTGCGGAGTGGAGTCGAGGCCTGCTGTTAGGGGACCCGGGGTTCTCATAAAATCTGGTCCGGTCGGGTTTCGTAAAATTTGGTACGGTGGGGTTTCCACAAAGCCTGGTCCGGTGGGGTTTTCATAAAATCTGGTCCGGTGGGGTTTCCACAAGAACTGGTCCGGTGGGGTTTCCGTAAAATCTGGTCTGGTGGGGTTTCCGTAAAATCTGGTCTGATGGGGTTTCCACAAAATCTGGTCTAGTGCGGTTTCTGTAAAATCTGGTCCGGCGGGGTATCCTCAAAATTAAGTCCGGTGGGGTTTCCAGATAATTCAATTGGATGGGGTTCCCATAAAATTCAGGACGGGGGGCTTGCTTGGCAAGTTGGGCCAACTCAACGACTCTGGAGACCGGGGGACTTGGGTAAATGGGTGACCTGGCCCGAGGGACTTGTTCGACCTAAGGGGGCTTGGACGGTCGAGGGGTAAGCCAACATTTCAAAAACATGGTCGGCGACATGCGCCGTTGGACGTTGTTAACTAGTGCACTGAGGCCTGTCCAGAGGTTGACTCGTACCACTTCGCCAATGTCAGTGGGCATCGTTGTTTAGGAAAGGGGGCGAGGCCCATTGTAGGGAACGTAATTGGGACAAGCTCTGGGGGATGTCGTTCGAGCCCAGTTTTGGGGAACGGGGTTGGGGCCCAGTGTTTGGGCTGAGTGTCGAAGTGTGTCAAGGAGGAATGGGGTTCGGGGTTCGTGCCTAGCAATGGGGAATGTCCTCGGCGAGCGAGGTCGGGGCCTAGTGTTGTGGAGTACCGTCGGGTAACGTGTTTCGGGGCCAGTGTTTATGAGTGGTGGGATTTTCCTCCAGTTAATTTAGGTGGGGTTCCTATAAATATTCAATCTGACGTGGTCGATAAGAAATTCAGCTTGATGGGGTTTCCGCAAATTTTTGTTTGGTAGTTTGCGGCAAGATTCAGTCCGGCGGGGTTTCCATAAATGTTAAGGTCGTGGGATGAGCTTCCAAAAAATTTCGGGTGGTGTTTCCTCAAGGATTGGTCTGGTGGGGTTTCTAAAATATTCGGTCCGTTGGGGTTTCTAGAAAATTACGTTTGGTGGGGTTTCTAGAAAATTTCATTCGACAGGTTTTCCAAAATATCCAGTCCGATGGGGTTTCCAGAAAATTCTGTCACGCCTCGTCCCATCCCGGCCGAGGCCTGCGACCGGGATAGGACGGGGCAGCCGTGATGGGACAGGGCGGCCGGGACGGGAAAGGACAGGACAGTGCGAGACAGGTGGACTGGGCAGGACGGAACGGGACGGGATGGTCGGGATGAGACGGGATGGCACGAGACAGGATGGGACGGGACGGGCCGGGTCGAGATGGGACAGGATGGGATGGGACGGGACGGGACAGGGCGAGGCGGGGCGAGACGGGACGGGGCGGGGCTGTCCGCTATCCCCTGTCCGATGTCCCCTGTCGCCTGTCCGTTGTCCCCTGTCGGCTGTCCCCTGTTGGCTGTCGGCTGTCCGCGGGACAGGATGGGACGGGGCAGTCGGAATGGGACAGGACGACCTGGATGGGACAGGGCGGACGGGACGGGAAAGGACAGGACAGTGCGAGACAGGCGGACGAGGCAGAACAGAACGGACGAGATGGTCGGGATGAGACGGGATGGGACGGGCCAGGCCGAGATGGGACGGGATGGGATGGGACGGGACGGGACGGGACGAGCGGGACAGTCGGAACAGTCGGGACGGGACCGGGCAGGACGGGACGGGGCGGCGGGGCGGGGCGGGGCGGGGCTGTCCGCTATCCTCTGTCCACCGTCCGCTGTCCCCTGTCCCCTGTCGGCTGTCCACTGTCCGCTATCCGCTGTCCATTGTCCATTGTCCGCTATCTGATATCCGATGTCCGCTGTCCACTGTCCATTGTCCCCTGTCCGTTATCCCACGTTCGCTGTCCATAACGCAATGTGAGGTGATTGCGAGCTCCGAGATCAAACCTTCCGTTGTGTAGCGTTCAGACTCATAATTACTATAGGGGGGTAGTTTTTGTTACGCCGCTGTCCGCTGTCCCCTATCCGCAGTTTGCCGTCCCCTGTTCGCCATCCGCTGTCCGCCGTCCGCCGTCCCCTGTTTGGTGTCCTCTATCCGCTGTCCCATGTCCGCTGTGGCATGTCCGCTGTCCTCTGTCTGCTGTCCTTTGTGGCCTGTTCGCCGTCCACTGTGGCTCGTCCGTTGTCCGTTGTCCGCCGTCCGCTGTCCCTCATCCGCTGTCCACCGTCCCCTGTCCACTGTACCATGTCCACTATCCCTTGTCCACCGTCCGCTGTGGCCTGTCCGCTGTCCGCCGTCCGCTGTCCCCTGTCTGTTCTCCCCTGTCCGCCGTCTGCTGTCCCCTGTCCCCTTTCTGCCGTCCGCTATCCCCTGTCCGCCTTCCCCTGTCCGCTGTGGCCTGTCCGCTGTCCGCAGTCTGCTGTCCCCTGTCCGCCGTCCGCTGTTCGCTGTCCCCTTTCCGCCGTCCGCTGTCCCCTATCTGCTATCCGCTGTCCGCCGTCCGCTGTCCCCTGTCCGCCGTCCGCCGTCCGCCGTCCGCTGTCCCCTGTCCGCCGTCCCCTGTCCGCTGTCCGCTGTCCGCCGTCCGCTGTCCCCTGTCCGCCGTCCGCCGTCCCCTGTCCCCTGTCCGCCGTCCGCTGTGCCCTGTCCGCTGTCCGCTGTCCGCCGTCCGCCGTCCCCTGTCCCCTTTCTGCCGTCCGCTGTCCCCTGTCCACCGTCCGCTGTCCCCTGTCCGCCGTCCGCTGTCCCCTGTCCGCTGTGCCCTGTCCGCCGTCCGCTGTGGCCCGTCCGCTATGGCCTGTCCGCTGTGGCCCGTCCGCTATGGCCTGTCCGCTGTCCCCTTTCCGCCGTCCGCCGTCCGCTGTCCCCTATCCGCTGTCCGCCGTCCGCCGTCCCCTGTCCGCCGTCCGCCGTCCCCTGTCCAGAATGTGAGGTGATTGCGAGCTCCGAGCTCAACCTTCCATTGTGCTGCGTTCAGACTTATAACTACTATAGGGGGGTGGTGTTCATGAGGGTGCCGAGTCCATGTGCGGAAATTCGAGTTTGCATTCCAATGCAGGAAATCCGAGTTGCATTGCAATGCAGGATATCCGGGCTGTTTCTGGGCGAGCTGATTCCGGCCGAAGAGAGAGATGACGGAAAGTGAGGTAGTTGCGATCTCCGAGCTCAACCTTCCGTTGTGCTGCGTTCAGACTTATAACTACTATAGGGGGGCGGTGTTCATGAGGGTGCCGAGTCCATGTGCGGAAATCCGAGTTTGCATTGCAATGCAGGATATCCGGGCTGTTTCTGGGCGAGCTGATTCCAGCCGAAGAGAGAGATGACGGAAAGTGAGGTAGTTGCGATCTCCGAGCTCAACCTTCCGTTGTGCTGCGTTCAGACTTATAACTACTATAGGGGGGGCGGTGTTCATGAGGGTGCCGAGTCCATGTGCGGAAATCCGAGTTTGCATTGCAATGCAGGAAATCCGAGTGGCATTGCAATGCAGGATATCCGGGCTGTTTCTGGGCGAGCTGATTCCGGCCGAAGAGAGAGATGACGGAAAGTGAGGTAGTTGCGATCTCCGAGCTCAACCTTCCGTTGTGCTGCGTTCAGACTTATAACTACTATAGGGGGGCGGTGTTCATGAGGGTGCCGAGTCCATGTGCGGAAATCCGAGTTTGCATTGCAATGCAGGATATCCGGGCTGTTTCTGGGCGAGCTGATTCCAGCCGAAGAGAGAGATGACGGAAAGTGAGGTAGTTGCGATCTCCGAGCTCAACCTTCCGTTGTGCTGCGTTCAGACTTATAACTACTATAGGGGGGGCGGTGTTCATGAGGGTGCCGAGTCCATGTGCGGAAATCCGAGTTTGCATTGCAATGCAGGAAATCCGAGTGGCATTGCAATGCAGGATATCCGGGCTGTTTCTAGGCGAGCTGATTCCGGCCGAAGAGAGAGATGACGGAAAGTGAGGTAATTGCGAGCTCCGAGCTCAACCTTCCGTTGTGCTGCGTTCAGACTTATAACTACTATAGGGGGGGCGGTGTTCATGAGGGTGCCGAGTCCATGTGCGGAAATCCGAGTTTGCATTGCAATGCAGGAAATCCGAGTTGCATTGCAATGCAGGATATCCGGGCTGTTTTTGGGCGAGCTGATTCAGGGCCGAAGAGAGAGATGACGGAAAGTGAGGTAATTGCGAGCTCCGAGCTCAACCTTCCGTTGTGCTGCGTTCAGACTTATAACTACTATAGGGGGGTGGTGTTCGTGAGGGTGCCGAGTCCATGTGCGGAAATCCGAGTTGCATTGCAATGCAGGATATCCGGGCTATTTCTGGGCGAGCTGATTCTATCCGGGCTATTTCTGGGCGAGCTGATTCTATCCGGGCTATTTCTGGGCGACCTGATTCTATCCGGGATGTTTCTGGGCGACCTGATTCTATCCGGGATGTTTCTGGGCAAGCTGATTCTATCCGGGATGTTTCTGGGCGAGCTGATTCTATCCGGCCGAAGAGAGAGATGACGGAAAGTGAGGTAATTGCGAACTCTCGACTCAGCCTTCCGTTGTGCCGCGTTCAGACTTATAACTACTATGGGGGAAGGTGTTTGGGCATTTCATGGCCTGGGGTAAGTCGCAGTGAGCAAGTCGGGTTAGACATGGCGAGCTGCGCACCGGCAAACATCCGGGATATTTGCTGATCGGGTTCTAAGCTGGACGCTGGCATTTCCTCCGGGATAGCGCTGAGTTAGCCGAGTTGTGAGGTGATTGCGAAGACGGAAAGTGAGGTAATTGCGAACACTCGACTCAGCCTTCCGTTGTGCCGCGTTCAGACTTATAACTACTGTAAGGGGCTGCTTTCAAAGACTTAGCGCTTGGTGCGTTGGTCGGCCCAGAACTGGCGCGTAGGAGATCCGGGTTCATGCATGCCGGAATTCCGAGTTACTTCTGTGGTTGAAAGTTGTTCCTGCAGTCGGCAAGTTTGTTGGCGGGCTGCAAAATGGTTAAGTCATGGCGAGTTGGTAATCGGCGAGCTGTGCAAATGCACCGGGTTGTTTTTTGGTGCAATTCGTCAAGGGTGGCGGCCTGGGGAAGTCGCAGTGAGCAAGTCGGGTTGACAGGCGAGCAGCGCACGGGTAGTTTTCTGATCGGGTTCTGCGAAAAACGCACCGGTAGTTTTCGGGTAGTTTTCGGGTAGTTTTTTGAGTTGGCCGAGTTGGCCGAGCTCGCACCGAAGCCGGAAGCCGGGTTGTTTACAGATGACGGAAAGTGAGTTGATTGCGGGATATTTTCTCAGCCTTCCGTTGTGCCGCGTTCAGACTTATAACTACTATGGGGGAAGGTGTTTGGTTGGGCATTTCATGGCGGTGTCCACGCCGACCCCCCCGCGTGCCCCCGTAGGATGGAACCATGTTCTGTGCCAAGGTATACGAGCTGTTTACGAATGGGCAAGTCCCATGAGGGTAGAGCTCGGGCTCCTTGGTGCAGGATAATGTGATTGCTACGGGGACATGCGGAAGCGACCCAAAATCTATGCCGAGGCTCTGTGGGCATCACAGTTGGAACGGAATCGTCATTGGATGCACGCTCGGAACGGTCCCTTTACATTCCAATTCCGTGCCCTGATACTGGGATACCTCGGTAGCGTCCGTCTAGCCTCTGGGTTGCTTTAGATGGTTGCGAGATGCCATGCGGGAGGCCGAATAGAGAGATGACGGAAAGTGAGGTAATTGCGAACTCTCGACTTGCTCACTGCGGCCTGGGGAAGTCGCAGTGAGCAAGTCGGGTTGACAGGCGAGCAGCGCACGGGTAGTTTTCTGATCGGGTTCTGTGAAAAACGCACCGGTAGTTTTCGGGTAGTTTTCGGGTAGTTTTTTGAGTCGGCCGAGTTGGTCGAGCTCGCACCGAAGCCGGAAGCCGGGTTGTTTACAGATGACGGAAAGTGAGTTGATTGCGGGATATTTTCTCAGCCTTCCGTTGTGCCGCGTTCAGACTTATAACTACTATGGGGGAAGGTGTTTGGTTGGGCATTTCATGGCGGTGTCCACGCCGACCCCCCCGCGTGCCCCCGTAGGATGGAACCATGTTCTGTGCCAAGGTATACGAGCTGTTTACGAATGGGCAAGTCCCATGAGGGTAGAGCTCGGGCTCCTTGGTGCGGGATAATGTGATTGCTACGGGGACATGCGGAAGCGACCCAAAATCTATGCCGAGGCTCTGTGGGCATCACAGTTGGAACGGAATCGTCATTGGATGCACGCTCGGAACGGTCCCTTTAACATTACATTCCAATGCCGTGACCTGATACTGGGATACCTCGGTAGCGTCCGTCTAGCCTCTGGGTTGCTTCAGATGGTTGCGAGATGCCATGCGGGAGGCCGAATAGAGAGATGACGGAAAGTGAGGTAATTGCGAACTCTCGACTTGCTCACTGCGGCCTGGGGAAGTCGCAGTGAGCAAGTCGGGTTGACAGGCGAGCAGCGCACGGGTAGTTTTCTGATCGGGTTCTGTGAAAAACGCACCGGTAGTTTTCGGGTAGTTTTCGGGTAGTTTTTTGAGTCGGCCGAGTTGGTCGAGCTCGCACCGAAGCCGGAAGCCGGGTTGTTTACAGATGACGGAAAGTGAGTTGATTGCGGGATATTTTCTCAGCCTTCCGTTGTGCCGCGTTCAGACTTATGACTACTATGGGGGAAGGTGTTTGGTTGGGCATTTCATGGCGGTGTCCAGGCCGACCCCCCCGCGTGCCCCCGTAGGATGGAACCATGTTCTGTGCCAAGGTATACGAGCTGTTTACGAATGGGCAAGTCCCATGAGGGTAGAGCTCGGGCTCCTTGGTGCGGGATAATGTGATTGCTACGGGGGACATGCGGAAGCGACCCAAAATCTATGCCGAGGCTCTGTGGGCATCACAGTTGGAACGGAATCGTCATTGGATGCACGCTCGGAACGGTCCCTTTAACATTCCAATGCCGTGACCTGATACTGGGATACCTCGGTAGCGTCCGTCTAGCTTCTGGGTTGCTTCAGATGGTTGCGAGATGCCATGCGGGAATCCGAATAGAGAGATGACGCAAAGTGAGGTAATTGCGAACTCTCGACTCAGCCTTCCGTTGTGCCGCGTTCAGACTTATAACTACTATGGGGGAAGGTGTTTGGTTGGGCATTTCATGGCGGTGTCCAGGCCGACCCCCCCGCGTGCCCCCGTAGGATGGAACCATGTTCTGTGCCAAGGTATACGAGCTGTTTACGAATGGGCAAGTCCCATGAGGGTAGAGCTCGGGCTCCTTGGTGCGGGATAATGTGATTGCTACGGGGACATGCGGAAGCGACCCAAAATCTATGCCGAGGCTCTGTGGGCATCACAGTTGGAACGGAATCGTCATTGGATGCACGCTCGGAACGGTCCCTTTAACATTCCAATGCCGTGACCTGATACTGGGATACCTCGGTAGCGTCTGTATAGCCTCTGGGTTGCTTCAGATGGTTGCGAGATGCCATGCGGGAGGCCGAATAGAGAGATGACGCAAAGTGAGGTAATTGCGAACTCTCGACTCAGCCTTCCGTTGTGCCGCGTTCAGACTTATAACTACTATGGGGGAAGGTGTTTGGTTGGGCATTTCATGGCGGTGTCCAGGCCGACCCCCCCGCGCGCCCCCGTAGGATGGAACCATGTTCTGTGCCAAGGTATACGAGCTGTTTACGAATGGGCAAGTCCCATGAGGGTAGAGCTCGGGCTCCTTGGTGCGGGATAATGTGATTGCTACGGGGACATGCGGAAGCGACCCAAAATCTATGCCGAGGCTCTGTGGGCATCACAGTTGGAACGGAATCGTCATTGGATGCACGCTCGGAACGGTCCCTTTAACATTCCAATGCCGTGACCTGATACTGGGATACCTCGGTAGCGTCTGTATAGCCTCTGGGTTGCTTCAGATGGTTGCGAGATGCCATGCGGGAGGCCGAACAGAGAGATGACGCAAAGTGAGGTAATTGCGAACTCTCGACTCAGCCTTCCGTTGTGCCGCGTTCAGACTTATAACTACTATGGGGGAAGGCGTTTGGTTGGGCATTTCATGGCGGTGTCCAGGCCGACCCCCCCGCGCGCCCCCGTAGGATGGAACCATGTTCTGTGCCAAGGTATACGAGCTGTTTACGAATGGGCAAGTCCCATGAGGGTAGAGCTCGGGCTCCTTGGTGCCGGATAATGTGATTGCTACGGGGACATGCGGAAGCGACCCAAAATCTATGCCGAGGCTCTGTGGGCATCACAGTTGGAACGGAATCGTCATTGGATGCACGCTCGGAACGGTCCCTTTAACATTCCAATGCCGTGACCTGATACTGGGATACCTCGGTAGCGTCTGTATAGCCTCTGGGTTGCTTCAGATGGTTGCGAGATGCCATGCGGGATGCCGAATAGAGAGATGACGCAAAGTGAGGTAATTGCGAACTCTCGACTCAGCCTTCCGTTGTGCCGCGTTCAGACTTATAACTACTATGGGGGAAGTTGTTTGGTTGGGCATTTCATGGCGGTGTCCAGGCCGACCCCCCCGCGCGCCCCCGTAGGATGGAACCATGTTCTGTGCCAAGGTATACGAGCTATTTACGAATGGGCAAGTCCCATGAGGGTAGAGCTCGGGCTCCTTGGTGCGGGATAATGTGATTGCTACGGGGACATGCGGAAGCGACCCAAAATCTATGCCGAGGCTCTGTGGGCATCACAGTTGGAACGGAATCGTCATTGGATGCACGCTCGGAACGGTCCCTTTAACATTCCAATGCCGTGACCTGATACTGGGATATACCTCGGTAGCGTCTGTATAGCCTCTGGGTTGCTTCAGATGGTTGCGAGATGCCATGCGGGAGGCCGAATAGAGAGATGACGCAAAGTGAGGTAATTGCGAACTCTCGACTCAGCCTTCCGTTGTGCCGCGTTCAGACTTATAACTACTATGGGGGAAGGCGTTTGGTTGGGCATTTCATGGCGGTGTCCAGGCCGACCCCCCCGCGCGCCCCCGTAGGATGGAACCATGTTCTGTGCCAAGGTATACGAGCTGTTTACGAATGGGCAAGTCCCATGAGGGTAGAGCTCGGGCTCCTTGGTGCGGGATAATGTGATTGCTACGGGGACATGCGGAAGCGACCCAAAATCTATGCCGAGGCTCTGTGGGCATCACAGTTGGAACGGAATCGTCATTGGATGCACGCTCGGAACGGTCCCTTTAACATTCCAATGCCGTGACCTGATACTGTGATACCTCGGTAGCGTCCGTCTAGCTTCTGGGTTGCTTCAGATGGT
This sequence comes from Cunninghamia lanceolata, assembly GCA_027924645.1. Lineage (NCBI taxonomy): Eukaryota > Viridiplantae > Streptophyta > Pinopsida > Cupressales > Cupressaceae > Cunninghamia > Cunninghamia lanceolata. The sequence continues at coordinate 34,768 of BSBN01001651.1, forward strand.
TGCGAGATGCCATGCGGGAGGCCGAATAGAGAGATGACGCAAAGTGAGGTAATTGCGAACTCTCGACTCAGCCTTCCGTTGTGCCGCGTTCAGACTTATAACTACTATGGGGGAAGGTGTTTGGTTGGGCATTTCATGGCGGTGTCCATGCCGACCCCCCCGCGTGCCCCCGTAGGATGGAACCATGTTCTGTGCCAAGGTATACGAGCTGTTTACGAATGGGCAAGTCCCATGAGGGTAGAGCTCGGGCTCCTTGGTGCGGGACAATGTGATTGCTACCGGGACATGCGGAAGCGACCCAAAATCTATGCCGAGGCTCTGTGGGCATCACAGTTGGAACGGAATCGTCATTGGATGCACGCTCGGAACGGTCCCTTTAACATTCCAATGCCGTGACCTGATACTGGGATACCTCGGTAGCGTCTGTATAGCCTCTGGGTTGCTTCAGATGGTTGCGAGATGCCATGCGGGAGGCCGAATAGAGAGATGACGCAAAGTGAGGTAATTGCGAACTCTCGACTCAGCCTTCCGTTGTGCCGCGTTCAGACTTATAACTACTATGGGGGAAGGTGTTTGGTTGGGCATTTCATGGCGGTGTCCAGGCCGACCCCCCCGCGTGCCCCCGTAGGATGGAACCATGTTCTGTGCCAAGGTATACGAGCTGTTTACGAATGGGCAAGTCCCATGAGGGTAGAGCTCGGGCTCCTTGGTGCGGGATAATGTGATTGCTACGGGGACATGCGGAAGCGACCCAGATGCTATGCCGAGGCTCTGTGGGTATCACAGTTGGAACGGAATCGTCATTGGATGCACGCTTGGAACGGTCCCTTCAACATTCCAATGCCGTGACATTCCAATGCCGTGACCTGATACTGGGATACCTCGGTAGCGTCCGTCTAGGTTTCTGGGTTGCTTTAGATGGTTGCGAGATGCCATGCGGAAGGCGGAAGAGGGATATCTCGACCTGGCCTACCGTTGTCCCGAAGAGATCTCGATTGGCAGTTGATGGCCTGCCAAACGCGGAAGCCACTCGGATCGGGACACCCAGTTGCTATGCGGAGGCTTTGTGCGCATCACAGTTGGAACGGAATCGGCATTGGACGCACGCTCGGAACGGTCCCTTTATAATCCAATGTCGTGCCTCGTTCCTGCGATGCCTCTGGAGCCTTCGTCTAGCTCTTGGGTCGCTCGAGACAGTGGCCAAAAAGAGCCATTTTCGGTGGAATGACAATTGGCATTGCCAATTGTCACCCCCGCGCGTGCATCCATTCTATGATTGGGGCATATGCAAAACTCGGCGGCTGAATGGACTCGGACTGGGACACCCAGTTGCTATGCGGAGGCTCTGTGGGCATCACAGTTGGAATGGAATCGGCATTGGATGCACGCTCGGAACGGTCCCTTTACAATCCAATGCAGTGACCTGATACTGGGATACCTCGTGCGCCTGCGTCTAGCTCTTGGGTCGCTCGGGAGAAGTTCTGGGGTATGACGCTTGGCATTTGGTGGCGTGCCTATGCTGACCCCGCGCCGCGTGCCCCCTCACATGGTCCATGTCCTGTGCCAAGGCATTCGTGCGGCCCTTCGAACGGCCAGTCCCAGGAGGGGACAGCTCGGGCTCCTTGGTGCGGCACATCATTCATGCGGTGGGAGCTTTGCGGAAGCGCGACTCGGATCTGGACACCCAGTTGCTATGCGGAGGCTTTGTAGGCATCACAGTTGTAACGGAATCGGCATTGGACGCACGCTCGGAACGGTCCCTTTACAATCCAATGCAGTGACCTGATACTGGGATGCCTCGTGAGCCTGCGTCTAGCTCTTGGGTCGCTCGAGACAGTCGCGAAAAAGCCACTTTCGGGGGAACGACTGTTGGCATTGCCAATTGCCACCCCCGCGCGTGCTTCCATTCTATGATTGGGGCATATGCAAAACTCGGCGGTTGAATGGACTCGGACACCCAGTTGCTATGCGGAGGCTCTGTGGGCATCACAGTTGAAAGGGAATCGGCATTGGATGCACGCTCGGAACGGTCCCTTTACAATCCAATGCAGTGACCTGATACTGGGATACCTGGTGAGCCTGCGTCTACCTCTTGGGTCGCTCGGGACAAGTTCTGGGGTATGACGCTTGGCATTCGGTGGCGTGCCAAAGCTGACCCCCCGCCGCGTGCTCCCTCTCATGATCCATGTCGTGTGCCAAGGCATTCTTGCGGCCTTTCGAATGGCCAGTCCCAGGAGGGGACAGCTCGGGCTCCTTGGTGCAGCACATCTTTCATGCGATGGGAGCTTTGCGGAATTGCGACTCGGATCGGGACACACCCAGTTGCTATGCGGAGGCTTTGTTGGCATCACAGTTGTAACGGAATCGGCATTGGACGCACGCTCGGAACGGTCCCTTTACAATCCAATGCAGTGACCTGATACTGGGATACCTCGTGAGCCTGCTTCTAGCTCTTGGGTCGCTCGAGACAGTCGCGAAAAAGCCACTTTCGGGGGAACGACTGTTGGCATTGCCAATGGCGACCCCCGCGCGTGCTTCCATTCTATGATTGGGGCATATGCAAAACTCGGCGGTTGAATGGACTAGGACTCGGACACCCGGTTGCTATGCGGAGGCTCTGTGGGCATCACAGTTTTCACGGAATCGGCATTGGATGCACGCTCGGCACGGTCCCTTTACAATCCAATGCAGTGACCCGATACTGGGATACCTTGTGAGCCTGCGTCTACCTCCTGGGTCGCTCGGGACAAGTTCTGGGGTATGACGCTTGGCATTCGGTGGCGTGCCAAAGCTGACCCCCAGCCGCGTGCCCCCTCGCATGATCCATGTCGTGTGCCAAGGCATTCTTGCGGCCTTTCGAACGGCCAGTCCCAGGAGGGGACAGCTCGGGCTCCTTGGTGCAGCACATCTTTCATGCGATGGGAGCTTTGTGGAAGCGACTCGGATCGGGACACCCAGTTGCTATGCGGAGGCTTTGTTGGCATCACAGTTGTAACGGAATCGGCATTGGACGCACGCTCGGAACGGTCCCTTTACAATCCAATGCAGTGACCTGATACTGGGATGCCTCGTGAGCCTGCGTCTAGCTCTTGGGTCGCTCGAGACAGTCGCGAAAAAGCCACTTTCGGGGGAACGACTGTTGGCATTGCCAATGGCCACCCCCGCGCGTGCTTCCATTCTATGATTGGGGCATATGCAAAACTCGGCGGTTGAATGGACTAGGACTCGGACACCCGGTTGCTATGCGGAGGCTCTGTGGGCATCACAGTTTTCACGGAATCGGCATTGGATGCACGCTCGGAACGGTCCCTTTACAATCCAATGCAGTGACCTGATACTGGGATACCTTGTGAGCCTGCGTCTACCTCCTGGGTCGCTCGGGACAAGTTCTGGGGTATGACGCTTGGCATTCGGTGGCGTGCCAAAGCTGACCCCCAGCCGCGTGCCCCCTCGCATGATCCATGTCGTGTGCCAAGGCATTCTTGCGGCCTTTCGAACGGCCAGTCCCAGGAGGGGACAGCTCGGGCTCCTTGGTGCAGCACATCTTTCATGCGATGGGAGCTTTGCGGAAGCGCGACTCAGATCTGGACGCCCAGTTGTTATGCGGAGGCTTTGTTGGCATCACAGTTGTAACGGAATCGGCATTGGACGCACGCTCGGAACGGTCCCTTTACAATCCAATGCAGTGACTTGATACTGCGATGCCTCGTGAGCTTGCGTCTAGCTCTTGGGTTGCTCGAGACGGTCGCGAAAAAGCCACCTTCGGGGGAACGACTGTTGGCATTGCCAATTGCCACCCCCGCGCGTGCTTCCATTCTATGATTGGGGCATATGCAAAACTCGGCGGTTGAATGGACTCGGACACCCAGTTGCTATGCGGAGGCTCTGTGGGCATCACAGTTGAAAGGGAATCGGCATTGGATGCACGCTCGGAACGGTCCCTTTACAATCCAATGCAGTGACCTGATACTGGGATAGCTGGTGAGCCTGCGTCTACCTCTTGGGTCGCTCGGGACAAGTTCTGGGGTATGACGCTTGGCATTCGGTGGCGTGCCAAAGCTGACCCCCCGCCGCGTGCCCTGTCACGGGGTCAGGTTCCGTGACCGGAAAACACCGAACAAACCACAAAAACCCGACCGACGCGCGGCACCGCTAATTCCCTTCAAGTCCCTCCACTGGGAACAGAACCATCCAAGAACTTCGGACTACGCCTTCACCCTTCTAGCCAAGTCCATGCTACACGCAACTCGACCACCACAATGTACACGGCGGAATACTAGTACACTGCACAGCACACAGGCTACGCCAGAGTAAACCAACTCTGAACACTTCTCCTATCTCAAGAGACAGACCTGCCATCGAACCGATGCAGACCAAGAGCACTATGGATCCCATACTCCATAGACTCACTTCGAGTACGCCATGTCTTCATCCTGAATCCATGTCTACGCTCACATCCTGAACTCATGCCACAGCATTCCATTGCACTGCCCTCGGAAACCCACAACACCGGTTGCCACCCTGACTGCTCGTCTTCGTGCCACAACACAGTACCGTTCCACTCAGACTCGCAACATACTGCCATCCTGTCAACACACCAGTATGACCCAACTCTCCTCAAGCTGCCGCCACACCAAACACATCTATGTCCCTGACCTCCAGTCACTCAGCTCACTCATGGGAACCCAATTCGGGGTTGCCACACAACCAGCCCTCGACAAGCCTCCGACATCGCAACCCTGTTCATCCTGCCTTAGCCATCCGGCTAGATGGGCACCAATGCCACGACCCACTCCCGGGTTGACATTCCATCTACCTTCCTCAACATCCAACATTCGAACAGCACATCCAAACCTAGGATGTCATGTATCCGACCGCCCGTCACAACTCTCGCCAACACCTGCTCGAGCTGCCGTCCTCTCTTCTACATGCGCTCGCCTCTCATGAGCTCTGTCATGATCCCCCGCATTCCAGATCTCTTGACCATGCGGCTCGGCACTTAACCACAGACTGCCAAGTACACACCATACAACCTTGAACCAACCCTGCACCTTGATCCATCCTGCACGGACTTCTCAACCGGCACCCAGATCCAAGACTGCACCGACTTGCATCCAACACACTTACCCGTGCTAGTCACATTGAGCTGCCCAAACCCAATCGATCGTCCATCCAGTCTACTCGCCTGGAAAGCTGGACTCACACTTCCAACTCGGCAATGCTCATGCTGAGCCTTGCCTCGAGACCATCTTCTCACTAGACCTTCGCACCGTGTCATCCGTCCAGCATGCCTCATGACTCTTCAGCTTCCATGGTATCTCAACAGTCGCCAACCTGGCTCCAACACAGAGATCCCATTCCACAAAGTCACATCGCCCTGCTTGACCAGGACTCGGGATATGCATCCCTCGTCAGCATACACCTTCTAGACAACACAAGAGGAACTCCATACCGTCCCCTAGCTGCTCTCCCGGAAACCTCGTCGACACAGACAAAGAGTATACCTGATCCAACCAGACTGGCACCGATCAGATAGCGACCCTCGTCCCTGTGACGAAACCACACTTACTCAAGGTATGGCGAGGCTACTCTCATTCACCTCTAAGTATCCATGTAGCACACTCATCCAGCCCCAGGACAACCTGTACTGGTGCATGAGTGTCGAGACTACTCTTCTTCGTCTCTAAGGGGTGGACCCGTGCAACTCCGATATCACTCGAAGGAAACACTCCCCTACATAGTAGTCATAAGTGTGAACGCGGCACAACGGAAGGATGAGCGAGAGATCCACAATCACCTCACTTTGCGTCATCCGCAAAGCAACCGCCTTACAACCCTGCATGGAAGTCAGACACCTACTCGGCGTACCGATTCCATGAACAACCGGGCTGCAAGGAAGATCGCACTCATCTTCCACAGCGCAATGCACAAACCTATGGCGGGTATCCGTCCAAGACCTGTCCGGAAACCGCACTCTACCATGTGCGCCAAAACCCCAGAACCTAGGGTCTGACAAACTCCCCCACTTGAATCAGGCGACGCCCTCGGCGCCTCTAATTAAGCCCGAGGTCACCAAACATCAAGCGGCCCCTTCCTCCAAGAGGATTTTACAACACAAAGCCAAACTCCGACTTCATGCAAACTGACAGAAGCTTCTCCCCTACCAGTGCTACTAACCTCCAGGTTCTCCGACCAAGTTAGCCTGCGAAAGTAAACTGCTTTCGACTTCTCAGGTACAAGAGCACGCGGCTCCAACCAAACTTCCTGCAAGAACCAACTGAACCAACGGAACAACTGATCTTGACTTCCAGAACCACCAAACTGATGACTCAAACTGCTGAAGATTTCCTTCGGCAAAACAACCCGCTTCCAGGTCTACAAACTCGACCAAGCCGGCCTTGCAAGAGAACAAACTGCCTCCCGACTTCACAGATTCGAGTGCCTTGAGCACCTCCTCTGAATTTGCAAGAGTAAACCAACTCTTGACTTCGTGAACCTCCAAACCTGACGATCCACACAGCTGTCAACCAAGATAAGCAACCAATTCACAAAACGACCCTGCATCTTCACACTTTCATCTGATCGAGCAAACACAACTCAGAAATCAGAATCTCGGCATACAGGTTTTTCGACCAAGCCTAGTTCCAACACACAACACTGTCACAGTGAACCAGAAACACAACTTATCTCTCCAGCCTTCTTTTTCATAAGATCATTGACAAACCCACCGACTTTCTTGTCTGTCAAGTATGCCTACTTGAACGAGACTGTCCAATCTGTCAACAAGACTTACTCCAGTCGCAACCGGATCATCTTTCACTTCCGTGACATTCCGTCACAAACACCTAATCTCTACCCAATTCTGGCCAAATCAGGGTAACTACCAGCAAAGAGACCTCAGCTCCAGAACTCACCACTGTTCCAAAATGAAACACATGAAATAAGCTCAACCAAGACGGCGTTCAACCCAACAACATCCACTTCGGCCACAAAGGAACACTGTTGAATACTTTCGACTCCAAAACACCGGCCTTCCAGGTGCATAACCAAGCCTGCGAAGTCTTGACATTTCTGCCCATTTTCTGCTCCTTCAAACTGAACAAGCCAAGGAACCACATTTCCTATCCAACATCTGACTGATGCAAGGAAAACACTTTTCGAACACGATAGCTCCAGGTGTCACTCCAACTCCAACTACCGCTGCATCAGAAAAACCATCCGACGCCGCAACACTACATCTGGAAACGAGCCACTGCGGCTTTCCAAAACCAGCATCACAAATCAGGATCCAAAACAGAATCCAATACCCACTGATACGATGTCCCGACCAACCTCCTGGACATCATTCCACATACCAGAATCCAGGTATCAACCACATCAGTTACAGCATCATGTCACCAAACGGGCGCACACCACAGAAGCCAAACAGACTTCGATACTGAACCAAAATCCAACTTTCCCCAAAGTGCACATCCAACACCACAGCTCGTCAACCTCATCCGTTGAGTCCCGCAGAAGAGCATGTCACAAGGTGTTCACCTTAACAGGATAACACATCCAAGCCTCACACCAAACCAGTGACATCCCTGCCCGGTTCACAACATATCTACGTCAACTCGCAACAAACGGTGTCCGATGACAACCAACAAGGTACTTGTCAACCTTCCAACAAGTGCACACACCAGAAACTGAACTCCCGCTCAAAACCTTCAAACGCAGAATCCCAAAGTCGACACTGACTTCAATCAGCACTGAAACTAGTCCTGACAGCTCTGATGAACCTGTCACAATATCAGGGCGCCAACCAACGCAACCAACGTCGACGGACGCACAACAGCCAAACCAAACTTCTGAAGCCAAACTGCTACGGCACAACCATCTGTCACCAAACCAGCTGACAAACCACCAACAGCAAACCACGGCCAACACAGAAGCAACACAGGTTCCCGCACTCAACTGCCACAGTATCCGAGTGCAATCACACAACCAGATTGACACACCGAAAACCCAGAACAAGGCACCAAAGACTTGATACAAACATGCCACGGTATCAGAGCACACAGGCACAAAACTAGGCCAACACTCCAAAACCAGAACAACAGTATCAACACAGCCTTAAAGCTTTGATAGCTCTGCCACGGTATCAGAGCACAGTCACAAAACCGGACCGACACTCCAATAGCAGAACAAAGGTACCAACGAAGCCAACCTTATCCGAGCAGAAGAGCACAACAGCTCTGATACCAACTGTCACGGTATCAGAGCACACAGCCACAAAACTAGGCCAGTACTCTAAAACCAAAACAGAAGTATCAAAACAACAGCAACGGCTCTGATACCAACACTGTCACGGTATCAGAGCACACAGCCACAAAACTAGGCCGATGCTCTAAAACCACAACAAGGGTATCAAGACAAGCCATTAGGCTCTGATACCAACTGTCACGGGGTCAGGTTCCGTGACCGGAAAACACCGAACAAACCACAAAAACCCGACCGACGCGCGGCACCGCTAATTCCCTTCAAGTCCCTCCACTGGGAACAGAACCATCCAAGAACTTCGGACTACGCCTTCACCCTTCTAGCCAAGTCCATGCTACACGCAACTCGACCACCACAATGTACACGGCGGAATACTAGTACACTGCACAGCACACAGGCTACGCCAGAGTAAACCAACTCTGAACACTTCTCCTATCTCAAGAGACAGACCTGCCATCGAACCGATGCAGACCAAGAGCACTATGGATCCCATACTCCATAGACTCACTTCGAGTACGCCATGTCTTCATCCTGAATCCATGTCTACGCTCACATCCTGAACTCATGCCACAGCATTCCATTGCACTGCCCTCGGAAACCCACAACACCGGTTGCCACCCTGACTGCTCGTCTTCGTGCCACAACACAGTACCGTTCCACTCAGACTCGCAACATACTGCCATCCTGTCAACACACCAGTATGACCCAACTCTCCTCAAGCTGCCGCCACACCAAACACATCTATGTCCCTGACCTCCAGTCACTCAGCTCACTCATGGGAACCCAATTCGGGGTTGCCACACAACCAGCCCTCGACAAGCCTCCGACATCGCAACCCTGTTCATCCTGCCTTAGCCATCCGGCTAGATGGGCACCAATGCCACGACCCACTCCCGGGTTGACATTCCATCTACCTTCCTCAACATCCAACATTCGAACAGCACATCCAAACCTAGGATGTCATGTATCCGACCGCCCGTCACAACTCTCGCCAACACCTGCTCGAGCTGCCGTCCTCTCTTCTACATGCGCTCGCCTCTCATGAGCTCTGTCATGATCCCCCGCATTCCAGATCTCTTGACCATGCGGCTCGGCACTTAACCACAGACTGCCAAGTACACACCATACAACCTTGAACCAACCCTGCACCTTGATCCATCCTGCACGGACTTCTCAACCGGCACCCAGATCCAAGACTGCACCGACTTGCATCCAACACACTTACCCGTGCTAGTCACATTGAGCTGCCCAAACCCAATCGATCGTCCATCCAGTCTACTCGCCTGGAAAGCTGGACTCACACTTCCAACTCGGCAATGCTCATGCTGAGCCTTGCCTCGAGACCATCTTCTCACTAGACCTTCGCACCGTGTCATCCGTCCAGCATGCCTCATGACTCTTCAGCTTCCATGGTATCTCAACAGTCGCCAACCTGGCTCCAACACAGAGATCCCATTCCACAAAGTCACATCGCCCTGCTTGACCAGGACTCGGGATATGCATCCCTCGTCAGCATACACCTTCTAGACAACACAAGAGGAACTCCATACCGTCCCCTAGCTGCTCTCCCGGAAACCTCGTCGACACAGACAAAGAGTATACCTGATCCAACCAGACTGGCACCGATCAGATAGCGACCCTCGTCCCTGTGACGAAACCACACTTACTCAAGGTATGGCGAGGCTACTCTCATTCACCTCTAAGTATCCATGTAGCACACTCATCCAGCCCCAGGACAACCTGTACTGGTGCATGAGTGTCGAGACTACTCTTCTTCGTCTCTAAGGGGTGGACCCGTGCAACTCCGATATCACTCGAAGGAAACACTCCCCTACATAGTAGTCATAAGTGTGAACGCGGCACAACGGAAGGATGAGCGAGAGATCCACAATCACCTCACTTTGCGTCATCCGCAAAGCAACCGCCTTACAACCCTGCATGGAAGTCAGACACCTACTCGGCGTACCGATTCCATGAACAACCGGGCTGCAAGGAAGATCGCACTCATCTTCCACAGCGCAATGCACAAACCTATGGCGGGTATCCGTCCAAGACCTGTCCGGAAACCGCACTCTACCATGTGCGCCAAAACCCCAGAACCTAGGGTCTGACATGCCCCCTCTCATGATCCATGTCGTGTGCCAAGGCATTCTTGCGGCCTTTCGAACGGCCAGTCCCAGGAGGGGACAGCTCGGGCTCCTTGGTGCAGCACATCTTTCATGCGATGGGAGCTTTGCGGAAGCGCGACTCGGATCTGGACGCCCAGTTGTTATGCGGAGGCTTTGTTGGCATCACAGTTGTAACGGAATCGGCATTGGACGCACGCTCGGAACGGTCCCTTTACAATCCAATGCAGTGACCTGATACTGCGATGCCTCGTGAGCCTGCGTCTAGCTCTTGCGTTGCTCGAGACAGTCGCGAAAAAGCCACTTTCGGGGGGACGACTGTTGGCATTGCCAATTGCCACCCCCGCGCGTGCTTCCATTCTATGATTGGGGCATATGCAAAACTCGGCGGTTGAATGGACTCGGACACCCAGTTGCTATGCGGAGGCTCTGTGGGCATCACAGTTTGAAAGGGAATCGGCATTTGGATGCACGCTCGGAACGGTCCCTTTACAATCCAATGCAGTGACCTGATACTGGGATACCTCGTGAGCCTGCGTCTAGCTCTTGGGTCGCTCGGGACAAGTTCTGGGGTATGACGCTTGGCATTCGGTGGCGTGCCAAAGCTGACCCCCCGCCGCGTGCCCCCTCTCATGATCCATGTTGTGTGCCAAGGCATTCTTGCGGCCTTTCGAACGGCCAGTCCCAGTCCCAGGAGGGGACAGCTCGGGCTCCTTGGTGCAGCACATCTTTCATGCGATGGGAGCTTTGCGGAATTGCGACTCGGATCGGGACACCCAGTTTTTATGCGGAGGCTTTGTTGGCATCACAGTTGTAACGGAATCGGCATTGGACGCACGCTCGGAACGGTCCCTTTACAATCCAATGCAGTGACCTTATACTGGGATACCTCGTGAGCCTGCGTCTAGCTCTTGGGTCGCTCGAGACAGTTGCGAAAAAGCCACTTTCGGGGGAACGACTGTTGGCATTGCCAATTGCCACCCCCGCGCGTGCTTCCTTTCTATGATTGGGGCATATGCAAAACTCGGCGGTTGAATGGACTCCGACACCCAGTCGCTATGCGGAGGCTCTGTGGGCATCACAGTTTTTACGGAATCGGCATTTGGATGCACGCTCGGAACGGTCCCCCTTTATAAAATCCATTTCCTTGTCCCGTTACTGTGATACCTCTGTAGCCTACGTCTAGCTCTTGGGTCGCTCGGCAAGGTCGTGCAAATTCGGTGTACGCTGCGGGAAGTATGGATACGGCGAGTCTCCGACTAGGAGGACAGTTTCTCTGCGAAGAGTGGCATGATGGTTGATGAGGCAATTCGATTCAGTCCCAAGCTTTGGCCTCGGGCCACTGTGAGGGCTGTCGATTCTCTCTTTCCAACTCGTCTCCACCCAGTAACAGACTTGACAACAGGTAATCGGTCTCATTCTCGATTGTTCCTGGAGGTAGTCTTCGGAACTTTTGGAATTGACCTCTCACTTCATCTCCTCTCTGTGTGAGGAGTAGTGTGCTTGTGCCGTTTCCTTGGTGGCATTCACGTCGCAAATATTGTGGAGGGAGAGTCTCCGCAGCTGCCCTGCCCTCGGGGGCAATCGGTGGGCTCTCATCTCCGTATTCGGTTGACATTCGCCATGCACGTAGGTCGCAGAATAATTTGCGAGTCTATTGGTGTTTGGCGCTTGTCCACGAATGATGCGTTGGTCCCGAAGTGCATGTTACTAGCATTTTCTGCCATTGTCTCGGATCTTTGGCACGTCCATTCCTTGCAATCGAACTTCTCGGAGCCATCTATGAGTTTGAGAGGGGTGGGCAGGGTTCGACACCTCCGTCGTTGCGTGCTTCTTCTTCCCGAGATCTTTTGACTGAGCCATGTCAGTGCTCGAGCCAAACGACTCGGGGTGGGGGGCGACGTTACACGGCGGAGTTGTCCGCGGCAAGTTTTTTCGGTCTCGGTGCCCCATTTGAAACCCTCGAGCACATCGACGACACGGTCTCGCCCTTTGGTTGCGGCCTCGGCATACATCTTGCGAGTGCTCTTCACGAAGCATTTCGATGTCCCCCGGAGGTTGCCTTGAAACTTGGTCGCACAGCGGTTCGGGTCGTCGTATAGATGCTTTGCATCATACGTTTCCCCACCGTGTGGCGATACGAAATGCTTTCGAGCAGGGGCTCACAAGAGGACGGATCCGCGGAATTGGCACGGGCGTGTTCGTCGATTGTGTGCGAGTGCTAAATAACGGTGTGTTGTCGGTATCTTCGTCCCTGAGAATGCGGTCCTTCGAGGCAGGGTGTTTTATGTTGGTCGAGCCGGTCTTGTCTGTGTGCGGTGCGCCACTCCAAGTGCGTAGGGGGC
>BSBN01001651.1:57500-92500 GCA_027924645.1 Cunninghamia lanceolata
TGTCCCCGTCGCCGCCCCGCCCCGGCAACCCTGTCCCGTCCCGACTTGGGTCGCGGCGACTTGGCCCCCAAAGGAATCTGTCGCGCCCCGCCCCGCACCTGCAACCCCGCCCCGCCCCTGCAACCCCGTCCCGACTTGGGCGAGTTGGCGACTTGGGTCGCGGCAACTTGGCCCCCCGAAGAATCCGTCCGCGTCCCTGTCCCTATACCCCTCGCCGCCCCGCCCCGGCAACCCTGTCCCGTCGCGACTTGGTCCCACAAAGAATCTGTCGCGCCCCGCTCCGTCCCGTCGCGTCACGCCCCGTCCCGTCGCGTCACGCCCCGTCCCGTCCCGCGCCGCGCCGCGCCGCCCCGTCTCGACTTGGGTCGCGGCAACTTGGCCCTCCGAAGAATCCGTCTCGCCCCGCCCCGTCCCGCCCCGTCCCCGTCCGGTGGGGTTTCTGGAAAATTAAGAGCGGTGGGGTTTCTAGAAAATTAGGACTTGTGGGGTTTCTAGAAAATTAGGACTGGTGGGGTTTCCGCCTATTCGGTGGGGTTTCTAGAAAATTAGGAGCGGTGGGGTTTCTGCCTATCCGGTGGGGTTTCTCGAAAAGTAGGACCGGTGGGGTTTCTCGTCCCGCCGCGCCGCGCCCCACCCCGACAGCACCGCCCCGCCCGTCCCGACTTGGGCGACCTGGCACCCCAAAGAATCCGTCCCGCCCCGCCCCGGCAACCCTGTCCCGTCCCGACTTGGGTCGCGACGACTCGCCCCCGCAAAGAATCTGTCGCGCCCCGCCCCGCCCCGTCCCGCCTCGTCCGACTTGGCACCCCAGAGAATCCGTCCCGCCGCGCCCCGTCCCGACTTGGGTCGCGGCGACTTGGCCCCCCAAAGAATCTGTCGTGCCCCGTCGCGTCCCGCCCCGCCCCGCGCCGCCCCGCCCCGCCCCGCACCTGCAAACCCGTCCCGCCCCGCCCCGTCCCGACTTGGGCGAGTTGGCGAGTTGGTCCCCCCGAAGAATCCGTCCGCGTCCGCGTCCCCGTCCCTATATACCCGTCGCTGCCCCGCCCCGGCAACCCTGTCCTGTCCCGACTTGGGTCGGGGCGACTTGGCCCCCCAAAGAATCTGCCCCGCCCCCCAACCCCGTCCCGCACCGCTCCGTCTCGTCCCGCCCCGCACCGTCCCACCCCGCCCCACAACCCCGTCCCGGCAGCCCCGTCCCGTCCCGACTTGGACGACTTGGCACCCCAAAGAATCCGCCCCGTCCCGACTTGGGCGAGTTGGCGACTTGGCCCCCAAAAGAATCCGTCCCGCCCCATCCCCCCACACCCCTGCAACCCCGTCCCGTCCCGCCCCGTCCCGACTTGGGCGAGTTGGCGACTTGCCCCCCCCCCAAAGAATCCGCCCCGTCCCGACTTGGGCGAGTTGGCGACTTGCCCCCCCAAAGAACCCGCCCCGCCCCGCCCCGCCCCGCCGCGCCGCGCCGCGCCCCCACCCGTCCCCGTCCCCGTCCCGACTTGGGTCGCGGCGACTCGCCCCCCCAAAGAATCTGTCGCGTCCCGTCCCATCGCGTCCCGCCCTCTCCCGCCGCGCCCCGCCCTGCACCTGCAACCTCGTCCCGTCCCGCCCCGCCCCTGCAACCCCGTCCCGACTTGGGCGAGTTGGCGACTTGGCCCCCCGAAGAATCCGTCCCGCCCCGCCCCGCCCCACACCACACCGCCCCACCCCACAACCCCGTCCCGTCCCGACTTGGGCGACTCGGCACCCCAAAGAATCCGTCCCGCCCCGCCCCGGCAACCCTGTCCCGTCCCGACTTGGGTCACGGCGACTCGCCCCCGCAAAGAACCTGTCGCGCCCCGCTCCGTCCCGTCGCGTCCCGCCCCGCCCCGCACCTGCAACCCCGCCCCGTCCCGCCTCGTCCGACTTGGCACCCCAAAGAATCCGTCCCACCGCGCCCCGTCCCGACTTGGGTCGCGGCGACTTGGCACCCCAAAGAATCTGTCGTGCCCCATCGCGTCCCGCTCCGTCCCGTCGCGTCCCGCCCCGCACCGCACCTGCAAACCCGTCCCGACTTGGGCGAGTTGGCGAGTTGGCCCCCCGAAGAATCCGTCCGCGTCCCTGTCCCTATACCCGTCGCCGCCCCGGCAACCCTGTCTTGTCCCGACTTGGGCCGCGGCAGAGAATCCGCCCCGCCCCCCAACCCCGTCCCGCCCCGCCCCACAACCCCGTCCCGGCAAACCCGCCCCGCCCCGCCCCGTCCCGACTTGGGCGATTTGGCGACTTGGCCCCCAAAAGAATCCATCCCGCCCCATCCCGCCACACCCCTGCAACCCCGTCCCGCCCCGTCCCGACTTGGGCGGGTTGGCGACTTGCCCCCCCAAAGAATCCGCCCAGCCCCGTCCCGCCGCGCCGCGCCCCCACCCGTCCCCGTCCCGACTTGGGTCGCGGCGACTCGCCCCCCCAAAGAATCTGTCGCGCCCCGCTCCGTCCCGTCGCGTCCCGTCGCGTCCCGTCGCGTCGCGTCGCGCCCCGCCCCGCACCCGCAACCCCGCCTCGCACCTGCAACCTCGCCCCCCCTCTGCAACCCCGTCCCGACTTGGGCGAGTTGGCGACTTGGGTCGCGGCAACTTGGCCCCCCGAAGAATCCGTCCCGCCCCGCCCCGCCCCGTCACGTCCAGCCCCGTCGCCGTCCGGTGGGGTTTCTAGAAAATTAAGAGCGGTGGGGTTTCTAGAAAATTAGCACTGGTGGGGTTTCCGCCTATTCGGTGGGGTTTCTAGAAAATTAGGAGCGGTGGGGTTTCTGCCTATCCGGTGGGGTTTATCGAAAAGTAGGAGCGGTGGGGTTTCCGCCTGCCCCGTCCCGACTTGGGCGACTTGGCACCCCAAAGAATCCGTCCCGCCGCGCCCCGCCCCGGCAACCCTATCCCGTCCCGACTTGGGTCGCGGCGACTTGGCCCCCCAAAGAATCCGTCGCGCCCCGTCGCGTCCCGCCCCGTCCCGCACCGGCAACCCCGTCCCGTCCCGTCTCGCACCGCCCGGCCCCTGCAACCCCGTCCCGTCTCGCCACCGCCCCTGCAACCCCGTCCCGACTTGGGCGAGTTGGCGACTTGGGCCGCGGCAACTTGGCCCCCCGAAGAATCCGTCCCGCCCCGCCCCGCCCCGTCGCCGTCCGGTGGGGTTTCTAGAAAATTAGGACTGGTGGGGTTTCTAGAAAATTAGGAGCGGTGGGGTTTCTGCCTATCCGGTGGGGTTTATTGAAAAGTAGGAGCGGCGGGGTTTCCGCCTACCCCGTCCCGACTTGGGCGACTTGGCACCCCAAAGAATCCGTCCCGCCGCGCCCTGCCCCGGCAACCCTGTCCCATCCCGACTTGGGTCGCGGCGACTTGGCCCCCGAAAGAATCTGTCGCACCCCGCCCCGTCCCGTCGCGTCCCGTCCCGCCCCGCCCCGTCGCGTCCCGCCCCGCCCCGCACCGCACCTGCAACCCCGTCGCGTCCCGCCCCGCCCCGCCCCGTCCCCACTTGGGCGGGTTGGCGACTTGGCCCCCCGAAGAATCCATCCGCGTCCGCGTCCCTGTCCCTATACCCGTCGCCGCCCCGCCCCGCCGCGCCCTGCCCCGGCAACCCTGTCCCGTCCCGACTTGGGTCGCGGCGACTTGGCCCCCCAAAGAATCTGTCGCGCCCCGTCGCGTCCCGCCCCGTCCCGCACCGTCCCGCCCTGCCCCGCACCTGCAACCCCGTCCCGTCCCGCCCCGCCCCGTCTCGCACCGCCCGGCCCCTGCGACCCCGTCCCGCCCCGCCCCGACTTGGGCGAGTTGCCGACTTGGGTCGCGGCAACTTGGCCCCCCGAAGAATCCGTCCCGCCCCGCCCCGCCCCGTCCCGCCCCGCAACCCCGTCCCGTCCCGACTTGGACGACTTGGCACCCCAAAGAATCCGCCCCGTCCCGACTTGGGCGAGTTGGCGACTTGGCCCCCACAAGAATCCGTCCCGCCCCATCCCGCCACACCCCTGCAACCCCGTCCCGACTTGGGCGAGTTGGCGACTTGCCCCCCCCCCCCCCCCAAAGAATCTGTCCCGTCCCGCCCCGCCCCGCCCCGTCCCGCCGCGCCACGCCCCCACCCGTCCCCACCCTGCCAGTCCCGTCCCGACTTGGGCGAATTGGTGACTTCGGCCGTGACGACTTGGCCACCCAAAGAATCCATCCCGTCCAGCGCCGCCCCGTCCCGTCCCGACTTGGGCGAGTTGGCGACTTCTTTTGCGGCGACTTGGCCCCCGAATGAAACCATCTCGACCCGTCCCATCCACCCAGACTGTCCCGTCCGTCCTGTCCACCCCGGCTGCCCTGTCCGCCCCGACCACCCCGATTGTCCCGCTCGTCCCCGTCCCGACCACCTGTCCGCCCCGTCCTGTCCCGTCCCCGTCCCTGCGCTCGTGAATCCTTTTTTTTTTTTTTTCCAAGTGCGGAGTGGGGTTTCCCTTTGGCTCAGCCGCATTCCTTCCAAGTCTTGGGTGGGGTCGCCTGCGCTCGTGAATCCGCCCGGTGGGGTTTCTAGAAAATTAAGAGCGGTGGGGTTTCCGCCTGTCCAGTGGGATTTCTAGAAAATTAGGAGTGGTGGGGTTTCTAGAAAATTAGGAGCGGTGGGGTTTCCGCCTATCCGGTGGGGTTTCCGCCTGCCCCGCCCCGTCCTGGCTTGGGCGAGTTGGCGACTTGGCCACCCAAAGAATCGGTCACGCCCTGCTCCGTCGGGCCCCGTCTCGTCCCGCCCCGCCTCGTCCTGCCCCGCCCTGCCAACCCCGCCCCGTCTCGACTTGGGCGAGTTGGCAACTTGGCCCCGCCCCGCCCCGCCCCGTCCCGTCTCGCCCCACCCCACCCCGTCCCCGTCCCGTCCGGTGGGGTTTCTAGAAAATTAAGAGCGGTGGGGTTTCTAGAAATTTAGGAGTGGTGGGGTTTCTGCCTATTCGATGGGGTTTCTAGAAAATTAGGAGCGGTGGGGTTTCTGCCCGTCCGGTGGGGTTTCTAGAAAATTAGGAGCGGTGGGGTTTCCGCCTATCCGGTGGGGTTTCTCGAAAAGTAGGAGCGGTGGGGTTTCCGCCTGCCCCGTCCCGTCCCGACTTGGGCGAGTTGGCGACTTGGACCCCCAAAGAATCTGCCCCGCCCCGCCCCGCCCCGCCCCGGCAACGCCGTCCCGTCCAGCCCCGTCTCGACTTGGGCGAGTTGGCAACTTGGCCCCGCAAACAATCCGTCCCGCCCCCGCCCCGCCCCTCCCCGCCCCGTCCCGCCTTGGGCGAGTTGGCAACTTGGCCCCCCAAACAATCTGTCCCGCCCCGCCCCGCCCCTCCCCGCCCCGTCCCGTCCCGCCCCTCCCTGCCCCGCCCCGTCCCGCCCCGCCCCGGCAACGCCGTCCCGTCCAGCCCCGTCTCGACTTGGGCGAGTTGGCAACTTGGCCCCCCAAAGAATTCGTCCCGCCCCGTCCCGTCCGGTGGGGTTTCTAGAAAATTAAGAGCGGTGGGGTTTCCGCCTGTTCAGTGGGATTTCTAGAAAATTAGGAGCGGTGGGGTTTCCGCCTGTTCGGTGGGGTTTCTAGAAAATTAGGAGCGGTGGGGTTTCCGCCTGTCCGGTGGGGTTTCTGGAAAATTAGGAGCGGTTGGGTTTCCGTCTATCCGGTTGGGTTTCTCGTAAAGTAGGAGCGGTGGGGTTTCCGCCTACCCCGCCCCGTCGTGCCCCGTCCCATCCCGCCCCGTCCCGACTTGGGTGAGTTGGCGACTTGGCCCCCCAAAGAATCCGTCCCGCCCCGCCCTGTCCCCATCCCCATCCCCGTCCCCATCCTGCCCCGTCCGGTGGGGTTTCTAGAAAATTAGGAGTGGTGGGGTTTCTGCCTATTCGGTGGGGTTTCTAAAATATTAGTAGCGGTGGGGTTTCCGCCTGCCTCGTCCCGTCCCGTCCCGTCCCGCCGCGCCGCGCCCCGCCTCGGCAGCGCCGTCCCGTTCCGCCCCGTCCTGACTTGGGCGAGTTGGCGACTTGGCCCCCCAAAGAATCCGTCCTGCCCCGCCCCGTCCCGACTTGGGCGAGTTGGCAACTTGGCCCCCCAAAGAATCCGTCCCGTCCCGTCCCGTCCCGACTTCGGTCGCGGCGACTTGGTGACCTGGGCGACTTGGCCCCCGAATGAAGCCATCTCCACCCGTCTCGTCCTAACTTGGGCGAGTTGGCGACATAGGATGGCATCGAGTAAAGAGGTGAGTAGAAAAGCGCAACGCCCAACCAAAAACTAAAAAGGGTGCAACACCGGGACTTCCCGGGAGGTCACCCATCCCAGTACTACTCCGGCCCAAGCGCGCTTAACTGCGGAGTTCTGATGGGATCCGGTGCACTAACGCTGGTATGATCGCACCCAACATGAAATTGTCTTCACGCTCTTGTTGTATAATGGCACCGGCCGTCCCGGTGGGGATTCTACAAAGTTAGGAGCGGTGGCGTTTCCGGAAAATCTGGTCTGGTGGGGTTTCCACAAGAATTGGTCCGGTGGGGTTTCTGTAAAATCTGGTCCAGTGCGGTTTCTGTAAAATCTGGTCTAGTGCAGTTCTCTGTAAAATCTGGTCCGACGGGGTATCCTCAAAATCCAGTCTGGTGGGGTTTCCAGATAATTCAATTTGATGGGGTTCCCATAAAATTTAGGACGGGGGAGCTTGGCAAGTTGGGCCAACTCGACAACTCTGTAGACCTGGGGGACTTGGGTAAATGGGTGACCTGGCCCGAGGGACTTGTTCGACCTAAGGGGGCTTGGACGCTCCAGGGGTACGCCAACATTTCAAAACATGGTCGGCGACATGCACTGTTGGACGTCGTTAGCTAGTGCGCTGAGGCCTGTCCAGAGGTTGACTCGTGCCACTTCGCCAACGTCAGTGGGCATTGTTGTTTAGGAAACGGGGCGAGGCCCATTGTAGGGAAAATAATTGGGACAAGCTCTGGGGGATGTCGTTCGAGCCCAGTTTTGGGGAACGGGGTTGGGGCCCACTGTTGGGGAGGTCAACGGGGGAGGGTGTTTGGGCCCAGTGTCGAGGTTTGTGCTTAGCATTGGGGAATGTCGTCGGAGAGCGAGGTCGGGGCCTAGTGTTGGGGAGCATCGTCGGGGAACGTGTTTCGGGGCGAGTGTTGGGGAAAGCGATCGCGGAGTGGGGTCGAGGCCTACTGTTAGGAGACTTGCGGTTTTCATAAAATCTGGTCCGGTAGGATTTCCACAAGAACTGGTCTGGTGGGGTTTCCGTAAAATTCCGGTGCGATGGGGTTTCAACAAAAACTGGTCCGGTGGGTTTTCGTAAAATCTGGTACGGTGGGGTTTCCACATAATCCATATTGATGGGGTTCCCATAATATTTAGGATGTGCGAGCTTGGCGAGTTGGACCAACTCGAGGAAAGCCATCATTTCAAAACATGGTCGGCGCCCTGCGCTGTCGGACGCCGTTAGTTAGTGGGGCTGGCGCTTGTGTAGAGGTTGACTCTTGCCACTTCGGCAACATCAGTGGGCGTCGTTGTTTAGGAAAGGGGTCAGGGTTTCAGGGTTTCAGGGTTCAGGGTTTCAGGGTTCGGGTTCAGGGTTTCAGGGTTCAAGGTTTCAGGGTTCAGGGTTCAAGGTTAGGGTTTCAGGGTTAGGGTTTCAGGGTTCAGGGTTCAGGTTTCAGGGTTCCAGGGTTTCAGGGTTCCAGGGTTCAGGGTTCAGGGTTTCAGGGTTCAGGGTTTCAGGGTTCAGGGTTCAGGGTTTGTGTTTCAGGGTTCAGGGTTCAGGGTTCAGGGTTCAGGGTTCTCTAGGGTTCCAGGGTTCTAGGGTTTCAGGGTTCAGGGTTTAGGGTTTCAGGGTTCAGGGTTCAGGGTTTGGGTTTCAGGGTTCAGGGTTCTAGGGTTCAGGGTTCAGGGTTCTAGGGTTCAGGGTTTCAGGGTTCAGGGTTTCAGGGTTCAGGGTTCAGGGTTTCAAGGGTTCAGGGTTCAGGGTTTCAGGGTTCAGGGGTTCGGGGTTCGGGGTTCGGGGTTCGGGGTTTCGGGTTCAGGGTTCAGGGTTTCAGGGTTCAGGGTTCAGGGTTTCAGGGTTTCAGGGTTCAGGGTTTCAGGGTTCAGGGTTTCAGGGTTCAGGGTTTCAGGGTTTCAGGGTTTCAAGGTTTCAGGGTTCGGGGTTCAGGGTTCAGGGTTTCGGGTTCAGGGTTCAGGGTTTCAGGGTTCAGGGTTCAGGGTTTCGGGGTTTCAGGGTTCAGGGTTTCAGGGTTCAAGGTTCAGGGTTTCAGGGTTCAGGGTTCAGGGTTCAGGGTTTCAGGGTTCAGGGTTCAGGGTTCAGGGTTAAGGGTTTCAGGGTTTCAGGGTTTCAGGGTTCAGGGTTTCAGGGTTCAGGTTTCAGGGTTCAGGGTTCAGGTTTCAGGTTTCAGGGTTTCAGGGTTCAAGGTTTCAGGGTTTGGGGTTCAGGGTTCGGGTTTCAGGGTTCAGGGTTTCGGGTTCAGGGTTCAGAGTTTCAGGGTTCAAGGTTCGGGGTTTCAGGGTTCAGGGTTTCAGGGTTTCGGGTTTCAGGGTTCAGGGTTTCGGGGTTCAGGGTTCAGGGTTCAGGGTTCAGGGTTTCAGGGTTCAGGGTTCAGGGTTTCAGGGTTTCAGGGTTCAGGGTTCAGGGTTTCAGGGTTCAGGGTTTCAGGGTTCGGGTTCAGGGTTTCAGGGTTCAAGGTTTCAGGGTTCAGGGTTCAGGGTTCAGGGTTCGGGTTCAGGGTTAGGGTTTCAGGGTTAGGGTTTCAGGGTTCAGGGTTCAGGGTTCAGGGTTCAGGTTTCAGGGTTCCAGGGTTTCAGGGTTCCGGGTTCCAGGGTTCAGGGTTCAGGGTTCAGGGTTCTCTAGGGTTCAGGGTTCAGGGTTTCAGGGTTCAGGGTTCCAGGTTTGGGTTTCAGGGTTCAGGGTTTGGGTTTCAGGGTTCAGGGTTCAGGGTTCAGGGTTCAGGGTTCTAGGGTTCAGGGTTCAGGGTTCAAGGGTTCAGGGTTTCAGGGTTCAGGGTTCAGGGTTTCAGGGTTCAGGGTTCAGGGTTTCAAGGGTTCAGGGTTCAGGGTTTCAGGGTTCAGGGGTTCGGGGTTCGGGGTTCGGGGTTTCGGGTTCGGGGTTCAGGGTTTCAGGGTTTCAGGGTTCAGGGTTTCAGGGTTTCAGGGTTCAGGGTTTCAGGGTTTCAGGGTTTCAGGGTTCGAGGTTCAGGGTTCAGGGTTTCAGGTTCAGGGTTCAGGGTTCAGGGTTTCGGGTTCAGGGTTCAGGGTTTCGGGGTTTCAGGGTTCAGGGTTCAAGGTTTCAGGGTTTCAGGGTTCAGGGTTCAGGGTTTCGGGTTCAGGGTTCAGGGTTTCAGGGTTCATGGTTCAGGGTTTCAGGGTTTCAGGGTTCAGGGGTTCAGGGTTTCAGGGTTCAGGGTTCAGGTTTCAGGGTTTCAGGGTTCAGGGTTTCAGGGTTCAGGGTTCAGGGTTCAGGTTTCAGGTTTAAGGGTTTCAGGGTTCAAGGTTTCAGGGTTTGGGGTTCAGGGTTCAGGTTTCAGGGTTCAGGGTTTCGGGTTCAGGGTTCAGGGTTTCAGGGTTCAAGGTTCAGGGTTTCAGGGTTCAGGGTTTCAGGGTTCAGGGGTTTCAGGGTTTCAGGTTTCAGGGTTCAGGGTTTCGGGGTTCAGGGTTTCGGGTTCAGGGTTCAGGGTTCAGGGTTTCAGGGTTCAGGGTTCAGGGTTTCAGGGTTTCAGGGTTCAGGGTTGAGGGTTTCAGGGTTCAGGGTTCAGGGTTTCAGGGCTTCAGGGTTCAGGGTTCAGGGTTCAGGGTTTCAGGGTTGAGGGTTAAGGTTTCAGGGTTCAGGGTTTCAGTGTTCAAGGTTTCAGGGTTTGGGGTTCAGGGTTTGGGGTTCGGGTTCAGTGTTCGGGTTTCAGGGTTCAGGGCTTCAGGGTTCAGGGTTTCAGGGTTCGGGGTTCAGGTTCAGGTTTCAGGGTTCAGGGTTCAGGGTTCAGGGTTCCGGGTTCCAGGGTTCAGGGTTCCGGGTTCGGGGTTCAGGGTTCGGGGTTCAGGGTTCAGGGTTTCAGGGTTCAGGGTTTCAGGGTTCAGAGTTTCAGGGTTCAGGGTTCAGGGTTCCGGTTCAGCGTTCGGGTTTCAGGGTTCGGGGTTCAGGGTTCGGGGTTCAGCGTTCGGGGTTCGGCGTTCAGGGTTCGGGTTTTAGGGTTCGGGTTTCAGGGTTCGGGGTTTCAGGGTTCGGGTTCAGGGTTCGGGTTTCAGGGTTCAAGTTTCAGGGTTCAGGGTTTCAGGGTTCAGGGTTGAGGGTCCGGGGTTGAGGGTTGAGGGTTCGGGGTTCAGGGTTCAGGGTTCAGGGTTTCAGGGTTCAGGGTTCAGGGTTCAAGGTTCAAGGTTCAGGGTTCAGGGTTCAGGGTACAGGGTTCAGGGTTCGGGGTTCGGGGTTCGTGGCTCAGGGTTTCAGGGTTCAGGGTTTCAGGGTTCGGGGTTCGGGGTTCAGGGTTCGAGGTTTCAGGGTTTCAGGGTTCAGGGTTCAGGGTTCAGGGTTCAGGGTTCAGGGTTCAGGGTTTCGGGTTCAGGGTTCAGAGTTTCAGGGTTCAAGGTTCGGGGTTTCAGGGTTCAGGGTTTCAGGGTTTCGGGTTTCAGGGTTCAGGGTTTCGGGGTTCAGGGTTCAGGGTTCAGGGTTCAGGGTTTCAGGGTTCAGGGTTCAGGGTTCAGGGTTTCAGGGTTTCAGGGTTCAGGGTTCAGGGTTTCAGGGTTCAGGGTTTCAGGGTTCGGGTTCAGGGTTTCAGGGTTCAAGGTTTCAGGGTTCAGGGTTCAGGGTTCAGGGTTAGGGTTTCAGGGTTAGGGTTTCAGGGTTCAGGGTTCAGGGTTCAGGGTTCAGGTTTCAGGGTTCCAGGGTTTCAGGGTTCCGGGTTCCAGGGTTCAGGGTTCAGGGTTCAGGGTTCAGGGTTCTCTAGGGTTCAGGGTTCAGGGTTTCAGGGTTCAGGGTTCCAGGTTTGGGTTTCAGGGTTCAGGGTTTGGGTTTCAGGGTTCAGGGTTCAGGGTTCAGGGTTCAGGGTTCTAGGGTTCAGGGTTCAGGGTTCAAGGGTTCAGGGTTTCAGGGTTCAGGGTTCAGGGTTTCAGGGTTCAGGGTTCAGGGTTTCAGGGTTCAGGGGTTCGGGGTTCGGGGTTCGGGGTTTCGGGTTCGGGGTTCAGGGTTTCAGGGTTTCAGGGTTCAGGGTTTCAGGGTTCAGGGTTTCAGGGTTTCAGGGTTTCAGGGTTCGAGGTTCAGGGTTCAGGGTTTCAGGTTCAGGGTTCAGGGTTCAGGGTTTCGGGTTCAGGGTTCAGGGTTTCGGGGTTTCAGGGTTCAGGGTTCAAGGTTTCAGGGTTTCAGGGTTCAGGGTTCAGGGTTTCGGGTTCAGGGTTCAGGGTTTCAGGGTTCATGGTTCAGGGTTTCAGGGTTTCAGGGTTCAGGGGTTCAGGGTTTCAGGGTTCAGGGTTCAGGTTTCAGGGTTTCAGGGTTCAGGGTTTCAGGGTTCAGGGTTCAGGGTTCAGGTTTCAGGTTTAAGGGTTTCAGGGTTCAAGGTTTCAGGGTTTGGGGTTCAGGGTTCAGGTTTCAGGGTTCAGGGTTTCGGGTTCAGGGTTCAGGGTTCAAGGTTCAGGGTTTCAGGGTTCAGGGTTTCAGGGTTTCGGGGTTTCAGGGTTTCAGGTTTCAGGGTTCAGGGTTTCGGGGTTCAGGGTTTCGGGTTCAGGGTTCAGGGTTCAGGGTTTCAGGGTTCAGGGTTCAGGGTTTCAGGGTTTCAGGGTTCAGGGTTGAGGGTTTCAGGGTTCAGGGTTCAGGGTTTCAGGGCTTCAGGGTTCAGGGTTCAGGGTTCAGGGTTTCAGGGTTGAGGGTTAAGGTTTCAGGGTTCAGGGTTTCAGTGTTCAAGGTTTCAGGGTTTGGGGTTCAGGGTTTGGGGTTCGGGTTCAGTGTTCGGGTTTCAGGGTTCAGGGCTTCAGGGTTCAGGGTTTCAGGGTTCGGGGTTCAGGTTCAGGTTTCAGGGTTCAGGGTTCAGGGTTCAGGGTTCCGGGTTCCAGGGTTCAGGGTTCCGGGTTCCGGGTTCAGGGTTCGGGGTTCAGGGTTCAGGGTTTCAGGGTTCAGGGTTTCAGGGTTCAGAGTTTCAGGGTTCAGGGTTCAGGGTTCCGGTTCAGCGTTCGGGTTTCAGGGTTCGGGGTTCAGGGTTCGGGGTTCAGCGTTTGGGGTTCAGCGTTCAGGGTTCGGGTTTTAGGGTTCGGGTTTCAGGGTTCGGGGTTTCAGGGTTCGGGTTCAGGGTTCGGGTTTCAGGGTTCAAGTTTCAGGGTTCAGGGTTTCAGGGTTCAGGGTTGAGGGTCCGGGGTTGAGGGTTGAGGGTTCGGGGTTCAGGGTTCAGGGTTCAGGGTTTCAGGGTTCAGGGTTCAGGGTTCAAGGTTCAAGGTTCAGGGTTCAGGGTTCAGGGTACAGGGTTCAGGGTTCGGGGTTCGGGGTTCGTGGCTCAGGGTTTCAGGGTTCAGGGTTTCAGGGTTCGGGGTTCGGGGTTTAGGGTTCGAGGTTTCAGGGTTTCAGGGTTCAGGGTTCAGGGTTCAGGGTTCAGGGTTCAGGGTTCAGGGTTTCGGGTTCAGGGTTCAGAGTTTCAGGGTTCAAGGTTCGGGGTTTCAGGGTTCAGGGTTTCAGGGTTTCGGGTTTCAGGGTTCAGGGTTTCGGGGTTCAGGGTTCAGGGTTCAGGGTTCAGGGTTTCAGGGTTCAGGGTTCAGGGTTCAGGGTTTCAGGGTTTCAGGGTTCAGGGTTCAGGGTTTCAGGGTTCAGGGTTTCAGGGTTCGGGTTCAGGGTTTCAGGGTTCAAGGTTTCAGGGTTCAGGGTTCAGGGTTCAGGGTTAGGGTTTCAGGGTTAGGGTTTCAGGGTTCAGGGTTCAGGGTTCAGGGTTCAGGTTTCAGGGTTCCAGGGTTTCAGGGTTCCGGGTTCCAGGGTTCAGGGTTCAGGGTTCAGGGTTCAGGGTTCTCTAGGGTTCAGGGTTCAGGGTTTCAGGGTTCAGGGTTCCAGGTTTGGGTTTCAGGGTTCAGGGTTTGGGTTTCAGGG
Source organism: Cunninghamia lanceolata (assembly GCA_027924645.1). Lineage (NCBI taxonomy): Eukaryota > Viridiplantae > Streptophyta > Pinopsida > Cupressales > Cupressaceae > Cunninghamia > Cunninghamia lanceolata. The sequence goes on from BSBN01001651.1 coordinate 70,531, forward strand.
TTCAGGGTTCAGGGTTCTAGGGTTCAGGGTTCAGGGTTCAAGGGTTCAGGGTTTCAGGGTTCAGGGTTCAGGGTTTCAGGGTTCAGGGTTCAGGGTTTCAAGGGTTCAGGGTTCAGGGTTTCAGGGTTCAGGGGTTCGGGGTTCGGGGTTCGGGGTTTCGGGTTCGGGGTTCAGGTTTTCAGGGTTTCAGGGTTCAGGGTTTCAGGGTTCAGGGTTTCAGGGTTTCAGGGTTTCAGGGTTCGAGGTTCAGGGTTCAGGGTTTCAGGTTCAGGGTTCAGGGTTCAGGGTTTCGGGTTCAGGGTTCAGGGTTTCGGGGTTTCAGGGTTCAGGGTTCAAGGTTTCAGGGTTTCAGGGTTCAGGGTTCAGGGTTTCGGGTTCAGGGTTCAGGGTTTCAGGGTTCATGGTTCAGGGTTTCAGGGTTTCAGGGTTCAGGGGTTCAGGATTTCAGGGTTCAGGGTTCAGGTTTCAGGGTTTCAGGGTTCAGGGTTTCAGGGTTCAGGGTTCAGGGTTCAGGTTTCAGGTTTAAGGGTTTCAGGGTTCAAGGTTTCAGGGTTTGGGGTTCAGGGTTCAGGTTTCAGGGTTCAGGGTTTCGGGTTCAGGGTTCAGGGTTTCAGGGTTCAAGGTTCAGGGTTTCAGGGTTCAGGGTTTCAGGGTTTCGGGGTTTCAGGGTTTCAGGTTTCAGGGTTCAGGGTTTCGGGGTTCAGGGTTTCGGGTTCAGGGTTCAGGGTTCAGGGTTTCAGGGTTCAGGGTTCAGGGTTTCAGGGTTTCAGGGTTCAGGGTTGAGGGTTTCAGGGTTCAGGGTTCAGGGTTTCAGGGCTTCAGGGTTCAGGGTTCAGGGTTCAGGGTTTCAGGGTTGAGGGTTAAGGTTTCAGGGTTCAGGGTTTCAGTGTTCAAGGTTTCAGGGTTTGGGGTTCAGGGTTTGGGGTTCGGGTTCAGTGTTCGGGTTTCAGGGTTCAGGGCTTCAGGGTTCAGGGTTTCAGGGTTCGGGGTTCAGGTTCAGGTTTCAGGGTTCAGGGTTCAGGGTTCAGGGTTCCGGGTTCCAGGGTTCAGGGTTCCGGGTTCGGGGTTCAGGGTTCGGGGTTTAGGGTTCAGGGTTTCAGGGTTCAGGGTTTCAGGGTTCAGAGTTTCAGGGTTCAGGGTTCAGGGTTCCGGTTCAGCGTTCGGGTTTCAGGGTTCGGGGTTCAGGGTTCGGGGTTCAGCGTTTGGGGTTCAGCGTTCAGGGTTCGGGTTTTAGGGTTCGGGTTTCAGGGTTCGGGGTTTCAGGGTTCGGGTTCAGGGTTCGGGTTTCAGGGTTCAAGTTTCAGGGTTCAGGGTTTCAGGGTTCAGGGTTGAGGGTCCGGGGTTGAGGGTTGAGGGTTCGGGGTTCAGGGTTCAGGGTTCAGGGTTTCAGGGTTCAGGGTTCAGGGTTCAAGGTTCAAGGTTCAGGGTTCAGGGTTCAGGGTACAGGGTTCAGGGTTCGGGGTTCGGGGTTCGTGGCTCAGGGTTTCAGGGTTCAGGGTTTCAGGGTTCGGGGTTCGGGGTTCAGGGTTCGAGGTTTCAGGGTTTCAGGGTTCAGGGTTCAGGGTTCAGGGTTCAGGGTTTCAGGGTTCAGGGTTCAGGGTTTCAGGGTTTCAGGGTTCAGGGTTCAGGGTTTCAGGGTTCATGGTTCTAGGGGTTAGGGTTCAGGGTTTGGGTTTCAGGGTTCAGGGTTCAGGGTTTCAGGGTTCAGGGTTCAGGGTTCAGGGTTTCAGGGTTCTAGGGTTCAGGGTTTCAGGGTTCTAGGGTTCAGGGTTCAGGGTTTCAGGGTTCAGGGTTGAGGGTTTCAGGGTTTAGGGTTCAAGGTTTCAAGGGTTCAGGGTTTAGGGTTTCAGGGTTCAGGGGTTCGGGTTTCAAGGTTCAAGGGTTCGGGGTTCGGGGTTCAGGGTTCAGGGTTTCGGGTTCAGGGTTCAGGGTTCAGGGTTTCAGGGTTCAGGGTTTCGGGTTTCAGGGTTCAGGGTTCAGGGTTCAGGGTTCAGGGTTTCAGGGTTTAGGGTTCAGGGTTCAGGGTTCAGGGTTTCAGGGTTTCAGGGTTCAGGGTTCAGGGTTTCAGGGTTTCAGGGTTTCAGGGTTCAGGGTTTCAAGGTTCAGGGTTTCAGGGTTCAGGGTTCAGGTTCAGGGTCTAGGTTTCAGGGTTCAGGGTTTCAGGGTTCAGGGTTTCAGGGTTCGGGGTTCGGGTTTCAGGGTTCAGGGTTCAGGGTTCCAGGGTTCGGGGTTCCGGGTTCGAGGTTCAGGGTTCGGGGTTCAGGGTTCAGGGTTTCGGGGTTCAGAGTTTCAGGGTTCAGGGTTCAGGGTTCCGGTTCAGGGTTCGGGTTTCAGGGTTCGGGGTTCAGGGTTCGAGGTTCAGCGTTCGGGTTTCAGGGTTCAGCGTTCGGGTTTCAGGGTTCAGGGTTCAGGTTTCAGGGTTCGGGGTTTCAGGGTTCAGGGTTCAGGGTTCACGGTTTCAGGGTTCAGGGTTCAGGGTTCGGGGTTGAGGGTTCAGGGTTCAGGGTTTCAGGGTTCAGGGTTCAGGGTTTCAGGGTTCAGGGTTCTGGGTTCGGGGTTCAAGGTTCAGGGTTCAGGGTTCAGGGTTCAGGGTTCGGGGTTCGTGGCTTAGGGTTTCAGGGTTCAGGGTTTTAGGGTTCGGGGTTCGGGGTTTAGGGTTCGAGGTTTCAGGGTTCAGGGTTTAAGGGTTCGGGTTTCAGGGTTCAGGTTTCAGGGTTTCAGGGTTCCAGGGTTTCAGGCTTCAGGGTTTCAGGGTTCTGGGTTTCAGGGTTCAGGGTTTTGGGGTTCAGGGTTCCGGGGTTCAGGGTTCATGGTTTCAGGGGTCAGGGTTTCAGGGGTCAGGGTTTCAGAGTTCAGGGTTCAGGGTTCAGGGTTCAGGGTTCAGGGGTTAGGGTTTTAGGGGTTAGGGTTTTAGGGGTTTAGGGTTTCAGGGGTCAGGGTTTCAAGGTTCAGGGTTCAGGGTTTTAGGGTTCAGGGTTCAGGGTTCAGTGTTCAGCGGTGAGGGTTCAGGGTTCAGGGTTCAGGGTTCAGTGTTCAGCGGTGAGGGTTCAGGGTTTCAGGGTTCAGGGTTTCAGGGTTCAGGTTCCAGGGTTCAGGTTTCAGGGTTCAGGGTTTCAGGGTTCAGGGTTCAGGGTTCCAGGGTTGAAGGTTCCAGGTTCGGAGTTCAGGGTTCGGGGTTTCAGGGTTCGGGGTTCAGGGTTCCAGGGTTCACGGTTCCAGGGTTCACGGTTGTAGGGTTCAGGGTTTCAGGGTTCGTGGTTCAGGGTTCGGGTTTCAAGGTTCAGGGTTCAGGGTTCAGGGTTCGGGGTTCAGGGTTCGGGGTTTCAGGGTTCAGAGTTTCAGGGTTCAGGGTTCCGTGTTCAGGGTTCGGGGTTCAGGGTTCGGGGTTTCAGGGTTCAGAGTTTCAGGGTTCAGGGTTCAGGGTTCCGGTTCAGGGTTCGGGTTTCAGGGTTCGGGGTTGAGGGTTGAGGGTTCAGGGTTCGGGTTTCAGGGTTCAGGGTTCAGGTTTCAGGGTTCGGGTTTCAGGGTTCAGTGTTTCAGGGTTCCGGGTTTCAGGGTCCGGGTTCAGGGTTCGGGTTTCAGGGTTCAGGTTTCAGGGTTCAGGGTTTCAGGGTTCAGGGTTTCAGGGTTCAGGTTTTCGGGTTCGGGGTTCAGGGTTCGGGGTTCAGGGTTCAGGGTTTCAGGGTTCAGAGTTTCAGGGTTCAGGGTTTAGGGTTCCGGTTTAGGGTTCGGGTTTCAAGGTTCGGGGTTTAGGGTTCAGGGTTCAGGGTTCGGGTTTCAGGGTTCGGGTTTCAGGGTTCAGGGTTCGGGTTTCAGGGTTCGGGTTTCAGCGTTCCGGGTTTCAGGGTTCGAGGTTTCAGGGTTCGGGTTCAGGGTTCGGGTTTCAGGGTTCAGGTTTCAGGGTTCAGGGTTTCAGGGTTCAGGGTTTCAGGGTTCAGGGTTGAGGGTCGAGGGTTGAGGGTTGAGGATTGAGGGTTTAAGGGTTCAGTGTTCTTGGTTCGGGGTTCAAGGTTCAGGGTTCAGGGTTCGGGGTTCAGGGTTCGGGGTTCAGGGTTTCGGGGCTCAGGGGTTCGGGGTTCAGGGTTCGGGTTTCAGGGTTCAGGGTTTCAGGGTTCAGGGTTTCAGGGTTCGGGTTTCAGGGTCCAGGGTTCAGGGTTCCAGGGTTTCGGGTTCCGGGTTTCAGGGTTCAGGGGTTCAGGGTTCAGGGTTTCAGGGGTCAGGGTTTCAGGGGTCAGGGTTTCAGGGTTCAGGGTTCAGGGTTCAGGGTTTAGGGGTGAGGGTTTTAGGGGTTAGGGTTTTAGGGGTTTAGGGTTTTAGGGGTTAGGGTTCAGGGTTCAGGGTTCAGGGTTCAGGGTTCAGGGTTCAGGGTTCAGGGTTCAGGGTTTCAGGGTTCAGGGTTCAGGGTTCAGGGTTTCAGGGTTCAGGGTTTCAGGGTTCGGGTTCCAGGGTTCAGGGTTTCAGGGTTCAGGGTTTCAGGGTTCAGGGTTCAGGGTTCCAGGGTTCAGGGTTCCAGGGTTTGTGGTTTAGGGTTCGGGGTTCCAGGGTTCGGGGTTCAGGGTTCGGGGTTCAGGGTTCCAGGGTTCAGGGTTCAGGGTTCAGGGTTCCAGGGTTCAGGGTTCGGGGTTCGGGGTTCAGGTTTCAGGGTTCGGGGTTTCAGGGTTCAGGGTTTCAGGGTTCAGGGTTTCAAGGTTCGGTGTTTCAGGGTTCAGGGTTTCAGTGTTCAGGGTTCAGTGTTCAGGGTTCAGGGTTTCAGGGTTCAGGGTTCAGGGTTCAGGGTTCAGGGTTTCAGGGTTTCAGGGTTCGGGTTTCAGGGTTCGGGTTTCAGGGTTCAGTGTTCGGGGTTCAGGGTTTTAGGGTTCAGGGTTCAGGGTTCAGGGTTTCAGGGTTCAGGGTTCAGGGTTCCGGGTTTCAGGGTTCAGGGGTTCAGGGGTCAGGGGTTCAGGGGTCAGGGTTTCAGGGTTCAGGGTTTCAGGGTTCAGGGTTCAGGGGTCAGGGTTCAGGGGTTAGGGTTCAGGGGTTAGGGTTTTAGGGGTTTAGGGTTTTAGGGGTTAGGGTTCAGGTTCAGGGTTTCAGGGTTCAGGGTTCAGGTTTCAGGGGTTAGGGCTTTAGGGGTTAGGGTTTTGGGTTTTAGGGTTTAGGGTTTAGGGTTTTAGGGTTTAGGGTTTTAGGGTTTAGGGTTTTAGGGTTTTGGGTTTAGGGTTTTAGGGTTTAGGGTTTTAGGGTTTTGGGTTTAGGGTTTTGGGTTTAGGGTTTAGGGTTTTGGGTTTTGGGTTTAGGGTTTTAGGGTTTAGGGTTTTAGGGTTTAGGGGTTTTCGAAAGATCTGGTTCGGTGTTGTTTCCACAAGAACTGGTCCGGTGGGGTTTCCATAAATCTGGTCTGGTGGGGTTTCTGTAAAATCTGGTATAGTGCGGTTTCTGTAAAATCTGGTCCGGCGGGGTATCCTCAAAATCAAGTCTGGTGGGGTTTCCAGATAATTCAAGTCGATGGGGTTCCCGTAAAATTTAGGACGGGGGAGCTTGGCAAGTTGGGCCATCTCGACAACTCTGGAGACCGGGGGGACTTGGGTGAATGGGTGACCTGGCCCGAGGGACTTGTTCGACCTAAGGGGGCTTGGACGGCGCAGGGGTAAGCCAACATTTCAAAACATGGTCGGCGACATGCGCTGTTGGACGTCGTTAGCTAGTGCGGATGAGGCCTGTCCAGAGGTTGACTCGTGCCACTTCGCCAACGTCAGTGGGTGTCGTTGTTTAGGAAAGGGGGCGAGGCCCATTGTAAGGAATGCAATTGGGACAAGCTCTGGGGGATGTTGTTCGAGCCCCGTTTTGGGGAACGGGGTTGGGGCCCACTGTTGGGGAAGTCAACGGGGAAGGGTGTTTTGGCCCAGTGTCGGGGTGTGTCAAGGAGGAAAGGGGTTCGGGGCTCATGCTTAGCATTGGGGAATGTCGTCGGAGTGCGAGGTCGGGGCCTAATGTTGGGGAGCATCGTCAGTGAACGTGTTTCGGGGCGAGTGTTGGGGAAAGCCATTGCGGAGTGGAGTCGAGGCCTGCTGTTAGGGGACCCGGGGTTCTCATAAAATCTGGTCCGGTCGGGTTTCGTAAAATTTGGTACGGTGGGGTTTCCACAAAGCCTGGTCCGGTGGGGTTTTCATAAAATCTGGTCCGGTGGGGTTTCCACAAGAACTGGTCCGGTGGGGTTTCCGTAAAATCTGGTCTGGTGGGGTTTCCGTAAAATCTGGTCTGATGGGGTTTCCACAAAATCTGGTCTAGTGCGGTTTCTGTAAAATCTGGTCCGGCGGGGTATCCTCAAAATTAAGTCCGGTGGGGTTTCCAGATAATTCAATTGGATGGGGTTCCCATAAAATTCAGGACGGGGGGCTTGCTTGGCAAGTTGGGCCAACTCAACGACTCTGGAGACCGGGGGACTTGGGTAAATGGGTGACCTGGCCCGAGGGACTTGTTCGACCTAAGGGGGCTTGGACGGTCGAGGGGTAAGCCAACATTTCAAAAACATGGTCGGCGACATGCGCCGTTGGACGTTGTTAACTAGTGCACTGAGGCCTGTCCAGAGGTTGACTCGTACCACTTCGCCAATGTCAGTGGGCATCGTTGTTTAGGAAAGGGGGCGAGGCCCATTGTAGGGAACGTAATTGGGACAAGCTCTGGGGGATGTCGTTCGAGCCCAGTTTTGGGGAACGGGGTTGGGGCCCAGTGTTTGGGCTGAGTGTCGAAGTGTGTCAAGGAGGAATGGGGTTCGGGGTTCGTGCCTAGCAATGGGGAATGTCCTCGGCGAGCGAGGTCGGGGCCTAGTGTTGTGGAGTACCGTCGGGTAACGTGTTTCGGGGCCAGTGTTTATGAGTGGTGGGATTTTCCTCCAGTTAATTTAGGTGGGGTTCCTATAAATATTCAATCTGACGTGGTCGATAAGAAATTCAGCTTGATGGGGTTTCCGCAAATTTTTGTTTGGTAGTTTGCGGCAAGATTCAGTCCGGCGGGGTTTCCATAAATGTTAAGGTCGTGGGATGAGCTTCCAAAAAATTTCGGGTGGTGTTTCCTCAAGGATTGGTCTGGTGGGGTTTCTAAAATATTCGGTCCGTTGGGGTTTCTAGAAAATTACGTTTGGTGGGGTTTCTAGAAAATTTCATTCGACAGGTTTTCCAAAATATCCAGTCCGATGGGGTTTCCAGAAAATTCTGTCACGCCTCGTCCCATCCCGGCCGAGGCCTGCGACCGGGATAGGACGGGGCAGCCGTGATGGGACAGGGCGGCCGGGACGGGAAAGGACAGGACAGTGCGAGACAGGTGGACTGGGCAGGACGGAACGGGACGGGATGGTCGGGATGAGACGGGATGGCACGAGACAGGATGGGACGGGACGGGCCGGGTCGAGATGGGACAGGATGGGATGGGACGGGACGGGACAGGGCGAGGCGGGGCGAGACGGGACGGGGCGGGGCTGTCCGCTATCCCCTGTCCGATGTCCCCTGTCGCCTGTCCGTTGTCCCCTGTCGGCTGTCCCCTGTTGGCTGTCGGCTGTCCGCGGGACAGGATGGGACGGGGCAGTCGGAATGGGACAGGACGACCTGGATGGGACAGGGCGGACGGGACGGGAAAGGACAGGACAGTGCGAGACAGGCGGACGAGGCAGAACAGAACGGACGAGATGGTCGGGATGAGACGGGATGGGACGGGCCAGGCCGAGATGGGACGGGATGGGATGGGACGGGACGGGACGGGACGAGCGGGACAGTCGGAACAGTCGGGACGGGACCGGGCAGGACGGGACGGGGCGGCGGGGCGGGGCGGGGCGGGGCTGTCCGCTATCCTCTGTCCACCGTCCGCTGTCCCCTGTCCCCTGTCGGCTGTCCACTGTCCGCTATCCGCTGTCCATTGTCCATTGTCCGCTATCTGATATCCGATGTCCGCTGTCCACTGTCCATTGTCCCCTGTCCGTTATCCCACGTTCGCTGTCCATAACGCAATGTGAGGTGATTGCGAGCTCCGAGATCAAACCTTCCGTTGTGTAGCGTTCAGACTCATAATTACTATAGGGGGGTAGTTTTTGTTACGCCGCTGTCCGCTGTCCCCTATCCGCAGTTTGCCGTCCCCTGTTCGCCATCCGCTGTCCGCCGTCCGCCGTCCCCTGTTTGGTGTCCTCTATCCGCTGTCCCATGTCCGCTGTGGCATGTCCGCTGTCCTCTGTCTGCTGTCCTTTGTGGCCTGTTCGCCGTCCACTGTGGCTCGTCCGTTGTCCGTTGTCCGCCGTCCGCTGTCCCTCATCCGCTGTCCACCGTCCCCTGTCCACTGTACCATGTCCACTATCCCTTGTCCACCGTCCGCTGTGGCCTGTCCGCTGTCCGCCGTCCGCTGTCCCCTGTCTGTTCTCCCCTGTCCGCCGTCTGCTGTCCCCTGTCCCCTTTCTGCCGTCCGCTATCCCCTGTCCGCCTTCCCCTGTCCGCTGTGGCCTGTCCGCTGTCCGCAGTCTGCTGTCCCCTGTCCGCCGTCCGCTGTTCGCTGTCCCCTTTCCGCCGTCCGCTGTCCCCTATCTGCTATCCGCTGTCCGCCGTCCGCTGTCCCCTGTCCGCCGTCCGCCGTCCGCCGTCCGCTGTCCCCTGTCCGCCGTCCCCTGTCCGCTGTCCGCTGTCCGCCGTCCGCTGTCCCCTGTCCGCCGTCCGCCGTCCCCTGTCCCCTGTCCGCCGTCCGCTGTGCCCTGTCCGCTGTCCGCTGTCCGCCGTCCGCCGTCCCCTGTCCCCTTTCTGCCGTCCGCTGTCCCCTGTCCACCGTCCGCTGTCCCCTGTCCGCCGTCCGCTGTCCCCTGTCCGCTGTGCCCTGTCCGCCGTCCGCTGTGGCCCGTCCGCTATGGCCTGTCCGCTGTGGCCCGTCCGCTATGGCCTGTCCGCTGTCCCCTTTCCGCCGTCCGCCGTCCGCTGTCCCCTATCCGCTGTCCGCCGTCCGCCGTCCCCTGTCCGCCGTCCGCCGTCCCCTGTCCAGAATGTGAGGTGATTGCGAGCTCCGAGCTCAACCTTCCATTGTGCTGCGTTCAGACTTATAACTACTATAGGGGGGTGGTGTTCATGAGGGTGCCGAGTCCATGTGCGGAAATTCGAGTTTGCATTCCAATGCAGGAAATCCGAGTTGCATTGCAATGCAGGATATCCGGGCTGTTTCTGGGCGAGCTGATTCCGGCCGAAGAGAGAGATGACGGAAAGTGAGGTAGTTGCGATCTCCGAGCTCAACCTTCCGTTGTGCTGCGTTCAGACTTATAACTACTATAGGGGGGCGGTGTTCATGAGGGTGCCGAGTCCATGTGCGGAAATCCGAGTTTGCATTGCAATGCAGGATATCCGGGCTGTTTCTGGGCGAGCTGATTCCAGCCGAAGAGAGAGATGACGGAAAGTGAGGTAGTTGCGATCTCCGAGCTCAACCTTCCGTTGTGCTGCGTTCAGACTTATAACTACTATAGGGGGGGCGGTGTTCATGAGGGTGCCGAGTCCATGTGCGGAAATCCGAGTTTGCATTGCAATGCAGGAAATCCGAGTGGCATTGCAATGCAGGATATCCGGGCTGTTTCTGGGCGAGCTGATTCCGGCCGAAGAGAGAGATGACGGAAAGTGAGGTAGTTGCGATCTCCGAGCTCAACCTTCCGTTGTGCTGCGTTCAGACTTATAACTACTATAGGGGGGCGGTGTTCATGAGGGTGCCGAGTCCATGTGCGGAAATCCGAGTTTGCATTGCAATGCAGGATATCCGGGCTGTTTCTGGGCGAGCTGATTCCAGCCGAAGAGAGAGATGACGGAAAGTGAGGTAGTTGCGATCTCCGAGCTCAACCTTCCGTTGTGCTGCGTTCAGACTTATAACTACTATAGGGGGGGCGGTGTTCATGAGGGTGCCGAGTCCATGTGCGGAAATCCGAGTTTGCATTGCAATGCAGGAAATCCGAGTGGCATTGCAATGCAGGATATCCGGGCTGTTTCTAGGCGAGCTGATTCCGGCCGAAGAGAGAGATGACGGAAAGTGAGGTAATTGCGAGCTCCGAGCTCAACCTTCCGTTGTGCTGCGTTCAGACTTATAACTACTATAGGGGGGGCGGTGTTCATGAGGGTGCCGAGTCCATGTGCGGAAATCCGAGTTTGCATTGCAATGCAGGAAATCCGAGTTGCATTGCAATGCAGGATATCCGGGCTGTTTTTGGGCGAGCTGATTCAGGGCCGAAGAGAGAGATGACGGAAAGTGAGGTAATTGCGAGCTCCGAGCTCAACCTTCCGTTGTGCTGCGTTCAGACTTATAACTACTATAGGGGGGTGGTGTTCGTGAGGGTGCCGAGTCCATGTGCGGAAATCCGAGTTGCATTGCAATGCAAGATATCCGGGCTATTTCTGGGCGAGCTGATTCTATCCGGGCTATTTCTGGGCGAGCTGATTCTATCCGGGCTATTTCTGGGCGACCTGATTCTATCCGGGATGTTTCTGGGCGACCTGATTCTATCCGGGATGTTTCTGGGCAAGCTGATTCTATCCGGGATGTTTCTGGGCGAGCTGATTCTATCCGGCCGAAGAGAGAGATGACGGAAAGTGAGGTAATTGCGAACTCTCGACTCAGCCTTCCGTTGTGCCGCGTTCAGACTTATAACTACTATGGGGGAAGGTGTTTGGGCATTTCATGGCCTGGGGTAAGTCGCAGTGAGCAAGTCGGGTTAGACATGGCGAGCTGCGCACCGGCAAACATCCGGGATATTTGCTGATCGGGTTCTAAGCTGGACGCTGGCATTTCCTCCGGGATAGCGCTGAGTTAGCCGAGTTGTGAGGTGATTGCGAAGACGGAAAGTGAGGTAATTGCGAACACTCGACTCAGCCTTCCGTTGTGCCGCGTTCAGACTTATAACTACTGTAAGGGGCTGCTTTCAAAGACTTAGCGCTTGGTGCGTTGGTCGGCCCAGAACTGGCGCGTAGGAGATCCGGGTTCATGCATGCCGGAATTCCGAGTTACTTCTGTGGTTGAAAGTTGTTCCTGCAGTCGGCAAGTTTGTTGGCGGGCTGCAAAATGGTTAAGTCATGGCGAGTTGGTAATCGGCGAGCTGTGCAAATGCACCGGGTTGTTTTTTGGTGCAATTCGTCAAGGGTGGCGGCCTGGGGAAGTCGCAGTGAGCAAGTCGGGTTGACAGGCGAGCAGCGCACGGGTAGTTTTCTGATCGGGTTCTGCGAAAAACGCACCGGTAGTTTTCGGGTAGTTTTCGGGTAGTTTTTTGAGTTGGCCGAGTTGGCCGAGCTCGCACCGAAGCCGGAAGCCGGGTTGTTTACAGATGACGGAAAGTGAGTTGATTGCGGGATATTTTCTCAGCCTTCCGTTGTGCCGCGTTCAGACTTATAACTACTATGGGGGAAGGTGTTTGGTTGGGCATTTCATGGCGGTGTCCACGCCGACCCCCCCGCGTGCCCCCGTAGGATGGAACCATGTTCTGTGCCAAGGTATACGAGCTGTTTACGAATGGGCAAGTCCCATGAGGGTAGAGCTCGGGCTCCTTGGTGCAGGATAATGTGATTGCTACGGGGACATGCGGAAGCGACCCAAAATCTATGCCGAGGCTCTGTGGGCATCACAGTTGGAACGGAATCGTCATTGGATGCACGCTCGGAACGGTCCCTTTACATTCCAATTCCGTGCCCTGATACTGGGATACCTCGGTAGCGTCCGTCTAGCCTCTGGGTTGCTTTAGATGGTTGCGAGATGCCATGCGGGAGGCCGAATAGAGAGATGACGGAAAGTGAGGTAATTGCGAACTCTCGACTTGCTCACTGCGGCCTGGGGAAGTCGCAGTGAGCAAGTCGGGTTGACAGGCGAGCAGCGCACGGGTAGTTTTCTGATCGGGTTCTGTGAAAAACGCACCGGTAGTTTTCGGGTAGTTTTCGGGTAGTTTTTTGAGTCGGCCGAGTTGGTCGAGCTCGCACCGAAGCCGGAAGCCGGGTTGTTTACAGATGACGGAAAGTGAGTTGATTGCGGGATATTTTCTCAGCCTTCCGTTGTGCCGCGTTCAGACTTATAACTACTATGGGGGAAGGTGTTTGGTTGGGCATTTCATGGCGGTGTCCACGCCGACCCCCCCGCGTGCCCCCGTAGGATGGAACCATGTTCTGTGCCAAGGTATACGAGCTGTTTACGAATGGGCAAGTCCCATGAGGGTAGAGCTCGGGCTCCTTGGTGCGGGATAATGTGATTGCTACGGGGACATGCGGAAGCGACCCAAAATCTATGCCGAGGCTCTGTGGGCATCACAGTTGGAACGGAATCGTCATTGGATGCACGCTCGGAACGGTCCCTTTAACATTACATTCCAATGCCGTGACCTGATACTGGGATACCTCGGTAGCGTCCGTCTAGCCTCTGGGTTGCTTCAGATGGTTGCGAGATGCCATGCGGGAGGCCGAATAGAGAGATGACGGAAAGTGAGGTAATTGCGAACTCTCGACTTGCTCACTGCGGCCTGGGGAAGTCGCAGTGAGCAAGTCGGGTTGACAGGCGAGCAGCGCACGGGTAGTTTTCTGATCGGGTTCTGTGAAAAACGCACCGGTAGTTTTCGGGTAGTTTTCGGGTAGTTTTTTGAGTCGGCCGAGTTGGTCGAGCTCGCACCGAAGCCGGAAGCCGGGTTGTTTACAGATGACGGAAAGTGAGTTGATTGCGGGATATTTTCTCAGCCTTCCGTTGTGCCGCGTTCAGACTTATGACTACTATGGGGGAAGGTGTTTGGTTGGGCATTTCATGGCGGTGTCCAGGCCGACCCCCCCGCGTGCCCCCGTAGGATGGAACCATGTTCTGTGCCAAGGTATACGAGCTGTTTACGAATGGGCAAGTCCCATGAGGGTAGAGCTCGGGCTCCTTGGTGCGGGATAATGTGATTGCTACGGGGGACATGCGGAAGCGACCCAAAATCTATGCCGAGGCTCTGTGGGCATCACAGTTGGAACGGAATCGTCATTGGATGCACGCTCGGAACGGTCCCTTTAACATTCCAATGCCGTGACCTGATACTGGGATACCTCGGTAGCGTCCGTCTAGCTTCTGGGTTGCTTCAGATGGTTGCGAGATGCCATGCGGGAATCCGAATAGAGAGATGACGCAAAGTGAGGTAATTGCGAACTCTCGACTCAGCCTTCCGTTGTGCCGCGTTCAGACTTATAACTACTATGGGGGAAGGTGTTTGGTTGGGCATTTCATGGCGGTGTCCAGGCCGACCCCCCCGCGTGCCCCCGTAGGATGGAACCATGTTCTGTGCCAAGGTATACGAGCTGTTTACGAATGGGCAAGTCCCATGAGGGTAGAGCTCGGGCTCCTTGGTGCGGGATAATGTGATTGCTACGGGGACATGCGGAAGCGACCCAAAATCTATGCCGAGGCTCTGTGGGCATCACAGTTGGAACGGAATCGTCATTGGATGCACGCTCGGAACGGTCCCTTTAACATTCCAATGCCGTGACCTGATACTGGGATACCTCGGTAGCGTCTGTATAGCCTCTGGGTTGCTTCAGATGGTTGCGAGATGCCATGCGGGAGGCCGAATAGAGAGATGACGCAAAGTGAGGTAATTGCGAACTCTCGACTCAGCCTTCCGTTGTGCCGCGTTCAGACTTATAACTACTATGGGGGAAGGTGTTTGGTTGGGCATTTCATGGCGGTGTCCAGGCCGACCCCCCCGCGCGCCCCCGTAGGATGGAACCATGTTCTGTGCCAAGGTATACGAGCTGTTTACGAATGGGCAAGTCCCATGAGGGTAGAGCTCGGGCTCCTTGGTGCGGGATAATGTGATTGCTACGGGGACATGCGGAAGCGACCCAAAATCTATGCCGAGGCTCTGTGGGCATCACAGTTGGAACGGAATCGTCATTGGATGCACGCTCGGAACGGTCCCTTTAACATTCCAATGCCGTGACCTGATACTGGGATACCTCGGTAGCGTCTGTATAGCCTCTGGGTTGCTTCAGATGGTTGCGAGATGCCATGCGGGAGGCCGAACAGAGAGATGACGCAAAGTGAGGTAATTGCGAACTCTCGACTCAGCCTTCCGTTGTGCCGCGTTCAGACTTATAACTACTATGGGGGAAGGCGTTTGGTTGGGCATTTCATGGCGGTGTCCAGGCCGACCCCCCCGCGCGCCCCCGTAGGATGGAACCATGTTCTGTGCCAAGGTATACGAGCTGTTTACGAATGGGCAAGTCCCATGAGGGTAGAGCTCGGGCTCCTTGGTGCCGGATAATGTGATTGCTACGGGGACATGCGGAAGCGACCCAAAATCTATGCCGAGGCTCTGTGGGCATCACAGTTGGAACGGAATCGTCATTGGATGCACGCTCGGAACGGTCCCTTTAACATTCCAATGCCGTGACCTGATACTGGGATACCTCGGTAGCGTCTGTATAGCCTCTGGGTTGCTTCAGATGGTTGCGAGATGCCATGCGGGATGCCGAATAGAGAGATGACGCAAAGTGAGGTAATTGCGAACTCTCGACTCAGCCTTCCGTTGTGCCGCGTTCAGACTTATAACTACTATGGGGGAAGTTGTTTGGTTGGGCATTTCATGGCGGTGTCCAGGCCGACCCCCCCGCGCGCCCCCGTAGGATGGAACCATGTTCTGTGCCAAGGTATACGAGCTATTTACGAATGGGCAAGTCCCATGAGGGTAGAGCTCGGGCTCCTTGGTGCGGGATAATGTGATTGCTACGGGGACATGCGGAAGCGACCCAAAATCTATGCCGAGGCTCTGTGGGCATCACAGTTGGAACGGAATCGTCATTGGATGCACGCTCGGAACGGTCCCTTTAACATTCCAATGCCGTGACCTGATACTGGGATATACCTCGGTAGCGTCTGTATAGCCTCTGGGTTGCTTCAGATGGTTGCGAGATGCCATGCGGGAGGCCGAATAGAGAGATGACGCAAAGTGAGGTAATTGCGAACTCTCGACTCAGCCTTCCGTTGTGCCGCGTTCAGACTTATAACTACTATGGGGGAAGGCGTTTGGTTGGGCATTTCATGGCGGTGTCCAGGCCGACCCCCCCGCGCGCCCCCGTAGGATGGAACCATGTTCTGTGCCAAGGTATACGAGCTGTTTACGAATGGGCAAGTCCCATGAGGGTAGAGCTCGGGCTCCTTGGTGCGGGATAATGTGATTGCTACGGGGACATGCGGAAGCGACCCAAAATCTATGCCGAGGCTCTGTGGGCATCACAGTTGGAACGGAATCGTCATTGGATGCACGCTCGGAACGGTCCCTTTAACATTCCAATGCCGTGACCTGATACTGTGATACCTCGGTAGCGTCCGTCTAGCTTCTGGGTTGCTTCAGATGGTTGCGAGATGCCATGCGGGAGGCCGAATAGAGAGATGACGCAAAGTGAGGTAATTGCGAACTCTCGACTCAGCCTTCCGTTGTGCCGCGTTCAGACTTATAACTACTATGGGGGAAGGTGTTTGGTTGGGCATTTCATGGCGGTGTCCATGCCGACCCCCCCGCGTGCCCCCGTAGGATGGAACCATGTTCTGTGCCAAGGTATACGAGCTGTTTACGAATGGGCAAGTCCCATGAGGGTAGAGCTCGGGCTCCTTGGTGCGGGACAATGTGATTGCTACCGGGACATGCGGAAGCGACCCAAAATCTATGCCGAGGCTCTGTGGGCATCACAGTTGGAACGGAATCGTCATTGGATGCACGCTCGGAACGGTCCCTTTAACATTCCAATGCCGTGACCTGATACTGGGATACCTCGGTAGCGTCTGTATAGCCTCTGGGTTGCTTCAGATGGTTGCGAGATGCCATGCGGGAGGCCGAATAGAGAGATGACGCAAAGTGAGGTAATTGCGAACTCTCGACTCAGCCTTCCGTTGTGCCGCGTTCAGACTTATAACTACTATGGGGGAAGGTGTTTGGTTGGGCATTTCATGGCGGTGTCCAGGCCGACCCCCCCGCGTGCCCCCGTAGGATGGAACCATGTTCTGTGCCAAGGTATACGAGCTGTTTACGAATGGGCAAGTCCCATGAGGGTAGAGCTCGGGCTCCTTGGTGCGGGATAATGTGATTGCTACGGGGACATGCGGAAGCGACCCAGATGCTATGCCGAGGCTCTGTGGGTATCACAGTTGGAACGGAATCGTCATTGGATGCACGCTTGGAACGGTCCCTTCAACATTCCAATGCCGTGACATTCCAATGCCGTGACCTGATACTGGGATACCTCGGTAGCGTCCGTCTAGGTTTCTGGGTTGCTTTAGATGGTTGCGAGATGCCATGCGGAAGGCGGAAGAGGGATATCTCGACCTGGCCTACCGTTGTCCCGAAGAGATCTCGATTGGCAGTTGATGGCCTGCCAAACGCGGAAGCCACTCGGATCGGGACACCCAGTTGCTATGCGGAGGCTTTGTGCGCATCACAGTTGGAACGGAATCGGCATTGGACGCACGCTCGGAACGGTCCCTTTATAATCCAATGTCGTGCCTCGTTCCTGCGATGCCTCTGGAGCCTTCGTCTAGCTCTTGGGTCGCTCGAGACAGTGGCCAAAAAGAGCCATTTTCGGTGGAATGACAATTGGCATTGCCAATTGTCACCCCCGCGCGTGCATCCATTCTATGATTGGGGCATATGCAAAACTCGGCGGCTGAATGGACTCGGACTGGGACACCCAGTTGCTATGCGGAGGCTCTGTGGGCATCACAGTTGGAATGGAATCGGCATTGGATGCACGCTCGGAACGGTCCCTTTACAATCCAATGCAGTGACCTGATACTGGGATACCTCGTGCGCCTGCGTCTAGCTCTTGGGTCGCTCGGGAGAAGTTCTGGGGTATGACGCTTGGCATTTGGTGGCGTGCCTATGCTGACCCCGCGCCGCGTGCCCCCTCACATGGTCCATGTCCTGTGCCAAGGCATTCGTGCGGCCCTTCGAACGGCCAGTCCCAGGAGGGGACAGCTCGGGCTCCTTGGTGCGGCACATCATTCATGCGGTGGGAGCTTTGCGGAAGCGCGACTCGGATCTGGACACCCAGTTGCTATGCGGAGGCTTTGTAGGCATCACAGTTGTAACGGAATCGGCATTGGACGCACGCTCGGAACGGTCCCTTTACAATCCAATGCAGTGACCTGATACTGGGATGCCTCGTGAGCCTGCGTCTAGCTCTTGGGTCGCTCGAGACAGTCGCGAAAAAGCCACTTTCGGGGGAACGACTGTTGGCATTGCCAATTGCCACCCCCGCGCGTGCTTCCATTCTATGATTGGGGCATATGCAAAACTCGGCGGTTGAATGGACTCGGACACCCAGTTGCTATGCGGAGGCTCTGTGGGCATCACAGTTGAAAGGGAATCGGCATTGGATGCACGCTCGGAACGGTCCCTTTACAATCCAATGCAGTGACCTGATACTGGGATACCTGGTGAGCCTGCGTCTACCTCTTGGGTCGCTCGGGACAAGTTCTGGGGTATGACGCTTGGCATTCGGTGGCGTGCCAAAGCTGACCCCCCGCCGCGTGCTCCCTCTCATGATCCATGTCGTGTGCCAAGGCATTCTTGCGGCCTTTCGAATGGCCAGTCCCAGGAGGGGACAGCTCGGGCTCCTTGGTGCAGCACATCTTTCATGCGATGGGAGCTTTGCGGAATTGCGACTCGGATCGGGACACACCCAGTTGCTATGCGGAGGCTTTGTTGGCATCACAGTTGTAACGGAATCGGCATTGGACGCACGCTCGGAACGGTCCCTTTACAATCCAATGCAGTGACCTGATACTGGGATACCTCGTGAGCCTGCTTCTAGCTCTTGGGTCGCTCGAGACAGTCGCGAAAAAGCCACTTTCGGGGGAACGACTGTTGGCATTGCCAATGGCGACCCCCGCGCGTGCTTCCATTCTATGATTGGGGCATATGCAAAACTCGGCGGTTGAATGGACTAGGACTCGGACACCCGGTTGCTATGCGGAGGCTCTGTGGGCATCACAGTTTTCACGGAATCGGCATTGGATGCACGCTCGGCACGGTCCCTTTACAATCCAATGCAGTGACCCGATACTGGGATACCTTGTGAGCCTGCGTCTACCTCCTGGGTCGCTCGGGACAAGTTCTGGGGTATGACGCTTGGCATTCGGTGGCGTGCCAAAGCTGACCCCCAGCCGCGTGCCCCCTCGCATGATCCATGTCGTGTGCCAAGGCATTCTTGCGGCCTTTCGAACGGCCAGTCCCAGGAGGGGACAGCTCGGGCTCCTTGGTGCAGCACATCTTTCATGCGATGGGAGCTTTGTGGAAGCGACTCGGATCGGGACACCCAGTTGCTATGCGGAGGCTTTGTTGGCATCACAGTTGTAACGGAATCGGCATTGGACGCACGCTCGGAACGGTCCCTTTACAATCCAATGCAGTGACCTGATACTGGGATGCCTCGTGAGCCTGCGTCTAGCTCTTGGGTCGCTCGAGACAGTCGCGAAAAAGCCACTTTCGGGGGAACGACTGTTGGCATTGCCAATGGCCACCCCCGCGCGTGCTTCCATTCTATGATTGGGGCATATGCAAAACTCGGCGGTTGAATGGACTAGGACTCGGACACCCGGTTGCTATGCGGAGGCTCTGTGGGCATCACAGTTTTCACGGAATCGGCATTGGATGCACGCTCGGAACGGTCCCTTTACAATCCAATGCAGTGACCTGATACTGGGATACCTTGTGAGCCTGCGTCTACCTCCTGGGTCGCTCGGGACAAGTTCTGGGGTATGACGCTTGGCATTCGGTGGCGTGCCAAAGCTGACCCCCAGCCGCGTGCCCCCTCGCATGATCCATGTCGTGTGCCAAGGCATTCTTGCGGCCTTTCGAACGGCCAGTCCCAGGAGGGGACAGCTCGGGCTCCTTGGTGCAGCACATCTTTCATGCGATGGGAGCTTTGCGGAAGCGCGACTCAGATCTGGACGCCCAGTTGTTATGCGGAGGCTTTGTTGGCATCACAGTTGTAACGGAATCGGCATTGGACGCACGCTCGGAACGGTCCCTTTACAATCCAATGCAGTGACTTGATACTGCGATGCCTCGTGAGCTTGCGTCTAGCTCTTGGGTTGCTCGAGACGGTCGCGAAAAAGCCACCTTCGGGGGAACGACTGTTGGCATTGCCAATTGCCACCCCCGCGCGTGCTTCCATTCTATGATTGGGGCATATGCAAAACTCGGCGGTTGAATGGACTCGGACACCCAGTTGCTATGCGGAGGCTCTGTGGGCATCACAGTTGAAAGGGAATCGGCATTGGATGCACGCTCGGAACGGTCCCTTTACAATCCAATGCAGTGACCTGATACTGGGATAGCTGGTGAGCCTGCGTCTACCTCTTGGGTCGCTCGGGACAAGTTCTGGGGTATGACGCTTGGCATTCGGTGGCGTGCCAAAGCTGACCCCCCGCCGCGTGCCCCCTCTCATGATCCATGTCGTGTGCCAAGGCATTCTTGCGGCCTTTCGAACGGCCAGTCCCAGGAGGGGACAGCTCGGGCTCCTTGGTGCAGCACATCTTTCATGCGATGGGAGCTTTGCGGAAGCGCGACTCGGATCTGGACGCCCAGTTGTTATGCGGAGGCTTTGTTGGCATCACAGTTGTAACGGAATCGGCATTGGACGCACGCTCGGAACGGTCCCTTTACAATCCAATGCAGTGACCTGATACTGCGATGCCTCGTGAGCCTGCGTCTAGCTCTTGCGTTGCTCGAGACAGTCGCGAAAAAGCCACTTTCGGGGGGACGACTGTTGGCATTGCCAATTGCCACCCCCGCGCGTGCTTCCATTCTATGATTGGGGCATATGCAAAACTCGGCGGTTGAATGGACTCGGACACCCAGTTGCTATGCGGAGGCTCTGTGGGCATCACAGTTTGAAAGGGAATCGGCATTTGGATGCACGCTCGGAACGGTCCCTTTACAATCCAATGCAGTGACCTGATACTGGGATACCTCGTGAGCCTGCGTCTAGCTCTTGGGTCGCTCGGGACAAGTTCTGGGGTATGACGCTTGGCATTCGGTGGCGTGCCAAAGCTGACCCCCCGCCGCGTGCCCCCTCTCATGATCCATGTTGTGTGCCAAGGCATTCTTGCGGCCTTTCGAACGGCCAGTCCCAGTCCCAGGAGGGGACAGCTCGGGCTCCTTGGTGCAGCACATCTTTCATGCGATGGGAGCTTTGCGGAATTGCGACTCGGATCGGGACACCCAGTTTTTATGCGGAGGCTTTGTTGGCATCACAGTTGTAACGGAATCGGCATTGGACGCACGCTCGGAACGGTCCCTTTACAATCCAATGCAGTGACCTTATACTGGGATACCTCGTGAGCCTGCGTCTAGCTCTTGGGTCGCTCGAGACAGTTGCGAAAAAGCCACTTTCGGGGGAACGACTGTTGGCATTGCCAATTGCCACCCCCGCGCGTGCTTCCTTTCTATGATTGGGGCATATGCAAAACTCGGCGGTTGAATGGACTCCGACACCCAGTCGCTATGCGGAGGCTCTGTGGGCATCACAGTTTTTACGGAATCGGCATTTGGATGCACGCTCGGAACGGTCCCCCTTTATAAAATCCATTTCCTTGTCCCGTTACTGTGATACCTCTGTAGCCTACGTCTAGCTCTTGGGTCGCTCGGCAAGGTCGTGCAAATTCGGTGTACGCTGCGGGAAGTATGGATACGGCGAGTCTCCGACTAGGAGGACAGTTTCTCTGCGAAGAGTGGCATGATGGTTGATGAGGCAATTCGATTCAGTCCCAAGCTTTGGCCTCGGGCCACTGTGAGGGCTGTCGATTCTCTCTTTCCAACTCGTCTCCACCCAGTAACAGACTTGACAACAGGTAATCGGTCTCATTCTCGATTGTTCCTGGAGGTAGTCTTCGGAACTTTTGGAATTGACCTCTCACTTCATCTCCTCTCTGTGTGAGGAGTAGTGTGCTTGTGCCGTTTCCTTGGTGGCATTCACGTCGCAAATATTGTGGAGGGAGAGTCTCCGCAGCTGCCCTGCCCTCGGGGGCAATCGGTGGGCTCTCATCTCCGTATTCGGTTGACATTCGCCATGCACGTAGGTCGCAGAATAATTTGCGAGTC
The DNA here is from genome assembly GCA_027924645.1 of Cunninghamia lanceolata. Lineage (NCBI taxonomy): Eukaryota > Viridiplantae > Streptophyta > Pinopsida > Cupressales > Cupressaceae > Cunninghamia > Cunninghamia lanceolata. Next base: position 91,610 of record BSBN01001651.1, read on the forward strand.
TATTGGTGTTTGGCGCTTGTCCACGAATGATGCGTTGGTCCCGAAGTGCATGTTACTAGCATTTTCTGCCATTGTCTCGGATCTTTGGCACGTCCATTCCTTGCAATCGAACTTCTCGGAGCCATCTATGAGTTTGAGAGGGGTGGGCAGGGTTCGACACCTCCGTCGTTGCGTGCTTCTTCTTCCCGAGATCTTTTGACTGAGCCATGTCAGTGCTCGAGCCAAACGACTCGGGGTGGGGGGCGACGTTACACGGCGGAGTTGTCCGCGGCAAGTTTTTTCGGTCTCGGTGCCCCATTTGAAACCCTCGAGCACATCGACGACACGGTCTCGCCCTTTGGTTGCGGCCTCGGCATACATCTTGCGAGTGCTCTTCACGAAGCATTTCGATGTCCCCCGGAGGTTGCCTTGAAACTTGGTCGCACAGCGGTTCGGGTCGTCGTATAGATGCTTTGCATCATACGTTTCCCCACCGTGTGGCGATACGAAATGCTTTCGAGCAGGGGCTCACAAGAGGACGGATCCGCGGAATTGGCACGGGCGTGTTCGTCGATTGTGTGCGAGTGCTAAATAACGGTGTGTTGTCGGTATCTTCGTCCCTGAGAATGCGGTCCTTCGAGGCAGGGTGTTTTATGTTGGTCGAGCCGGTCTTGTCTGTGTGCGGTGCGCCACTCCAAGTGCGTAGGGGGCATATGCCTGGGAAATGGATGTCCTTGAGTGGCCTTACTCGGTCGCGTGCACGGCGCATTGTCTCACAGCATTACCGTCGCGAGCAGGGGCGGCCTGGAGATGTCGGGTAAAGGGTTCCGTACGGGATGTTCTTCCCAGGTTCCTGTGAACCGAGGCTCCTTGTCGTCACGCTCCGGCCTTCGTAGAATCGTCTGTCACGGG
>BSBN01001651.1:102500-137500 GCA_027924645.1 Cunninghamia lanceolata
TCCCTATACCCCTCGCCGCCCCGCCCCGGCAACCCTGTCCCGTCGCGACTTGGTCCCACAAAGAATCTGTCGCGCCCCGCTCCGTCCCGTCGCGTCACGCCCCGTCCCGTCGCGTCACGCCCCGTCCCGTCCCGCGCCGCGCCGCGCCGCCCCGTCTCGACTTGGGTCGCGGCAACTTGGCCCTCCGAAGAATCCGTCTCGCCCCGCCCCGTCCCGCCCCGTCCCCGTCCGGTGGGGTTTCTGGAAAATTAAGAGCGGTGGGGTTTCTAGAAAATTAGGACTTGTGGGGTTTCTAGAAAATTAGGACTGGTGGGGTTTCCGCCTATTCGGTGGGGTTTCTAGAAAATTAGGAGCGGTGGGGTTTCTGCCTATCCGGTGGGGTTTCTCGAAAAGTAGGACCGGTGGGGTTTCTCGTCCCGCCGCGCCGCGCCCCACCCCGACAGCACCGCCCCGCCCGTCCCGACTTGGGCGACCTGGCACCCCAAAGAATCCGTCCCGCCCCGCCCCGGCAACCCTGTCCCGTCCCGACTTGGGTCGCGACGACTCGCCCCCGCAAAGAATCTGTCGCGCCCCGCCCCGCCCCGTCCCGCCTCGTCCGACTTGGCACCCCAGAGAATCCGTCCCGCCGCGCCCCGTCCCGACTTGGGTCGCGGCGACTTGGCCCCCCAAAGAATCTGTCGTGCCCCGTCGCGTCCCGCCCCGCCCCGCGCCGCCCCGCCCCGCCCCGCACCTGCAAACCCGTCCCGCCCCGCCCCGTCCCGACTTGGGCGAGTTGGCGAGTTGGTCCCCCCGAAGAATCCGTCCGCGTCCGCGTCCCCGTCCCTATATACCCGTCGCTGCCCCGCCCCGGCAACCCTGTCCTGTCCCGACTTGGGTCGGGGCGACTTGGCCCCCCAAAGAATCTGCCCCGCCCCCCAACCCCGTCCCGCACCGCTCCGTCTCGTCCCGCCCCGCACCGTCCCACCCCGCCCCACAACCCCGTCCCGGCAGCCCCGTCCCGTCCCGACTTGGACGACTTGGCACCCCAAAGAATCCGCCCCGTCCCGACTTGGGCGAGTTGGCGACTTGGCCCCCAAAAGAATCCGTCCCGCCCCATCCCCCCACACCCCTGCAACCCCGTCCCGTCCCGCCCCGTCCCGACTTGGGCGAGTTGGCGACTTGCCCCCCCCCCAAAGAATCCGCCCCGTCCCGACTTGGGCGAGTTGGCGACTTGCCCCCCCAAAGAACCCGCCCCGCCCCGCCCCGCCCCGCCGCGCCGCGCCGCGCCCCCACCCGTCCCCGTCCCCGTCCCGACTTGGGTCGCGGCGACTCGCCCCCCCAAAGAATCTGTCGCGTCCCGTCCCATCGCGTCCCGCCCTCTCCCGCCGCGCCCCGCCCTGCACCTGCAACCTCGTCCCGTCCCGCCCCGCCCCTGCAACCCCGTCCCGACTTGGGCGAGTTGGCGACTTGGCCCCCCGAAGAATCCGTCCCGCCCCGCCCCGCCCCACACCACACCGCCCCACCCCACAACCCCGTCCCGTCCCGACTTGGGCGACTCGGCACCCCAAAGAATCCGTCCCGCCCCGCCCCGGCAACCCTGTCCCGTCCCGACTTGGGTCACGGCGACTCGCCCCCGCAAAGAACCTGTCGCGCCCCGCTCCGTCCCGTCGCGTCCCGCCCCGCCCCGCACCTGCAACCCCGCCCCGTCCCGCCTCGTCCGACTTGGCACCCCAAAGAATCCGTCCCACCGCGCCCCGTCCCGACTTGGGTCGCGGCGACTTGGCACCCCAAAGAATCTGTCGTGCCCCATCGCGTCCCGCTCCGTCCCGTCGCGTCCCGCCCCGCACCGCACCTGCAAACCCGTCCCGACTTGGGCGAGTTGGCGAGTTGGCCCCCCGAAGAATCCGTCCGCGTCCCTGTCCCTATACCCGTCGCCGCCCCGGCAACCCTGTCTTGTCCCGACTTGGGCCGCGGCAGAGAATCCGCCCCGCCCCCCAACCCCGTCCCGCCCCGCCCCACAACCCCGTCCCGGCAAACCCGCCCCGCCCCGCCCCGTCCCGACTTGGGCGATTTGGCGACTTGGCCCCCAAAAGAATCCATCCCGCCCCATCCCGCCACACCCCTGCAACCCCGTCCCGCCCCGTCCCGACTTGGGCGGGTTGGCGACTTGCCCCCCCAAAGAATCCGCCCAGCCCCGTCCCGCCGCGCCGCGCCCCCACCCGTCCCCGTCCCGACTTGGGTCGCGGCGACTCGCCCCCCCAAAGAATCTGTCGCGCCCCGCTCCGTCCCGTCGCGTCCCGTCGCGTCCCGTCGCGTCGCGTCGCGCCCCGCCCCGCACCCGCAACCCCGCCTCGCACCTGCAACCTCGCCCCCCCTCTGCAACCCCGTCCCGACTTGGGCGAGTTGGCGACTTGGGTCGCGGCAACTTGGCCCCCCGAAGAATCCGTCCCGCCCCGCCCCGCCCCGTCACGTCCAGCCCCGTCGCCGTCCGGTGGGGTTTCTAGAAAATTAAGAGCGGTGGGGTTTCTAGAAAATTAGCACTGGTGGGGTTTCCGCCTATTCGGTGGGGTTTCTAGAAAATTAGGAGCGGTGGGGTTTCTGCCTATCCGGTGGGGTTTATCGAAAAGTAGGAGCGGTGGGGTTTCCGCCTGCCCCGTCCCGACTTGGGCGACTTGGCACCCCAAAGAATCCGTCCCGCCGCGCCCCGCCCCGGCAACCCTATCCCGTCCCGACTTGGGTCGCGGCGACTTGGCCCCCCAAAGAATCCGTCGCGCCCCGTCGCGTCCCGCCCCGTCCCGCACCGGCAACCCCGTCCCGTCCCGTCTCGCACCGCCCGGCCCCTGCAACCCCGTCCCGTCTCGCCCCGCCCCTGCAACCCCGTCCCGACTTGGGCGAGTTGGCGACTTGGGCCGCGGCAACTTGGCCCCCCGAAGAATCCGTCCCGCCCCGCCCCGCCCCGTCGCCGTCCGGTGGGGTTTCTAGAAAATTAGGACTGGTGGGGTTTCTAGAAAATTAGGAGCGGTGGGGTTTCTGCCTATCTGGTGGGGTTTATTGAAAAGTAGGAGCGGCGGGGTTTCCGCCTACCCCGTCCCGACTTGGGCGACTTGGCACCCCAAAGAATCCGTCCCGCCGCGCCCTGCCCCGGCAACCCTGTCCCATCCCGACTTGGGTCGCGGCGACTTGGCCCCCGAAAGAATCTGTCGCACCCCGCCCCGTCCCGTCGCGTCCCGTCCCGCCCCGCCCCGTCGCGTCCCGCCCCGCCCCGCACCGCACCTGCAACCCCGTCGCGTCCCGCCCCGCCCCGCCCCGTCCCCACTTGGGCGGGTTGGCGACTTGGCCCCCCGAAGAATCCATCCGCGTCCGCGTCCCTGTCCCTATACCCGTCGCCGCCCCGCCCCGCCGCGCCCTGCCCCGGCAACCCTGTCCCGTCCCGACTTGGGTCGCGGCGACTTGGCCCCCCAAAGAATCTGTCGCGCCCCGTCGCGTCCCGCCCCGTCCCGCACCGTCCCGCCCTGCCCCGCACCTGCAACCCCGTCCCGTCCCGCCCCGCCCCGTCTCGCACCGCCCGGCCCCTGCGACCCCGTCCCGCCCCGCCCCGACTTGGGCGAGTTGCCGACTTGGGTCGCGGCAACTTGGCCCCCCGAAGAATCCGTCCCGCCCCGCCCCGCCCCGTCCCGCCCCGCAACCCCGTCCCGTCCCGACTTGGACGACTTGGCACCCCAAAGAATCCGCCCCGTCCCGACTTGGGCGAGTTGGCGACTTGGCCCCCACAAGAATCCGTCCCGCCCCATCCCGCCACACCCCTGCAACCCCGTCCCGACTTGGGCGAGTTGGCGACTTGCCCCCCCCCCCCCCCCAAAGAATCTGTCCCGTCCCGCCCCGCCCCGCCCCGTCCCGCCGCGCCACGCCCCCACCCGTCCCCACCCTGCCAGTCCCGTCCCGACTTGGGCGAATTGGTGACTTCGGCCGTGACGACTTGGCCACCCAAAGAATCCATCCCGTCCAGCGCCGCCCCGTCCCGTCCCGACTTGGGCGAGTTGGCGACTTCTTTTGCGGCGACTTGGCCCCCGAATGAAACCATCTCGACCCGTCCCATCCACCCAGACTGTCCCGTCCGTCCTGTCCACCCCGGCTGCCCTGTCCGCCCCGACCACCCCGATTGTCCCGCTCGTCCCCGTCCCGACCACCTGTCCGCCCCGTCCTGTCCCGTCCCCGTCCCTGCGCTCGTGAATCCTTTTTTTTTTTTTTTCCAAGTGCGGAGTGGGGTTTCCCTTTGGCTCAGCCGCATTCCTTCCAAGTCTTGGGTGGGGTCGCCTGCGCTCGTGAATCCGCCCGGTGGGGTTTCTAGAAAATTAAGAGCGGTGGGGTTTCCGCCTGTCCAGTGGGATTTCTAGAAAATTAGGAGTGGTGGGGTTTCTAGAAAATTAGGAGCGGTGGGGTTTCCGCCTATCCGGTGGGGTTTCCGCCTGCCCCGCCCCGTCCTGGCTTGGGCGAGTTGGCGACTTGGCCACCCAAAGAATCGGTCACGCCCTGCTCCGTCGGGCCCCGTCTCGTCCCGCCCCGCCTCGTCCTGCCCCGCCCTGCCAACCCCGCCCCGTCTCGACTTGGGCGAGTTGGCAACTTGGCCCCGCCCCGCCCCGCCCCGTCCCGTCTCGCCCCACCCCACCCCGTCCCCGTCCCGTCCGGTGGGGTTTCTAGAAAATTAAGAGCGGTGGGGTTTCTAGAAATTTAGGAGTGGTGGGGTTTCTGCCTATTCGATGGGGTTTCTAGAAAATTAGGAGCGGTGGGGTTTCTGCCCGTCCGGTGGGGTTTCTAGAAAATTAGGAGCGGTGGGGTTTCCGCCTATCCGGTGGGGTTTCTCGAAAAGTAGGAGCGGTGGGGTTTCCGCCTGCCCCGTCCCGTCCCGACTTGGGCGAGTTGGCGACTTGGACCCCCAAAGAATCTGCCCCGCCCCGCCCCGCCCCGCCCCGGCAACGCCGTCCCGTCCAGCCCCGTCTCGACTTGGGCGAGTTGGCAACTTGGCCCCGCAAACAATCCGTCCCGCCCCCGCCCCGCCCCTCCCCGCCCCGTCCCGCCTTGGGCGAGTTGGCAACTTGGCCCCCCAAACAATCTGTCCCGCCCCGCCCCGCCCCTCCCCGCCCCGTCCCGTCCCGCCCCTCCCTGCCCCGCCCCGTCCCGCCCCGCCCCGGCAACGCCGTCCCGTCCAGCCCCGTCTCGACTTGGGCGAGTTGGCAACTTGGCCCCCCAAAGAATTCGTCCCGCCCCGTCCCGTCCGGTGGGGTTTCTAGAAAATTAAGAGCGGTGGGGTTTCCGCCTGTTCAGTGGGATTTCTAGAAAATTAGGAGCGGTGGGGTTTCCGCCTGTTCGGTGGGGTTTCTAGAAAATTAGGAGCGGTGGGGTTTCCGCCTGTCCGGTGGGGTTTCTGGAAAATTAGGAGCGGTTGGGTTTCCGTCTATCCGGTTGGGTTTCTCGTAAAGTAGGAGCGGTGGGGTTTCCGCCTACCCCGCCCCGTCGTGCCCCGTCCCATCCCGCCCCGTCCCGACTTGGGTGAGTTGGCGACTTGGCCCCCCAAAGAATCCGTCCCGCCCCGCCCTGTCCCCATCCCCATCCCCGTCCCCATCCTGCCCCGTCCGGTGGGGTTTCTAGAAAATTAGGAGTGGTGGGGTTTCTGCCTATTCGGTGGGGTTTCTAAAATATTAGTAGCGGTGGGGTTTCCGCCTGCCTCGTCCCGTCCCGTCCCGTCCCGCCGCGCCGCGCCCCGCCTCGGCAGCGCCGTCCCGTTCCGCCCCGTCCTGACTTGGGCGAGTTGGCGACTTGGCCCCCCAAAGAATCCGTCCTGCCCCGCCCCGTCCCGACTTGGGCGAGTTGGCAACTTGGCCCCCCAAAGAATCCGTCCCGTCCCGTCCCGTCCCGACTTCGGTCGCGGCGACTTGGTGACCTGGGCGACTTGGCCCCCGAATGAAGCCATCTCCACCCGTCTCGTCCTAACTTGGGCGAGTTGGCGACATAGGATGGCATCGAGTAAAGAGGTGAGTAGAAAAGCGCAACGCCCAACCAAAAACTAAAAAGGGTGCAACACCGGGACTTCCCGGGAGGTCACCCATCCCAGTACTACTCCGGCCCAAGCGCGCTTAACTGCGGAGTTCTGATGGGATCCGGTGCACTAACGCTGGTATGATCGCACCCAACATGAAATTGTCTTCACGCTCTTGTTGTATAATGGCACCGGCCGTCCCGGTGGGGATTCTACAAAGTTAGGAGCGGTGGCGTTTCCGGAAAATCTGGTCTGGTGGGGTTTCCACAAGAATTGGTCCGGTGGGGTTTCTGTAAAATCTGGTCCAGTGCGGTTTCTGTAAAATCTGGTCTAGTGCAGTTCTCTGTAAAATCTGGTCCGACGGGGTATCCTCAAAATCCAGTCTGGTGGGGTTTCCAGATAATTCAATTTGATGGGGTTCCCATAAAATTTAGGACGGGGGAGCTTGGCAAGTTGGGCCAACTCGACAACTCTGTAGACCTGGGGGACTTGGGTAAATGGGTGACCTGGCCCGAGGGACTTGTTCGACCTAAGGGGGCTTGGACGCTCCAGGGGTACGCCAACATTTCAAAACATGGTCGGCGACATGCACTGTTGGACGTCGTTAGCTAGTGCGCTGAGGCCTGTCCAGAGGTTGACTCGTGCCACTTCGCCAACGTCAGTGGGCATTGTTGTTTAGGAAACGGGGCGAGGCCCATTGTAGGGAAAATAATTGGGACAAGCTCTGGGGGATGTCGTTCGAGCCCAGTTTTGGGGAACGGGGTTGGGGCCCACTGTTGGGGAGGTCAACGGGGGAGGGTGTTTGGGCCCAGTGTCGAGGTTTGTGCTTAGCATTGGGGAATGTCGTCGGAGAGCGAGGTCGGGGCCTAGTGTTGGGGAGCATCGTCGGGGAACGTGTTTCGGGGCGAGTGTTGGGGAAAGCGATCGCGGAGTGGGGTCGAGGCCTACTGTTAGGAGACTTGCGGTTTTCATAAAATCTGGTCCGGTAGGATTTCCACAAGAACTGGTCTGGTGGGGTTTCCGTAAAATTCCGGTGCGATGGGGTTTCAACAAAAACTGGTCCGGTGGGTTTTCGTAAAATCTGGTACGGTGGGGTTTCCACATAATCCATATTGATGGGGTTCCCATAATATTTAGGATGTGCGAGCTTGGCGAGTTGGACCAACTCGAGGAAAGCCATCATTTCAAAACATGGTCGGCGCCCTGCGCTGTCGGACGCCGTTAGTTAGTGGGGCTGGCGCTTGTGTAGAGGTTGACTCTTGCCACTTCGGCAACATCAGTGGGCGTCGTTGTTTAGGAAAGGGGTCAGGGTTTCAGGGTTTCAGGGTTCAGGGTTTCAGGGTTCGGGTTCAGGGTTTCAGGGTTCAAGGTTTCAGGGTTCAGGGTTCAAGGTTAGGGTTTCAGGGTTAGGGTTTCAGGGTTCAGGGTTCAGGTTTCAGGGTTCCAGGGTTTCAGGGTTCCAGGGTTCAGGGTTCAGGGTTTCAGGGTTCAGGGTTTCAGGGTTCAGGGTTCAGGGTTTGTGTTTCAGGGTTCAGGGTTCAGGGTTCAGGGTTCAGGGTTCTCTAGGGTTCCAGGGTTCTAGGGTTTCAGGGTTCAGGGTTTAGGGTTTCAGGGTTCAGGGTTCAGGGTTTGGGTTTCAGGGTTCAGGGTTCTAGGGTTCAGGGTTCAGGGTTCTAGGGTTCAGGGTTTCAGGGTTCAGGGTTTCAGGGTTCAGGGTTCAGGGTTTCAAGGGTTCAGGGTTCAGGGTTTCAGGGTTCAGGGGTTCGGGGTTCGGGGTTCGGGGTTCGGGGTTTCGGGTTCAGGGTTCAGGGTTTCAGGGTTCAGGGTTCAGGGTTTCAGGGTTTCAGGGTTCAGGGTTTCAGGGTTCAGGGTTTCAGGGTTCAGGGTTTCAGGGTTTCAGGGTTTCAAGGTTTCAGGGTTCGGGGTTCAGGGTTCAGGGTTTCGGGTTCAGGGTTCAGGGTTTCAGGGTTCAGGGTTCAGGGTTTCGGGGTTTCAGGGTTCAGGGTTTCAGGGTTCAAGGTTCAGGGTTTCAGGGTTCAGGGTTCAGGGTTCAGGGTTTCAGGGTTCAGGGTTCAGGGTTCAGGGTTAAGGGTTTCAGGGTTTCAGGGTTTCAGGGTTCAGGGTTTCAGGGTTCAGGTTTCAGGGTTCAGGGTTCAGGTTTCAGGTTTCAGGGTTTCAGGGTTCAAGGTTTCAGGGTTTGGGGTTCAGGGTTCGGGTTTCAGGGTTCAGGGTTTCGGGTTCAGGGTTCAGAGTTTCAGGGTTCAAGGTTCGGGGTTTCAGGGTTCAGGGTTTCAGGGTTTCGGGTTTCAGGGTTCAGGGTTTCGGGGTTCAGGGTTCAGGGTTCAGGGTTCAGGGTTTCAGGGTTCAGGGTTCAGGGTTTCAGGGTTTCAGGGTTCAGGGTTCAGGGTTTCAGGGTTCAGGGTTTCAGGGTTCGGGTTCAGGGTTTCAGGGTTCAAGGTTTCAGGGTTCAGGGTTCAGGGTTCAGGGTTCGGGTTCAGGGTTAGGGTTTCAGGGTTAGGGTTTCAGGGTTCAGGGTTCAGGGTTCAGGGTTCAGGTTTCAGGGTTCCAGGGTTTCAGGGTTCCGGGTTCCAGGGTTCAGGGTTCAGGGTTCAGGGTTCTCTAGGGTTCAGGGTTCAGGGTTTCAGGGTTCAGGGTTCCAGGTTTGGGTTTCAGGGTTCAGGGTTTGGGTTTCAGGGTTCAGGGTTCAGGGTTCAGGGTTCAGGGTTCTAGGGTTCAGGGTTCAGGGTTCAAGGGTTCAGGGTTTCAGGGTTCAGGGTTCAGGGTTTCAGGGTTCAGGGTTCAGGGTTTCAAGGGTTCAGGGTTCAGGGTTTCAGGGTTCAGGGGTTCGGGGTTCGGGGTTCGGGGTTTCGGGTTCGGGGTTCAGGGTTTCAGGGTTTCAGGGTTCAGGGTTTCAGGGTTTCAGGGTTCAGGGTTTCAGGGTTTCAGGGTTTCAGGGTTCGAGGTTCAGGGTTCAGGGTTTCAGGTTCAGGGTTCAGGGTTCAGGGTTTCGGGTTCAGGGTTCAGGGTTTCGGGGTTTCAGGGTTCAGGGTTCAAGGTTTCAGGGTTTCAGGGTTCAGGGTTCAGGGTTTCGGGTTCAGGGTTCAGGGTTTCAGGGTTCATGGTTCAGGGTTTCAGGGTTTCAGGGTTCAGGGGTTCAGGGTTTCAGGGTTCAGGGTTCAGGTTTCAGGGTTTCAGGGTTCAGGGTTTCAGGGTTCAGGGTTCAGGGTTCAGGTTTCAGGTTTAAGGGTTTCAGGGTTCAAGGTTTCAGGGTTTGGGGTTCAGGGTTCAGGTTTCAGGGTTCAGGGTTTCGGGTTCAGGGTTCAGGGTTTCAGGGTTCAAGGTTCAGGGTTTCAGGGTTCAGGGTTTCAGGGTTCAGGGGTTTCAGGGTTTCAGGTTTCAGGGTTCAGGGTTTCGGGGTTCAGGGTTTCGGGTTCAGGGTTCAGGGTTCAGGGTTTCAGGGTTCAGGGTTCAGGGTTTCAGGGTTTCAGGGTTCAGGGTTGAGGGTTTCAGGGTTCAGGGTTCAGGGTTTCAGGGCTTCAGGGTTTAGGGTTCAGGGTTCAGGGTTTCAGGGTTGAGGGTTAAGGTTTCAGGGTTCAGGGTTTCAGTGTTCAAGGTTTCAGGGTTTGGGGTTCAGGGTTTGGGGTTCGGGTTCAGTGTTCGGGTTTCAGGGTTCAGGGCTTCAGGGTTCAGGGTTTCAGGGTTCGGGGTTCAGGTTCAGGTTTCAGGGTTCAGGGTTCAGGGTTCAGGGTTCCGGGTTCCAGGGTTCAGGGTTCCGGGTTCGGGGTTCAGGGTTCGGGGTTCAGGGTTCAGGGTTTCAGGGTTCAGGGTTTCAGGGTTCAGAGTTTCAGGGTTCAGGGTTCAGGGTTCCGGTTCAGCGTTCGGGTTTCAGGGTTCGGGGTTCAGGGTTCGGGGTTCAGCGTTCGGGGTTCGGCGTTCAGGGTTCGGGTTTTAGGGTTCGGGTTTCAGGGTTCGGGGTTTCAGGGTTCGGGTTCAGGGTTCGGGTTTCAGGGTTCAAGTTTCAGGGTTCAGGGTTTCAGGGTTCAGGGTTGAGGGTCCGGGGTTGAGGGTTGAGGGTTCGGGGTTCAGGGTTCAGGGTTCAGGGTTTCAGGGTTCAGGGTTCAGGGTTCAAGGTTCAAGGTTCAGGGTTCAGGGTTCAGGGTACAGGGTTCAGGGTTCGGGGTTCGGGGTTCGTGGCTCAGGGTTTCAGGGTTCAGGGTTTCAGGGTTCGGGGTTCGGGGTTCAGGGTTCGAGGTTTCAGGGTTTCAGGGTTCAGGGTTCAGGGTTCAGGGTTCAGGGTTCAGGGTTCAGGGTTTCGGGTTCAGGGTTCAGAGTTTCAGGGTTCAAGGTTCGGGGTTTCAGGGTTCAGGGTTTCAGGGTTTCGGGTTTCAGGGTTCAGGGTTTCGGGGTTCAGGGTTCAGGGTTCAGGGTTCAGGGTTTCAGGGTTCAGGGTTCAGGGTTCAGGGTTTCAGGGTTTCAGGGTTCAGGGTTCAGGGTTTCAGGGTTCAGGGTTTCAGGGTTCGGGTTCAGGGTTTCAGGGTTCAAGGTTTCAGGGTTCAGGGTTCAGGGTTCAGGGTTAGGGTTTCAGGGTTAGGGTTTCAGGGTTCAGGGTTCAGGGTTCAGGGTTCAGGTTTCAGGGTTCCAGGGTTTCAGGGTTCCGGGTTCCAGGGTTCAGGGTTCAGGGTTCAGGGTTCAGGGTTCTCTAGGGTTCAGGGTTCAGGGTTTCAGGGTTCAGGGTTCCAGGTTTGGGTTTCAGGGTTCAGGGTTTGGGTTTCAGGGTTCAGGGTTCAGGGTTCAGGGTTCAGGGTTCTAGGGTTCAGGGTTCAGGGTTCAAGGGTTCAGGGTTTCAGGGTTCAGGGTTCAGGGTTTCAGGGTTCAGGGTTCAGGGTTTCAGGGTTCAGGGGTTCGGGGTTCGGGGTTCGGGGTTTCGGGTTCGGGGTTCAGGGTTTCAGGGTTTCAGGGTTCAGGGTTTCAGGGTTCAGGGTTTCAGGGTTTCAGGGTTTCAGGGTTCGAGGTTCAGGGTTCAGGGTTTCAGGTTCAGGGTTCAGGGTTCAGGGTTTCGGGTTCAGGGTTCAGGGTTTCGGGGTTTCAGGGTTCAGGGTTCAAGGTTTCAGGGTTTCAGGGTTCAGGGTTCAGGGTTTCGGGTTCAGGGTTCAGGGTTTCAGGGTTCATGGTTCAGGGTTTCAGGGTTTCAGGGTTCAGGGGTTCAGGGTTTCAGGGTTCAGGGTTCAGGTTTCAGGGTTTCAGGGTTCAGGGTTTCAGGGTTCAGGGTTCAGGGTTCAGGTTTCAGGTTTAAGGGTTTCAGGGTTCAAGGTTTCAGGGTTTGGGGTTCAGGGTTCAGGTTTCAGGGTTCAGGGTTTCGGGTTCAGGGTTCAGGGTTCAAGGTTCAGGGTTTCAGGGTTCAGGGTTTCAGGGTTTCGGGGTTTCAGGGTTTCAGGTTTCAGGGTTCAGGGTTTCGGGGTTCAGGGTTTCGGGTTCAGGGTTCAGGGTTCAGGGTTTCAGGGTTCAGGGTTCAGGGTTTCAGGGTTTCAGGGTTCAGGGTTGAGGGTTTCAGGGTTCAGGGTTCAGGGTTTCAGGGCTTCAGGGTTCAGGGTTCAGGGTTCAGGGTTTCAGGGTTGAGGGTTAAGGTTTCAGGGTTCAGGGTTTCAGTGTTCAAGGTTTCAGGGTTTGGGGTTCAGGGTTTGGGGTTCGGGTTCAGTGTTCGGGTTTCAGGGTTCAGGGCTTCAGGGTTCAGGGTTTCAGGGTTCGGGGTTCAGGTTCAGGTTTCAGGGTTCAGGGTTCAGGGTTCAGGGTTCCGGGTTCCAGGGTTCAGGGTTCCGGGTTCCGGGTTCAGGGTTCGGGGTTCAGGGTTCAGGGTTTCAGGGTTCAGGGTTTCAGGGTTCAGAGTTTCAGGGTTCAGGGTTCAGGGTTCCGGTTCAGCGTTCGGGTTTCAGGGTTCGGGGTTCAGGGTTCGGGGTTCAGCGTTTGGGGTTCAGCGTTCAGGGTTCGGGTTTTAGGGTTCGGGTTTCAGGGTTCGGGGTTTCAGGGTTCGGGTTCAGGGTTCGGGTTTCAGGGTTCAAGTTTCAGGGTTCAGGGTTTCAGGGTTCAGGGTTGAGGGTCCGGGGTTGAGGGTTGAGGGTTCGGGGTTCAGGGTTCAGGGTTCAGGGTTTCAGGGTTCAGGGTTCAGGGTTCAAGGTTCAAGGTTCAGGGTTCAGGGTTCAGGGTACAGGGTTCAGGGTTCGGGGTTCGGGGTTCGTGGCTCAGGGTTTCAGGGTTCAGGGTTTCAGGGTTCGGGGTTCGGGGTTTAGGGTTCGAGGTTTCAGGGTTTCAGGGTTCAGGGTTCAGGGTTCAGGGTTCAGGGTTCAGGGTTCAGGGTTTCGGGTTCAGGGTTCAGAGTTTCAGGGTTCAAGGTTCGGGGTTTCAGGGTTCAGGGTTTCAGGGTTTCGGGTTTCAGGGTTCAGGGTTTCGGGGTTCAGGGTTCAGGGTTCAGGGTTCAGGGTTTCAGGGTTCAGGGTTCAGGGTTCAGGGTTTCAGGGTTTCAGGGTTCAGGGTTCAGGGTTTCAGGGTTCAGGGTTTCAGGGTTCGGGTTCAGGGTTTCAGGGTTCAAGGTTTCAGGGTTCAGGGTTCAGGGTTCAGGGTTAGGGTTTCAGGGTTAGGGTTTCAGGGTTCAGGGTTCAGGGTTCAGGGTTCAGGTTTCAGGGTTCCAGGGTTTCAGGGTTCCGGGTTCCAGGGTTCAGGGTTCAGGGTTCAGGGTTCAGGGTTCTCTAGGGTTCAGGGTTCAGGGTTTCAGGGTTCAGGGTTCCAGGTTTGGGTTTCAGGGTTCAGGGTTTGGGTTTCAGGGTTCAGGGTTCAGGGTTCTAGGGTTCAGGGTTCAGGGTTCAAGGGTTCAGGGTTTCAGGGTTCAGGGTTCAGGGTTTCAGGGTTCAGGGTTCAGGGTTTCAAGGGTTCAGGGTTCAGTGTTTCAGGGTTCAGGGGTTCGGGGTTCGGGGTTCGGGGTTTCGGGTTCGGGGTTCAGGTTTTCAGGGTTTCAGGGTTCAGGGTTTCAGGGTTCAGGGTTTCAGGGTTTCAGGGTTTCAGGGTTCGAGGTTCAGGGTTCAGGGTTTCAGGTTCAGGGTTCAGGGTTCAGGGTTTCGGGTTCAGGGTTCAGGGTTTCGGGGTTTCAGGGTTCAGGGTTCAAGGTTTCAGGGTTTCAGGGTTCAGGGTTCAGGGTTTCGGGTTCAGGGTTCAGGGTTTCAGGGTTCATGGTTCAGGGTTTCAGGGTTTCAGGGTTCAGGGGTTCAGGATTTCAGGGTTCAGGGTTCAGGTTTCAGGGTTTCAGGGTTCAGGGTTTCAGGGTTCAGGGTTCAGGGTTCAGGTTTCAGGTTTAAGGGTTTCAGGGTTCAAGGTTTCAGGGTTTGGGGTTCAGGGTTCAGGTTTCAGGGTTCAGGGTTTCGGGTTCAGGGTTCAGGGTTTCAGGGTTCAAGGTTCAGGGTTTCAGGGTTCAGGGTTTCAGGGTTTCGGGGTTTCAGGGTTTCAGGTTTCAGGGTTCAGGGTTTCGGGGTTCAGGGTTTCGGGTTCAGGGTTCAGGGTTCAGGGTTTCAGGGTTCAGGGTTCAGGGTTTCAGGGTTTCAGGGTTCAGGGTTGAGGGTTTCAGGGTTCAGGGTTCAGGGTTTCAGGGCTTCAGGGTTCAGGGTTCAGGGTTCAGGGTTTCAGGGTTGAGGGTTAAGGTTTCAGGGTTCAGGGTTTCAGTGTTCAAGGTTTCAGGGTTTGGGGTTCAGGGTTTGGGGTTCGGGTTCAGTGTTCGGGTTTCAGGGTTCAGGGCTTCAGGGTTCAGGGTTTCAGGGTTCGGGGTTCAGGTTCAGGTTTCAGGGTTCAGGGTTCAGGGTTCAGGGTTCCGGGTTCCAGGGTTCAGGGTTCCGGGTTCGGGGTTCAGGGTTCGGGGTTTAGGGTTCAGGGTTTCAGGGTTCAGGGTTTCAGGGTTCAGAGTTTCAGGGTTCAGGGTTCAGGGTTCCGGTTCAGCGTTCGGGTTTCAGGGTTCGGGGTTCAGGGTTCGGGGTTCAGCGTTTGGGGTTCAGCGTTCAGGGTTCGGGTTTTAGGGTTCGGGTTTCAGGGTTCGGGGTTTCAGGGTTCGGGTTCAGGGTTCGGGTTTCAGGGTTCAAGTTTCAGGGTTCAGGGTTTCAGGGTTCAGGGTTGAGGGTCCGGGGTTGAGGGTTGAGGGTTCGGGGTTCAGGGTTCAGGGTTCAGGGTTTCAGGGTTCAGGGTTCAGGGTTCAAGGTTCAAGGTTCAGGGTTCAGGGTTCAGGGTACAGGGTTCAGGGTTCGGGGTTCGGGGTTCGTGGCTCAGGGTTTCAGGGTTCAGGGTTTCAGGGTTCGGGGTTCGGGGTTCAGGGTTCGAGGTTTCAGGGTTTCAGGGTTCAGGGTTCAGGGTTCAGGGTTCAGGGTTTCAGGGTTCAGGGTTCAGGGTTTCAGGGTTTCAGGGTTCAGGGTTCAGGGTTTCAGGGTTCATGGTTCTAGGGGTTAGGGTTCAGGGTTTGGGTTTCAGGGTTCAGGGTTCAGGGTTTCAGGGTTCAGGGTTCAGGGTTCAGGGTTTCAGGGTTCTAGGGTTCAGGGTTTCAGGGTTCTAGGGTTCAGGGTTCAGGGTTTCAGGGTTCAGGGTTGAGGGTTTCAGGGTTTAGGGTTCAAGGTTTCAAGGGTTCAGGGTTTAGGGTTTCAGGGTTCAGGGGTTCGGGTTTCAAGGTTCAAGGGTTCGGGGTTCGGGGTTCAGGGTTCAGGGTTTCGGGTTCAGGGTTCAGGGTTCAGGGTTTCAGGGTTCAGGGTTTCGGGTTTCAGGGTTCAGGGTTCAGGGTTCAGGGTTCAGGGTTTCAGGGTTTAGGGTTCAGGGTTCAGGGTTCAGGGTTTCAGGGTTTCAGGGTTCAGGGTTCAGGGTTTCAGGGTTTCAGGGTTTCAGGGTTCAGGGTTTCAAGGTTCAGGGTTTCAGGGTTCAGGGTTCAGGTTCAGGGTCTAGGTTTCAGGGTTCAGGGTTTCAGGGTTCAGGGTTTCAGGGTTCGGGGTTCGGGTTTCAGGGTTCAGGGTTCAGGGTTCCAGGGTTCGGGGTTCCGGGTTCGAGGTTCAGGGTTCGGGGTTCAGGGTTCAGGGTTTCGGGGTTCAGAGTTTCAGGGTTCAGGGTTCAGGGTTCCGGTTCAGGGTTCGGGTTTCAGGGTTCGGGGTTCAGGGTTCGAGGTTCAGCGTTCGGGTTTCAGGGTTCAGCGTTCGGGTTTCAGGGTTCAGGGTTCAGGTTTCAGGGTTCGGGGTTTCAGGGTTCAGGGTTCAGGGTTCACGGTTTCAGGGTTCAGGGTTCAGGGTTCGGGGTTGAGGGTTCAGGGTTCAGGGTTTCAGGGTTCAGGGTTCAGGGTTTCAGGGTTCAGGGTTCTGGGTTCGGGGTTCAAGGTTCAGGGTTCAGGGTTCAGGGTTCAGGGTTCGGGGTTCGTGGCTTAGGGTTTCAGGGTTCAGGGTTTTAGGGTTCGGGGTTCGGGGTTTAGGGTTCGAGGTTTCAGGGTTCAGGGTTTAAGGGTTCGGGTTTCAGGGTTCAGGTTTCAGGGTTTCAGGGTTCCAGGGTTTCAGGCTTCAGGGTTTCAGGGTTCTGGGTTTCAGGGTTCAGGGTTTTGGGGTTCAGGGTTCCGGGGTTCAGGGTTCATGGTTTCAGGGGTCAGGGTTTCAGGGGTCAGGGTTTCAGAGTTCAGGGTTCAGGGTTCAGGGTTCAGGGTTCAGGGGTTAGGGTTTTAGGGGTTAGGGTTTTAGGGGTTTAGGGTTTCAGGGGTCAGGGTTTCAAGGTTCAGGGTTCAGGGTTTTAGGGTTCAGGGTTCAGGGTTCAGTGTTCAGCGGTGAGGGTTCAGGGTTCAGGGTTCAGGGTTCAGTGTTCAGCGGTGAGGGTTCAGGGTTTCAGGGTTCAGGGTTTCAGGGTTCAGGTTCCAGGGTTCAGGTTTCAGGGTTCAGGGTTTCAGGGTTCAGGGTTCAGGGTTCCAGGGTTGAAGGTTCCAGGTTCGGAGTTCAGGGTTCGGGGTTTCAGGGTTCGGGGTTCAGGGTTCCAGGGTTCACGGTTCCAGGGTTCACGGTTGTAGGGTTCAGGGTTTCAGGGTTCGTGGTTCAGGGTTCGGGTTTCAAGGTTCAGGGTTCAGGGTTCAGGGTTCGGGGTTCAGGGTTCGGGGTTTCAGGGTTCAGAGTTTCAGGGTTCAGGGTTCCGTGTTCAGGGTTCGGGGTTCAGGGTTCGGGGTTTCAGGGTTCAGAGTTTCAGGGTTCAGGGTTCAGGGTTCCGGTTCAGGGTTCGGGTTTCAGGGTTCGGGGTTGAGGGTTGAGGGTTCAGGGTTCGGGTTTCAGGGTTCAGGGTTCAGGTTTCAGGGTTCGGGTTTCAGGGTTCAGTGTTTCAGGGTTCCGGGTTTCAGGGTCCGGGTTCAGGGTTCGGGTTTCAGGGTTCAGGTTTCAGGGTTCAGGGTTTCAGGGTTCAGGGTTTCAGGGTTCAGGTTTTCGGGTTCGGGGTTCAGGGTTCGGGGTTCAGGGTTCAGGGTTTCAGGGTTCAGAGTTTCAGGGTTCAGGGTTTAGGGTTCCGGTTTAGGGTTCGGGTTTCAAGGTTCGGGGTTTAGGGTTCAGGGTTCAGGGTTCGGGTTTCAGGGTTCGGGTTTCAGGGTTCAGGGTTCGGGTTTCAGGGTTCGGGTTTCAGCGTTCCGGGTTTCAGGGTTCGAGGTTTCAGGGTTCGGGTTCAGGGTTCGGGTTTCAGGGTTCAGGTTTCAGGGTTCAGGGTTTCAGGGTTCAGGGTTTCAGGGTTCAGGGTTGAGGGTCGAGGGTTGAGGGTTGAGGATTGAGGGTTTAAGGGTTCAGTGTTCTTGGTTCGGGGTTCAAGGTTCAGGGTTCAGGGTTCGGGGTTCAGGGTTCGGGGTTCAGGGTTTCGGGGCTCAGGGGTTCGGGGTTCAGGGTTCGGGTTTCAGGGTTCAGGGTTTCAGGGTTCAGGGTTTCAGGGTTCGGGTTTCAGGGTCCAGGGTTCAGGGTTCCAGGGTTTCGGGTTCCGGGTTTCAGGGTTCAGGGGTTCAGGGTTCAGGGTTTCAGGGGTCAGGGTTTCAGGGGTCAGGGTTTCAGGGTTCAGGGTTCAGGGTTCAGGGTTTAGGGGTGAGGGTTTTAGGGGTTAGGGTTTTAGGGGTTTAGGGTTTTAGGGGTTAGGGTTCAGGGTTCAGGGTTCAGGGTTCAGGGTTCAGGGTTCAGGGTTCAGGGTTCAGGGTTTCAGGGTTCAGGGTTCAGGGTTCAGGGTTTCAGGGTTCAGGGTTTCAGGGTTCGGGTTCCAGGGTTCAGGGTTTCAGGGTTCAGGGTTTCAGGGTTCAGGGTTCAGGGTTCCAGGGTTCAGGGTTCCAGGGTTTGTGGTTTAGGGTTCGGGGTTCCAGGGTTCGGGGTTCAGGGTTCGGGGTTCAGGGTTCCAGGGTTCAGGGTTCAGGGTTCAGGGTTCCAGGGTTCAGGGTTCGGGGTTCGGGGTTCAGGTTTCAGGGTTCGGGGTTTCAGGGTTCAGGGTTTCAGGGTTCAGGGTTTCAAGGTTCGGTGTTTCAGGGTTCAGGGTTTCAGTGTTCAGGGTTCAGTGTTCAGGGTTCAGGGTTTCAGGGTTCAGGGTTCAGGGTTCAGGGTTCAGGGTTTCAGGGTTTCAGGGTTCGGGTTTCAGGGTTCGGGTTTCAGGGTTCAGTGTTCGGGGTTCAGGGTTTTAGGGTTCAGGGTTCAGGGTTCAGGGTTTCAGGGTTCAGGGTTCAGGGTTCCGGGTTTCAGGGTTCAGGGGTTCAGGGGTCAGGGGTTCAGGGGTCAGGGTTTCAGGGTTCAGGGTTTCAGGGTTCAGGGTTCAGGGGTCAGGGTTCAGGGGTTAGGGTTCAGGGGTTAGGGTTTTAGGGGTTTAGGGTTTTAGGGGTTAGGGTTCAGGTTCAGGGTTTCAGGGTTCAGGGTTCAGGTTTCAGGGGTTAGGGCTTTAGGGGTTAGGGTTTTGGGTTTTAGGGTTTAGGGTTTAGGGTTTTAGGGTTTAGGGTTTTAGGGTTTAGGGTTTTAGGGTTTTGGGTTTAGGGTTTTAGGGTTTAGGGTTTTAGGGTTTTGGGTTTAGGGTTTTGGGTTTAGGGTTTAGGGTTTTGGGTTTTGGGTTTAGGGTTTTAGGGTTTAGGGTTTTAGGGTTTAGGGGTTTTCGAAAGATCTGGTTCGGTGTTGTTTCCACAAGAACTGGTCCGGTGGGGTTTCCATAAATCTGGTCCGGTGGGGTTTCTGTAAAATCTGGTATAGTGCGGTTTCTGTAAAATCTGGTCCGGCGGGGTATCCTCAAAATCAAGTCTGGTGGGGTTTCCAGATAATTCAAGTCGATGGGGTTCCCGTAAAATTTAGGACGGGGGAGCTTGGCAAGTTGGGCCATCTCGACAACTCTGGAGACCGGGGGGACTTGGGTGAATGGGTGACCTGGCCCGAGGGACTTGTTCGACCTAAGGGGGCTTGGACGGCGCAGGGGTAAGCCAACATTTCAAAACATGGTCGGCGACATGCGCTGTTGGACGTCGTTAGCTAGTGCGGATGAGGCCTGTCCAGAGGTTGACTCGTGCCACTTCGCCAACGTCAGTGGGTGTCGTTGTTTAGGAAAGGGGGCGAGGCCCATTGTAAGGAATGCAATTGGGACAAGCTCTGGGGGATGTTGTTCGAGCCCCGTTTTGGGGAACGGGGTTGGGGCCCACTGTTGGGGAAGTCAACGGGGAAGGGTGTTTTGGCCCAGTGTCGGGGTGTGTCAAGGAGGAAAGGGGTTCGGGGCTCATGCTTAGCATTGGGGAATGTCGTCGGAGTGCGAGGTCGGGGCCTAATGTTGGGGAGCATCGTCAGTGAACGTGTTTCGGGGCGAGTGTTGGGGAAAGCCATTGCGGAGTGGAGTCGAGGCCTGCTGTTAGGGGACCCGGGGTTCTCATAAAATCTGGTCCGGTCGGGTTTCGTAAAATTTGGTACGGTGGGGTTTCCACAAAGCCTGGTCCGGTGGGGTTTTCATAAAATCTGGTCCGGTGGGGTTTCCACAAGAACTGGTCCGGTGGGGTTTCCGTAAAATCTGGTCTGGTGGGGTTTCCGTAAAATCTGGTCTGATGGGGTTTCCACAAAATCTGGTCTAGTGCGGTTTCTGTAAAATCTGGTCCGGCGGGGTATCCTCAAAATTAAGTCCGGTGGGGTTTCCAGATAATTCAATTGGATGGGGTTCCCATAAAATTCAGGACGGGGGGCTTGCTTGGCAAGTTGGGCCAACTCAACGACTCTGGAGACCGGGGGACTTGGGTAAATGGGTGACCTGGCCCGAGGGACTTGTTCGACCTAAGGGGGCTTGGACGGTCGAGGGGTAAGCCAACATTTCAAAAACATGGTCGGCGACATGCGCCGTTGGACGTTGTTAACTAGTGCACTGAGGCCTGTCCAGAGGTTGACTCGTACCACTTCGCCAATGTCAGTGGGCATCGTTGTTTAGGAAAGGGGGCGAGGCCCATTGTAGGGAACGTAATTGGGACAAGCTCTGGGGGATGTCGTTCGAGCCCAGTTTTGGGGAACGGGGTTGGGGCCCAGTGTTTGGGCTGAGTGTCGAAGTGTGTCAAGGAGGAATGGGGTTCGGGGTTCGTGCCTAGCAATGGGGAATGTCCTCGGCGAGCGAGGTCGGGGCCTAGTGTTGTGGAGTACCGTCGGGTAACGTGTTTCGGGGCCAGTGTTTATGAGTGGTGGGATTTTCCTCCAGTTAATTTAGGTGGGGTTCCTATAAATATTCAATCTGACGTGGTCGATAAGAAATTCAGCTTGATGGGGTTTCCGCAAATTTTTGTTTGGTAGTTTGCGGCAAGATTCAGTCCGGCGGGGTTTCCATAAATGTTAAGGTCGTGGGATGAGCTTCCAAAAAATTTCGGGTGGTGTTTCCTCAAGGATTGGTCTGGTGGGGTTTCTAAAATATTCGGTCCGTTGGGGTTTCTAGAAAATTACGTTTGGTGGGGTTTCTAGAAAATTTCATTCGACAGGTTTTCCAAAATATCCAGTCCGATGGGGTTTCCAGAAAATTCTGTCACGCCTCGTCCCATCCCGGCCGAGGCCTGCGACCGGGATAGGACGGGGCAGCCGTGATGGGACAGGGCGGCCGGGACGGGAAAGGACAGGACAGTGCGAGACAGGTGGACTGGGCAGGACGGAACGGGACGGGATGGTCGGGATGAGACGGGATGGCACGAGACAGGATGGGACGGGACGGGCCGGGTCGAGATGGGACAGGATGGGATGGGACGGGACGGGACAGGGCGAGGCGGGGCGAGACGGGACGGGGCGGGGCTGTCCGCTATCCCCTGTCCGATGTCCCCTGTCGCCTGTCCGTTGTCCCCTGTCGGCTGTCCCCTGTTGGCTGTCGGCTGTCCGCGGGACAGGATGGGACGGGGCAGTCGGAATGGGACAGGACGACCTGGATGGGACAGGGCGGACGGGACGGGAAAGGACAGGACAGTGCGAGACAGGCGGACGAGGCAGAACAGAACGGACGAGATGGTCGGGATGAGACGGGATGGGACGGGCCAGGCCGAGATGGGACGGGATGGGATGGGACGGGACGGGACGGGACGAGCGGGACAGTCGGAACAGTCGGGACGGGACCGGGCAGGACGGGACGGGGCGGCGGGGCGGGGCGGGGCGGGGCTGTCCGCTATCCTCTGTCCACCGTCCGCTGTCCCCTGTCCCCTGTCGGCTGTCCACTGTCCGCTATCCGCTGTCCATTGTCCATTGTCCGCTATCTGATATCCGATGTCCGCTGTCCACTGTCCATTGTCCCCTGTCCGTTATCCCACGTTCGCTGTCCATAACGCAATGTGAGGTGATTGCGAGCTCCGAGATCAAACCTTCCGTTGTGTAGCGTTCAGACTCATAATTACTATAGGGGGGTAGTTTTTGTTACGCCGCTGTCCGCTGTCCCCTATCCGCAGTTTGCCGTCCCCTGTTCGCCATCCGCTGTCCGCCGTCCGCCGTCCCCTGTTTGGTGTCCTCTATCCGCTGTCCCATGTCCGCTGTGGCATGTCCGCTGTCCTCTGTCTGCTGTCCTTTGTGGCCTGTTCGCCGTCCACTGTGGCTCGTCCGTTGTCCGTTGTCCGCCGTCCGCTGTCCCTCATCCGCTGTCCACCGTCCCCTGTCCACTGTACCATGTCCACTATCCCTTGTCCACCGTCCGCTGTGGCCTGTCCGCTGTCCGCCGTCCGCTGTCCCCTGTCTGTTCTCCCCTGTCCGTCGTCTGCTGTCCCCTGTCCCCTTTCTGCCGTCCGCTATCCCCTGTCCGCCTTCCCCTGTCCGCTGTGGCCTGTCCGCTGTCCGCAGTCTGCTGTCCCCTGTCCGCCGTCCGCTGTTCGCTGTCCCCTTTCCGCCGTCCGCTGTCCCCTATCTGCTATCCGCTGTCCGCCGTCCGCTGTCCCCTGTCCGCCGTCCGCCGTCCGCCGTCCGCTGTCCCCTGTCCGCCGTCCCCTGTCCGCTGTCCGCTGTCCGCCGTCCGCTGTCCCCTGTCCGCCGTCCGCCGTCCCCTGTCCCCTGTCCGCCGTCCGCTGTGCCCTGTCCGCTGTCCGCTGTCCGCCGTCCGCCGTCCCCTGTCCCCTTTCTGCCGTCCGCTGTCCCCTGTCCACCGTCCGCTGTCCCCTGTCCGCCGTCCGCTGTCCCCTGTCCGCTGTGCCCTGTCCGCCGTCCGCTGTGGCCCGTCCGCTATGGCCTGTCCGCTGTGGCCCGTCCGCTATGGCCTGTCCGCTGTCCCCTTTCCGCCGTCCGCCGTCCGCTGTCCCCTATCCGCTGTCCGCCGTCCGCCGTCCCCTGTCCGCCGTCCGCCGTCCCCTGTCCAGAATGTGAGGTGATTGCGAGCTCCGAGCTCAACCTTCCATTGTGCTGCGTTCAGACTTATAACTACTATAGGGGGGTGGTGTTCATGAGGGTGCCGAGTCCATGTGCGGAAATTCGAGTTTGCATTCCAATGCAGGAAATCCGAGTTGCATTGCAATGCAGGATATCCGGGCTGTTTCTGGGCGAGCTGATTCCGGCCGAAGAGAGAGATGACGGAAAGTGAGGTAGTTGCGATCTCCGAGCTCAACCTTCCGTTGTGCTGCGTTCAGACTTATAACTACTATAGGGGGGCGGTGTTCATGAGGGTGCCGAGTCCATGTGCGGAAATCCGAGTTTGCATTGCAATGCAGGATATCCGGGCTGTTTCTGGGCGAGCTGATTCCAGCCGAAGAGAGAGATGACGGAAAGTGAGGTAGTTGCGATCTCCGAGCTCAACCTTCCGTTGTGCTGCGTTCAGACTTATAACTACTATAGGGGGGGCGGTGTTCATGAGGGTGCCGAGTCCATGTGCGGAAATCCGAGTTTGCATTGCAATGCAGGAAATCCGAGTGGCATTGCAATGCAGGATATCCGGGCTGTTTCTGGGCGAGCTGATTCCGGCCGAAGAGAGAGATGACGGAAAGTGAGGTAGTTGCGATCTCCGAGCTCAACCTTCCGTTGTGCTGCGTTCAGACTTATAACTACTATAGGGGGGCGGTGTTCATGAGGGTGCCGAGTCCATGTGCGGAAATCCGAGTTTGCATTGCAATGCAGGATATCCGGGCTGTTTCTGGGCGAGCTGATTCCAGCCGAAGAGAGAGATGACGGAAAGTGAGGTAGTTGCGATCTCCGAGCTCAACCTTCCGTTGTGCTGCGTTCAGACTTATAACTACTATAGGGGGGGCGGTGTTCATGAGGGTGCCGAGTCCATGTGCGGAAATCCGAGTTTGCATTGCAATGCAGGAAATCCGAGTGGCATTGCAATGCAGGATATCCGGGCTGTTTCTAGGCGAGCTGATTCCGGCCGAAGAGAGAGATGACGGAAAGTGAGGTAATTGCGAGCTCCGAGCTCAACCTTCCGTTGTGCTGCGTTCAGACTTATAACTACTATAGGGGGGGCGGTGTTCATGAGGGTGCCGAGTCCATGTGCGGAAATCCGAGTTTGCATTGCAATGCAGGAAATCCGAGTTGCATTGCAATGCAGGATATCCGGGCTGTTTTTGGGCGAGCTGATTCAGGGCCGAAGAGAGAGATGACGGAAAGTGAGGTAATTGCGAGCTCCGAGCTCAACCTTCCGTTGTGCTGCGTTCAGACTTATAACTACTATAGGGGGGTGGTGTTCGTGAGGGTGCCGAGTCCATGTGCGGAAATCCGAGTTGCATTGCAATGCAGGATATCCGGGCTATTTCTGGGCGAGCTGATTCTATCCGGGCTATTTCTGGGCGAGCTGATTCTATCCGGGCTATTTCTGGGCGACCTGATTCTATCCGGGATGTTTCTGGGCGACCTGATTCTATCCGGGATGTTTCTGGGCAAGCTGATTCTATCCGGGATGTTTCTGGGCGAGCTGATTCTATCCGGCCGAAGAGAGAGATGACGGAAAGTGAGGTAATTGCGAACTCTCGACTCAGCCTTCCGTTGTGCCGCGTTCAGACTTATAACTACTATGGGGGAAGGTGTTTGGGCATTTCATGGCCTGGGGTAAGTCGCAGTGAGCAAGTCGGGTTAGACATGGCGAGCTGCGCACCGGCAAACATCCGGGATATTTGCTGATCGGGTTCTAAGCTGGACGCTGGCATTTCCTCCGGGATAGCGCTGAGTTAGCCGAGTTGTGAGGTGATTGCGAAGACGGAAAGTGAGGTAATTGCGAACACTCGACT
Source organism: Cunninghamia lanceolata (assembly GCA_027924645.1). NCBI lineage: Eukaryota > Viridiplantae > Streptophyta > Pinopsida > Cupressales > Cupressaceae > Cunninghamia > Cunninghamia lanceolata. The sequence goes on from BSBN01001651.1 coordinate 126,176, forward strand.
CAGCCTTCCGTTGTGCCGCGTTCAGACTTATAACTACTGTAAGGGGCTGCTTTCAAAGACTTAGCGCTTGGTGCGTTGGTCGGCCCAGAACTGGCGCGTAGGAGATCCGGGTTCATGCATGCCGGAATTCCGAGTTACTTCTGTGGTTGAAAGTTGTTCCTGCAGTCGGCAAGTTTGTTGGCGGGCTGCAAAATGGTTAAGTCATGGCGAGTTGGTAATCGGCGAGCTGTGCAAATGCACCGGGTTGTTTTTTGGTGCAATTCGTCAAGGGTGGCGGCCTGGGGAAGTCGCAGTGAGCAAGTCGGGTTGACAGGCGAGCAGCGCACGGGTAGTTTTCTGATCGGGTTCTGCGAAAAACGCACCGGTAGTTTTCGGGTAGTTTTCGGGTAGTTTTTTGAGTTGGCCGAGTTGGCCGAGCTCGCACCGAAGCCGGAAGCCGGGTTGTTTACAGATGACGGAAAGTGAGTTGATTGCGGGATATTTTCTCAGCCTTCCGTTGTGCCGCGTTCAGACTTATAACTACTATGGGGGAAGGTGTTTGGTTGGGCATTTCATGGCGGTGTCCACGCCGACCCCCCCGCGTGCCCCCGTAGGATGGAACCATGTTCTGTGCCAAGGTATACGAGCTGTTTACGAATGGGCAAGTCCCATGAGGGTAGAGCTCGGGCTCCTTGGTGCAGGATAATGTGATTGCTACGGGGACATGCGGAAGCGACCCAAAATCTATGCCGAGGCTCTGTGGGCATCACAGTTGGAACGGAATCGTCATTGGATGCACGCTCGGAACGGTCCCTTTACATTCCAATTCCGTGCCCTGATACTGGGATACCTCGGTAGCGTCCGTCTAGCCTCTGGGTTGCTTTAGATGGTTGCGAGATGCCATGCGGGAGGCCGAATAGAGAGATGACGGAAAGTGAGGTAATTGCGAACTCTCGACTTGCTCACTGCGGCCTGGGGAAGTCGCAGTGAGCAAGTCGGGTTGACAGGCGAGCAGCGCACGGGTAGTTTTCTGATCGGGTTCTGTGAAAAACGCACCGGTAGTTTTCGGGTAGTTTTCGGGTAGTTTTTTGAGTCGGCCGAGTTGGTCGAGCTCGCACCGAAGCCGGAAGCCGGGTTGTTTACAGATGACGGAAAGTGAGTTGATTGCGGGATATTTTCTCAGCCTTCCGTTGTGCCGCGTTCAGACTTATAACTACTATGGGGGAAGGTGTTTGGTTGGGCATTTCATGGCGGTGTCCACGCCGACCCCCCCGCGTGCCCCCGTAGGATGGAACCATGTTCTGTGCCAAGGTATACGAGCTGTTTACGAATGGGCAAGTCCCATGAGGGTAGAGCTCGGGCTCCTTGGTGCGGGATAATGTGATTGCTACGGGGACATGCGGAAGCGACCCAAAATCTATGCCGAGGCTCTGTGGGCATCACAGTTGGAACGGAATCGTCATTGGATGCACGCTCGGAACGGTCCCTTTAACATTACATTCCAATGCCGTGACCTGATACTGGGATACCTCGGTAGCGTCCGTCTAGCCTCTGGGTTGCTTCAGATGGTTGCGAGATGCCATGCGGGAGGCCGAATAGAGAGATGACGGAAAGTGAGGTAATTGCGAACTCTCGACTTGCTCACTGCGGCCTGGGGAAGTCGCAGTGAGCAAGTCGGGTTGACAGGCGAGCAGCGCACGGGTAGTTTTCTGATCGGGTTCTGTGAAAAACGCACCGGTAGTTTTCGGGTAGTTTTCGGGTAGTTTTTTGAGTCGGCCGAGTTGGTCGAGCTCGCACCGAAGCCGGAAGCCGGGTTGTTTACAGATGACGGAAAGTGAGTTGATTGCGGGATATTTTCTCAGCCTTCCGTTGTGCCGCGTTCAGACTTATGACTACTATGGGGGAAGGTGTTTGGTTGGGCATTTCATGGCGGTGTCCAGGCCGACCCCCCCGCGTGCCCCCGTAGGATGGAACCATGTTCTGTGCCAAGGTATACGAGCTGTTTACGAATGGGCAAGTCCCATGAGGGTAGAGCTCGGGCTCCTTGGTGCGGGATAATGTGATTGCTACGGGGGACATGCGGAAGCGACCCAAAATCTATGCCGAGGCTCTGTGGGCATCACAGTTGGAACGGAATCGTCATTGGATGCACGCTCGGAACGGTCCCTTTAACATTCCAATGCCGTGACCTGATACTGGGATACCTCGGTAGCGTCCGTCTAGCTTCTGGGTTGCTTCAGATGGTTGCGAGATGCCATGCGGGAATCCGAATAGAGAGATGACGCAAAGTGAGGTAATTGCGAACTCTCGACTCAGCCTTCCGTTGTGCCGCGTTCAGACTTATAACTACTATGGGGGAAGGTGTTTGGTTGGGCATTTCATGGCGGTGTCCAGGCCGACCCCCCCGCGTGCCCCCGTAGGATGGAACCATGTTCTGTGCCAAGGTATACGAGCTGTTTACGAATGGGCAAGTCCCATGAGGGTAGAGCTCGGGCTCCTTGGTGCGGGATAATGTGATTGCTACGGGGACATGCGGAAGCGACCCAAAATCTATGCCGAGGCTCTGTGGGCATCACAGTTGGAACGGAATCGTCATTGGATGCACGCTCGGAACGGTCCCTTTAACATTCCAATGCCGTGACCTGATACTGGGATACCTCGGTAGCGTCTGTATAGCCTCTGGGTTGCTTCAGATGGTTGCGAGATGCCATGCGGGAGGCCGAATAGAGAGATGACGCAAAGTGAGGTAATTGCGAACTCTCGACTCAGCCTTCCGTTGTGCCGCGTTCAGACTTATAACTACTATGGGGGAAGGTGTTTGGTTGGGCATTTCATGGCGGTGTCCAGGCCGACCCCCCCGCGCGCCCCCGTAGGATGGAACCATGTTCTGTGCCAAGGTATACGAGCTGTTTACGAATGGGCAAGTCCCATGAGGGTAGAGCTCGGGCTCCTTGGTGCGGGATAATGTGATTGCTACGGGGACATGCGGAAGCGACCCAAAATCTATGCCGAGGCTCTGTGGGCATCACAGTTGGAACGGAATCGTCATTGGATGCACGCTCGGAACGGTCCCTTTAACATTCCAATGCCGTGACCTGATACTGGGATACCTCGGTAGCGTCTGTATAGCCTCTGGGTTGCTTCAGATGGTTGCGAGATGCCATGCGGGAGGCCGAACAGAGAGATGACGCAAAGTGAGGTAATTGCGAACTCTCGACTCAGCCTTCCGTTGTGCCGCGTTCAGACTTATAACTACTATGGGGGAAGGCGTTTGGTTGGGCATTTCATGGCGGTGTCCAGGCCGACCCCCCCGCGCGCCCCCGTAGGATGGAACCATGTTCTGTGCCAAGGTATACGAGCTGTTTACGAATGGGCAAGTCCCATGAGGGTAGAGCTCGGGCTCCTTGGTGCCGGATAATGTGATTGCTACGGGGACATGCGGAAGCGACCCAAAATCTATGCCGAGGCTCTGTGGGCATCACAGTTGGAACGGAATCGTCATTGGATGCACGCTCGGAACGGTCCCTTTAACATTCCAATGCCGTGACCTGATACTGGGATACCTCGGTAGCGTCTGTATAGCCTCTGGGTTGCTTCAGATGGTTGCGAGATGCCATGCGGGATGCCGAATAGAGAGATGACGCAAAGTGAGGTAATTGCGAACTCTCGACTCAGCCTTCCGTTGTGCCGCGTTCAGACTTATAACTACTATGGGGGAAGTTGTTTGGTTGGGCATTTCATGGCGGTGTCCAGGCCGACCCCCCCGCGCGCCCCCGTAGGATGGAACCATGTTCTGTGCCAAGGTATACGAGCTATTTACGAATGGGCAAGTCCCATGAGGGTAGAGCTCGGGCTCCTTGGTGCGGGATAATGTGATTGCTACGGGGACATGCGGAAGCGACCCAAAATCTATGCCGAGGCTCTGTGGGCATCACAGTTGGAACGGAATCGTCATTGGATGCACGCTCGGAACGGTCCCTTTAACATTCCAATGCCGTGACCTGATACTGGGATATACCTCGGTAGCGTCTGTATAGCCTCTGGGTTGCTTCAGATGGTTGCGAGATGCCATGCGGGAGGCCGAATAGAGAGATGACGCAAAGTGAGGTAATTGCGAACTCTCGACTCAGCCTTCCGTTGTGCCGCGTTCAGACTTATAACTACTATGGGGGAAGGCGTTTGGTTGGGCATTTCATGGCGGTGTCCAGGCCGACCCCCCCGCGCGCCCCCGTAGGATGGAACCATGTTCTGTGCCAAGGTATACGAGCTGTTTACGAATGGGCAAGTCCCATGAGGGTAGAGCTCGGGCTCCTTGGTGCGGGATAATGTGATTGCTACGGGGACATGCGGAAGCGACCCAAAATCTATGCCGAGGCTCTGTGGGCATCACAGTTGGAACGGAATCGTCATTGGATGCACGCTCGGAACGGTCCCTTTAACATTCCAATGCCGTGACCTGATACTGTGATACCTCGGTAGCGTCCGTCTAGCTTCTGGGTTGCTTCAGATGGTTGCGAGATGCCATGCGGGAGGCCGAATAGAGAGATGACGCAAAGTGAGGTAATTGCGAACTCTCGACTCAGCCTTCCGTTGTGCCGCGTTCAGACTTATAACTACTATGGGGGAAGGTGTTTGGTTGGGCATTTCATGGCGGTGTCCATGCCGACCCCCCCGCGTGCCCCCGTAGGATGGAACCATGTTCTGTGCCAAGGTATACGAGCTGTTTACGAATGGGCAAGTCCCATGAGGGTAGAGCTCGGGCTCCTTGGTGCGGGACAATGTGATTGCTACCGGGACATGCGGAAGCGACCCAAAATCTATGCCGAGGCTCTGTGGGCATCACAGTTGGAACGGAATCGTCATTGGATGCACGCTCGGAACGGTCCCTTTAACATTCCAATGCCGTGACCTGATACTGGGATACCTCGGTAGCGTCTGTATAGCCTCTGGGTTGCTTCAGATGGTTGCGAGATGCCATGCGGGAGGCCGAATAGAGAGATGACGCAAAGTGAGGTAATTGCGAACTCTCGACTCAGCCTTCCGTTGTGCCGCGTTCAGACTTATAACTACTATGGGGGAAGGTGTTTGGTTGGGCATTTCATGGCGGTGTCCAGGCCGACCCCCCCGCGTGCCCCCGTAGGATGGAACCATGTTCTGTGCCAAGGTATACGAGCTGTTTACGAATGGGCAAGTCCCATGAGGGTAGAGCTCGGGCTCCTTGGTGCGGGATAATGTGATTGCTACGGGGACATGCGGAAGCGACCCAGATGCTATGCCGAGGCTCTGTGGGTATCACAGTTGGAACGGAATCGTCATTGGATGCACGCTTGGAACGGTCCCTTCAACATTCCAATGCCGTGACATTCCAATGCCGTGACCTGATACTGGGATACCTCGGTAGCGTCCGTCTAGGTTTCTGGGTTGCTTTAGATGGTTGCGAGATGCCATGCGGAAGGCGGAAGAGGGATATCTCGACCTGGCCTACCGTTGTCCCGAAGAGATCTCGATTGGCAGTTGATGGCCTGCCAAACGCGGAAGCCACTCGGATCGGGACACCCAGTTGCTATGCGGAGGCTTTGTGCGCATCACAGTTGGAACGGAATCGGCATTGGACGCACGCTCGGAACGGTCCCTTTATAATCCAATGTCGTGCCTCGTTCCTGCGATGCCTCTGGAGCCTTCGTCTAGCTCTTGGGTCGCTCGAGACAGTGGCCAAAAAGAGCCATTTTCGGTGGAATGACAATTGGCATTGCCAATTGTCACCCCCGCGCGTGCATCCATTCTATGATTGGGGCATATGCAAAACTCGGCGGCTGAATGGACTCGGACTGGGACACCCAGTTGCTATGCGGAGGCTCTGTGGGCATCACAGTTGGAATGGAATCGGCATTGGATGCACGCTCGGAACGGTCCCTTTACAATCCAATGCAGTGACCTGATACTGGGATACCTCGTGCGCCTGCGTCTAGCTCTTGGGTCGCTCGGGAGAAGTTCTGGGGTATGACGCTTGGCATTTGGTGGCGTGCCTATGCTGACCCCGCGCCGCGTGCCCCCTCACATGGTCCATGTCCTGTGCCAAGGCATTCGTGCGGCCCTTCGAACGGCCAGTCCCAGGAGGGGACAGCTCGGGCTCCTTGGTGCGGCACATCATTCATGCGGTGGGAGCTTTGCGGAAGCGCGACTCGGATCTGGACACCCAGTTGCTATGCGGAGGCTTTGTAGGCATCACAGTTGTAACGGAATCGGCATTGGACGCACGCTCGGAACGGTCCCTTTACAATCCAATGCAGTGACCTGATACTGGGATGCCTCGTGAGCCTGCGTCTAGCTCTTGGGTCGCTCGAGACAGTCGCGAAAAAGCCACTTTCGGGGGAACGACTGTTGGCATTGCCAATTGCCACCCCCGCGCGTGCTTCCATTCTATGATTGGGGCATATGCAAAACTCGGCGGTTGAATGGACTCGGACACCCAGTTGCTATGCGGAGGCTCTGTGGGCATCACAGTTGAAAGGGAATCGGCATTGGATGCACGCTCGGAACGGTCCCTTTACAATCCAATGCAGTGACCTGATACTGGGATACCTGGTGAGCCTGCGTCTACCTCTTGGGTCGCTCGGGACAAGTTCTGGGGTATGACGCTTGGCATTCGGTGGCGTGCCAAAGCTGACCCCCCGCCGCGTGCTCCCTCTCATGATCCATGTCGTGTGCCAAGGCATTCTTGCGGCCTTTCGAATGGCCAGTCCCAGGAGGGGACAGCTCGGGCTCCTTGGTGCAGCACATCTTTCATGCGATGGGAGCTTTGCGGAATTGCGACTCGGATCGGGACACACCCAGTTGCTATGCGGAGGCTTTGTTGGCATCACAGTTGTAACGGAATCGGCATTGGACGCACGCTCGGAACGGTCCCTTTACAATCCAATGCAGTGACCTGATACTGGGATACCTCGTGAGCCTGCTTCTAGCTCTTGGGTCGCTCGAGACAGTCGCGAAAAAGCCACTTTCGGGGGAACGACTGTTGGCATTGCCAATGGCGACCCCCGCGCGTGCTTCCATTCTATGATTGGGGCATATGCAAAACTCGGCGGTTGAATGGACTAGGACTCGGACACCCGGTTGCTATGCGGAGGCTCTGTGGGCATCACAGTTTTCACGGAATCGGCATTGGATGCACGCTCGGCACGGTCCCTTTACAATCCAATGCAGTGACCCGATACTGGGATACCTTGTGAGCCTGCGTCTACCTCCTGGGTCGCTCGGGACAAGTTCTGGGGTATGACGCTTGGCATTCGGTGGCGTGCCAAAGCTGACCCCCAGCCGCGTGCCCCCTCGCATGATCCATGTCGTGTGCCAAGGCATTCTTGCGGCCTTTCGAACGGCCAGTCCCAGGAGGGGACAGCTCGGGCTCCTTGGTGCAGCACATCTTTCATGCGATGGGAGCTTTGTGGAAGCGACTCGGATCGGGACACCCAGTTGCTATGCGGAGGCTTTGTTGGCATCACAGTTGTAACGGAATCGGCATTGGACGCACGCTCGGAACGGTCCCTTTACAATCCAATGCAGTGACCTGATACTGGGATGCCTCGTGAGCCTGCGTCTAGCTCTTGGGTCGCTCGAGACAGTCGCGAAAAAGCCACTTTCGGGGGAACGACTGTTGGCATTGCCAATGGCCACCCCCGCGCGTGCTTCCATTCTATGATTGGGGCATATGCAAAACTCGGCGGTTGAATGGACTAGGACTCGGACACCCGGTTGCTATGCGGAGGCTCTGTGGGCATCACAGTTTTCACGGAATCGGCATTGGATGCACGCTCGGAACGGTCCCTTTACAATCCAATGCAGTGACCTGATACTGGGATACCTTGTGAGCCTGCGTCTACCTCCTGGGTCGCTCGGGACAAGTTCTGGGGTATGACGCTTGGCATTCGGTGGCGTGCCAAAGCTGACCCCCAGCCGCGTGCCCCCTCGCATGATCCATGTCGTGTGCCAAGGCATTCTTGCGGCCTTTCGAACGGCCAGTCCCAGGAGGGGACAGCTCGGGCTCCTTGGTGCAGCACATCTTTCATGCGATGGGAGCTTTGCGGAAGCGCGACTCAGATCTGGACGCCCAGTTGTTATGCGGAGGCTTTGTTGGCATCACAGTTGTAACGGAATCGGCATTGGACGCACGCTCGGAACGGTCCCTTTACAATCCAATGCAGTGACTTGATACTGCGATGCCTCGTGAGCTTGCGTCTAGCTCTTGGGTTGCTCGAGACGGTCGCGAAAAAGCCACCTTCGGGGGAACGACTGTTGGCATTGCCAATTGCCACCCCCGCGCGTGCTTCCATTCTATGATTGGGGCATATGCAAAACTCGGCGGTTGAATGGACTCGGACACCCAGTTGCTATGCGGAGGCTCTGTGGGCATCACAGTTGAAAGGGAATCGGCATTGGATGCACGCTCGGAACGGTCCCTTTACAATCCAATGCAGTGACCTGATACTGGGATAGCTGGTGAGCCTGCGTCTACCTCTTGGGTCGCTCGGGACAAGTTCTGGGGTATGACGCTTGGCATTCGGTGGCGTGCCAAAGCTGACCCCCCGCCGCGTGCCCCCTCTCATGATCCATGTCGTGTGCCAAGGCATTCTTGCGGCCTTTCGAACGGCCAGTCCCAGGAGGGGACAGCTCGGGCTCCTTGGTGCAGCACATCTTTCATGCGATGGGAGCTTTGCGGAAGCGCGACTCGGATCTGGACGCCCAGTTGTTATGCGGAGGCTTTGTTGGCATCACAGTTGTAACGGAATCGGCATTGGACGCACGCTCGGAACGGTCCCTTTACAATCCAATGCAGTGACCTGATACTGCGATGCCTCGTGAGCCTGCGTCTAGCTCTTGCGTTGCTCGAGACAGTCGCGAAAAAGCCACTTTCGGGGGGACGACTGTTGGCATTGCCAATTGCCACCCCCGCGCGTGCTTCCATTCTATGATTGGGGCATATGCAAAACTCGGCGGTTGAATGGACTCGGACACCCAGTTGCTATGCGGAGGCTCTGTGGGCATCACAGTTTGAAAGGGAATCGGCATTTGGATGCACGCTCGGAACGGTCCCTTTACAATCCAATGCAGTGACCTGATACTGGGATACCTCGTGAGCCTGCGTCTAGCTCTTGGGTCGCTCGGGACAAGTTCTGGGGTATGACGCTTGGCATTCGGTGGCGTGCCAAAGCTGACCCCCCGCCGCGTGCCCCCTCTCATGATCCATGTTGTGTGCCAAGGCATTCTTGCGGCCTTTCGAACGGCCAGTCCCAGTCCCAGGAGGGGACAGCTCGGGCTCCTTGGTGCAGCACATCTTTCATGCGATGGGAGCTTTGCGGAATTGCGACTCGGATCGGGACACCCAGTTTTTATGCGGAGGCTTTGTTGGCATCACAGTTGTAACGGAATCGGCATTGGACGCACGCTCGGAACGGTCCCTTTACAATCCAATGCAGTGACCTTATACTGGGATACCTCGTGAGCCTGCGTCTAGCTCTTGGGTCGCTCGAGACAGTTGCGAAAAAGCCACTTTCGGGGGAACGACTGTTGGCATTGCCAATTGCCACCCCCGCGCGTGCTTCCTTTCTATGATTGGGGCATATGCAAAACTCGGCGGTTGAATGGACTCCGACACCCAGTCGCTATGCGGAGGCTCTGTGGGCATCACAGTTTTTACGGAATCGGCATTTGGATGCACGCTCGGAACGGTCCCCCTTTATAAAATCCATTTCCTTGTCCCGTTACTGTGATACCTCTGTAGCCTACGTCTAGCTCTTGGGTCGCTCGGCAAGGTCGTGCAAATTCGGTGTACGCTGCGGGAAGTATGGATACGGCGAGTCTCCGACTAGGAGGACAGTTTCTCTGCGAAGAGTGGCATGATGGTTGATGAGGCAATTCGATTCAGTCCCAAGCTTTGGCCTCGGGCCACTGTGAGGGCTGTCGATTCTCTCTTTCCAACTCGTCTCCACCCAGTAACAGACTTGACAACAGGTAATCGGTCTCATTCTCGATTGTTCCTGGAGGTAGTCTTCGGAACTTTTGGAATTGACCTCTCACTTCATCTCCTCTCTGTGTGAGGAGTAGTGTGCTTGTGCCGTTTCCTTGGTGGCATTCACGTCGCAAATATTGTGGAGGGAGAGTCTCCGCAGCTGCCCTGCCCTCGGGGGCAATCGGTGGGCTCTCATCTCCGTATTCGGTTGACATTCGCCATGCACGTAGGTCGCAGAATAATTTGCGAGTCTATTGGTGTTTGGCGCTTGTCCACGAATGATGCGTTGGTCCCGAAGTGCATGTTACTAGCATTTTCTGCCATTGTCTCGGATCTTTGGCACGTCCATTCCTTGCAATCGAACTTCTCGGAGCCATCTATGAGTTTGAGAGGGGTGGGCAGGGTTCGACACCTCCGTCGTTGCGTGCTTCTTCTTCCCGAGATCTTTTGACTGAGCCATGTCAGTGCTCGAGCCAAACGACTCGGGGTGGGGGGCGACGTTACACGGCGGAGTTGTCCGCGGCAAGTTTTTTCGGTCTCGGTGCCCCATTTGAAACCCTCGAGCACATCGACGACACGGTCTCGCCCTTTGGTTGCGGCCTCGGCATACATCTTGCGAGTGCTCTTCACGAAGCATTTCGATGTCCCCCGGAGGTTGCCTTGAAACTTGGTCGCACAGCGGTTCGGGTCGTCGTATAGATGCTTTGCATCATACGTTTCCCCACCGTGTGGCGATACGAAATGCTTTCGAGCAGGGGCTCACAAGAGGACGGATCCGCGGAATTGGCACGGGCGTGTTCGTCGATTGTGTGCGAGTGCTAAATAACGGTGTGTTGTCGGTATCTTCGTCCCTGAGAATGCGGTCCTTCGAGGCAGGGTGTTTTATGTTGGTCGAGCCGGTCTTGTCTGTGTGCGGTGCGCCACTCCAAGTGCGTAGGGGGCATATGCCTGGGAAATGGATGTCCTTGAGTGGCCTTACTCGGTCGCGTGCACGGCGCATTGTCTCACAGCATTACCGTCGCGAGCAGGGGCGGCCTGGAGATGTCGGGTAAAGGGTTCCGTACGGGATGTTCTTCCCAGGTTCCTGTGAACCGAGGCTCCTTGTCGTCACGCTCCGGCCTTCGTAGAATCGTCTGTCACGGGCGGCCTCTTTCGTCAGGGACGACGATGCGCCGGGCCATGTGCCTCGATGAAAAGAGTTTATGCTTGTCGAGATGTGATTTGTTTGTGTGGTGCGTGCCACTCCATGTGCGTAGGGGGCATATGCCTGGGAAATGGATGCCCTCGAGCGGCCTTATAATAGAGGTGGCCGCGTGCACGGCTCGTTCTGCACATGCAAGCAC
>BSBN01001651.1:147500-155347 GCA_027924645.1 Cunninghamia lanceolata
CCCCGCCCCGTCCCGCCCCGTCCCCGTCCGGTGGGGTTTCTGGAAAATTAAGAGCGGTGGGGGTTCTAGAAAATTAGGACTTGTGGGGTTTCTAGAAAATTAGGACTGGTGGGGTTTCCGCCTATTCGTGGGGGTTTCTAGAAAATTAGGAGCGGTGGGGTTTCTGCCTATCCGGTGGGGTTTCTCGAAAAGTAGGACCGGTGGGGTTTCTCGTCCCGCCGTCGCCGCGCCCCACCCCGACAGCACCGCCCCGCCCGTCCCGACTTGGGGCGACCCTGGGCACCCCAAAGAATCCGTCCCGCCCCGCCCCGGCAACCCTGTCCCGTCCCGACTTGGGTCGCGACGACTCGCCCCCGCAAAGAATCTGTCGCGCCCCGCCCCGCCCCGTCCCGCCTCGTCCGACTTGGCACCCCCAGAGAATCCGTCCCGCCGCGCCCCGTCCCGACTTGGGTCGCGGCGACTTGGCCCCCCCAAAGAATCTGTCGTGCCCCGTCGCGTCCCGCCCCGCCCCGCGCCGCCCGCCCCGCCCCGCACCTGCAAACCCGTCCCGCCCCGCCCCGTCCCGACTTGGGCGAGTTGGCGAGTTGGTCCCCCCGAAGAATCCGTCCGCGTCCGCGGTCCCCGTCCCTATATACCCGTCGCTGCCCCGCCCCGGCAACCCTGTCCTGTCCCGACTTGGGTCGGGGCGACTTGGCCCCCAAGAATCTGCCCCGCCCCCCAACCCCGTCCCGCACCGCTCCGTCTCGTCCCGCCCAGCACCGTCCCACCCCGCCCCACAAACCCCGTCCCGGCAGCCCCGTCCCGTCCCGACTTGGACGACCTTGGCACCCCAAAGAATCCGCCCCGTCCCGACTTGGGCGAGTTGGCGACTTGGCCCCCAAAAGAATCCGTCCCGCCCCATCCCCCACACCCCTGCAACCCCGTCCCGTCCCGCCCCGTCCCGACTTGGGCGAGTTGGCGACTTGCCCCCCCCCCCAAAGAATCCGCCCGTCCCGACTTGGGCGAGTTGGCGACTTGCCCCCCCAAAGAACCCGCCCCGCCCCGCCCCGCCCGCCGCGCCGCGCCGCGCCCCCACCCGTCCCCGTCCCCGTCCCGACTTGGGTCGCGGCGACTCGCCCCCCCAAAGAATCTGTCGCGTCCCGTCCCATCGCGTCCCGCCCTCTCCCGCCGCGCCCCGCCCTGCACCTGCAACCTCGTCCCGTCTCCGCCCCGCCCCTGCAACCCCGTCCCGACTTGGGCGAGTTGGCGACTTGGCCCCCCCGAAGAATCCGTTCCCGCCCCGCCCCGCCCCACACCACACCGCCCCACCCCACAACCCCGTCCCGTCCCGACTTGGGCGACTCGGCACCCCCAAAGAATCCGTCCCGCCCCGCCCCGGCAACCCTGTCCCGTCCGACTTGGGTCACGGCGACTCGCCCCCCGCAAAGAACCTGTCGCGCCCCGCTCCGTCCCGTCGCGTCCCGCCCCGCCCCGCACCTGCAACCCCGCCCCGTCCCGCCTCGTCCGACTTGGCACCCCAAAGAATCCGTCCCACCGCGCCCCGTCCCGACTTGGGTCGCGGCGACTTGGCACCCCAAAGAATCTGTCGTGCCCCATCGCGTCCCGCTCCGTCCCGTCGCGTTCCCGCCCCGCACCGCACCTGCAAACCCGTCCCGACTTGGGCGAGTTGGCGAGTTGGCCCCCCGAAGAATCCCGTCCGCGTCCCTGTCCCTATACCCGTCGCCGCCCCGGCAACCCTGTCTTGTCCCGACTTGGGCCGCGGCAGAGAATCCGCCCCGCCCCCCAACCCCGTCCCGCCCCGCCCCACAACCCCGTCCCGGCAAACCCGCCCCGCCCCGCCCCGTCCCGACTTGGGCGATTTGGCGACTTGGCCCCAAAAGAATCCATCCCGCCCCATCCCGCCACACCCCTGCAACCCCGTCCCGCCCCGTCCCGACTTGGGCGGGTTGGCGACTTGCCCCCCCAAAGAATCCGCCCAGCCCCGTCCCGCCGCGCCGCGCCCCCACCCGTCCCCGTCCCGACTTGGGTCGCGGCGAACTCGCCCCCCAAAGAATCTGTCGCGCCCCGCTCCGTCCCGACGCGTCCCGTCGCGTCCCGTCGCGTCGCGTCGCGCCCCGCCCCGCACCCGCAACCCCGCCTCGCACCTGCAACCTCGCCCCCCCTCTGCAACCCCGTCCCGACTTGGGCGAGTTGGCGACTTGGGTCGCGGCAACTTGGCCCCCCGAAGAATCCGTCCCGCCCCGCCCCGCCCCGTCACGTCCAGCCCCGTCGCCGTCCGGTGGGGTTTCTAGAAAATTAAGAGCGGTGGGGTTTCTAGAAAATTAGCACTGGTGGGGTTTCCGCCTATTCGGTGGGGTTTCTAGAAAATTAGGAGCGGTGGGGTTTCTGCCTATCCGGTGGGGTTTATCGAAAAGTAGGAGCGGTGGGGTTTCCGCCTGCCCCCGTCCCGACTTGGGCGACTTGGCACCCCAAAGAATCCGTCCCGCCGCGCCCCCGCCCCGGCAACCCTATCCCCGTCCCGACTTGGGTCGCGGCGACTTGGCCCCCCAAAGAATCCGTCGCGCCCCGTCGCGTCCCGCCCCGTCCCGCACCGGCAACCCCGTCCCGTCCCGTCTCGCACCGCCCGGCCCCTGCAACCCCGTCCCGTCTCGCCCCGCCCCTGCAACCCCGTCCCGACTTGGGCGAGTTGGGCGACTTGGGCCGCGGCAACTTGGCCCCCCGAAGAATCCGTCCCGCCCCGCCCCGCCCCGTCCGCCGTCCGGTGGGTTTCTAGAAAATTAGGACTGGTGGGGTTTCTAGAAAATTAGGAGCGGTGGGGTTTCTGCCTATCCGGTGGGGGTTTATTGAAAAGTAGGAGCGGCGGGGTTTCCGCCTACCCCGTCCCGACTTGGGCGACTTGGCACCCCAAAGAATCCGTCCCGCCGCGCCCTGCCCCGGCAACCTGTCCCATCCCGACTTGGGGTCGCGGCGACTTGGGCCCCCGAAAGAATCTGTCGCACCCCGCCCCGTCCCGTCGCGTCCCGTCCCGCCCCGCCCCGTCAGCGTCCCGCCCCGCCCCGCACCGCACCTGCAACCCCGTCGCGTCCCGCCCCGCCCCGCCGTCCCCACTTGGGCGGGTTGGCGACTTGGCCCCCGAAGAATCCATCCGCGTCCGCGTCCCTGTCCCTATACCCGTCGCCGCCCCGCCCCGCCGCGCCCTGCCCCGGCAACCCTGTCCCGTCCCGACTTGGGTCGCGGCGACTTGGCCCCCCAAAGAATCTGTCGCGCCCCGTCGCGGTCCCGCCCCGTCCCGCACCGTCCCGCCCTGCCCCGCACCTGCAACCCCGTCCCGTCCCGCCCCGCCCCGTCTCGCACCGCCCGGCCCCTGCGACCCCGTCCCGCCCCGCCCCGACTTGGGCGAGTTGCCGACTTGGGTCGCGGCAACTTGGCCCCCCCGAAGAATCCGTCCCGCCCCCGCCCCGCCCCGTCCCGCCCCGCACCCCGTCCCGTCCCGACTTGGACGACTTGGCACCCCAAAGAATCCGCCCCGTCCCGACTTGGGCGAGTGGCGACTTTGGCCCCCACAAGAATCCGTCCCGCCCCATCCCGCCACAACCCCTGCAACCCCGTCCCGACTTGGGCGAGTTGGCGACTTGCCCCCCCCCCCCCCAAAGAATCTGTCCCGTCCCGCCCGCCCCGCCCCGTCCCGCCGCGCCACGCCCCCACCCGTCCCCACCCTGCCAGTCCCGTCCCGACTTGGGGCGAATTGGTGACTTCGGCCGTGACGACTTGGCCACCCAAAGAATCCATCCCGTCCAGCGCCGCCCCGTCCCGTCCCGACTTGGGCGAGTTGGCGACTTCTTTTGCGGCGACTTGGCCCCCCGAATGAAACCATCTCGACCCGTCCCATCCACCCCAGACTGTCCCGTCCGTCCTGTCCACCCCTGGCTGCCCTGTCCGCCCCCCGACCACCCCGATTGTCCCGCTCGTCCCCGTCCCGACCACCTGTCCGCCCCGTCCTGTCCCGTCCCCGTCCCTGCGCTCGTGAATCCTTTTTTTTTTTTTTTCCAAAGTGCGGAGTGGGGTTTCCCCTTTGGCTCAGCCGCATTCCTTCCAAGTCTTGGGTGGGGTCGCCTGCGCTCGTGAATCCGCCCGGTGGGGTTTCTAGAAAATTAAGAGCGTGGGGTTTCCGCCTGTCCAGTGGGATTTCTAGAAAATTAGGAGTGGTGGGGGTTTCTAGAAAATTAGGAGCGGTGGGGTTTCCGCCTATCCGGTGGGGTTTCCGCCTGCCCCGCCCCGTCCTGGCTTGGGCGAGTTGGCGACTTGGCCACCCAAAGAATCGGTCACGCCCTGCTCCGTCGGGCCCCGTCTCGTCCCGCCCCGCCTCGTCCTGCCCCGCCCTGCCAACCCCGCCCCGTCTCGACTTGGGCGAGTTGGCAACTTGGCCCCCGCCCCGCCCCGCCCCGTCCCGTCTCGCCCCACCCCACCCCGTCCCCGTCCCGTCCGGGTGGGGTTTCTAGAAAATTAAGAGCGGAGGGGGTTTCTAGAAATTTAGGAGTGGGTGGGGTTTCTGCCTATTCGATGGGGTTTCTAGAAAATTAGGAGCGGTGGGGTTTCTGCCCGTCCGGTGGGGTTTCTAGAAAATTAGGAGCGGTGGGGTTTCCGCCTATCCGGTGGGGTTTCTCCGAAAAGTAGGAGCGGTGGGGTTTCCGCCTGCCCCGTCCCGTCCCGACTTGGCGAGTTGGCGACTTGGACCCCCAAAGAATCTGCCCCGCCCCGCCCCGCCCCGCCCCGGCAACGCCGTCCCGTCCAGCCCCGTCTCGACTTGGGCGAGTTGGCAAACTTGGCCCCGCAAACAATCCGTCCCCGCCCCGCCCCGCCCCTCCCCCGCCCCGTCCCGCCTTGGGCGAGTTGGCAACTTGGCCCCCCAAACAATCTGTCCCGCCCCCGCCCCGCCCCTCCCCGCCCCGTCCCGTCCCGCCCCTCCCTGCCCCGCCCCGTCCCGCCCCGCCCCGGCAACGCCGTCCCGTCCAGCCCCGTCTCGACTTGGGCGAGTTGGCAACTTGGCCCCCCAAAGAATTCGTCCCGCCCCGTCCCGTCCGGTGGGGTTTCTAGAAAATTAAGAGCGGTGGGGTTTCCGCCTGTTCAGTGGGATTTCTAGAAAATTAGGAGCGGTGGGGTTTCCGCCTGTTCGGTGGGGTTTCTAGAAAATTAGGAGCGGTGGGGTTTCCGCCTGTCCGGTGGGGTTTCTGGAAAATTAGGAGCGGTTGGGTTTCCGTCTATCCGGTTGGGTTTCTCGTAAAGTAGGAGCGGTGGGGTTTCCGCCTACCCCGCCCCGTCGTGCCCCGTCCCATCCCGCCCCGTCCCGACTTGGTGAGTTGGCGACTTGGCCCCCCAAAGAATCCGTCCCGCCCCGCCCTGTCCCCATCCCCATCCCCGTCCCCATCCTGCCCCGTCCGGTGGGGTTTCTAGAAAATTAGGAGTGGTGGGGTTTCTGCCTATTCGTGGGGTTTCTAAAATATTAGTAGCGGTGGGGTTTCCGCCTGCCTCGTCCCGTCCCGTCCCGTCCCGCCGCGCCGCGCCCCGCCTCGGCAGCGCCGTCCCGTTCCGCCCCGTCCTGACTTGGGCGAGTTGGCGACTTGGCCCCCCAAAGGAATCCGTCCTGCCCCGCCCCGTCCCGACTTGGGCGATGTTGGCAACTTGGCCCCCCAAAGAATCCGTTCCCGTCCCGTCCCGTCCCGACTTCGGTCGCGGCGACTTGGTGACCTGGGCGACTTGGGCCCCCCGAATGAAGCCATCTCCACCCGTCTCGTCCTAACTTGGGCGAGTTGGCGACATAGGATGGCATCGAGTAAAGAGGTGAGTAGAAAAGCGCAACGCCCAACCAAAAACTAAAAAGGGTGCAACACCGGGACTTCCCGGGAGGTCACCCATCCCAGTACTACTCCGGCCCAAGCGCGCTTAACTGCGGAGTTCTGATGGGATCCGGTGCACTAACGCTGGTATGGATCGCACCCAACATGAAATTGTCTTCACGCTCTTGTTGTATAATGGCACCGGCCGTCCCGGTGGGGATTCTACAAAGTTAGGAGCGGTGGCGTTTCCGGAAAATCTGGTCTGGTGGGGTTTCCACAAGAATTGGTCCGGTGGGGTTTCTGTAAAATCTGGTCCAGTGCGGTTTCTGTAAAATCTGGTCTAGTGCAGTTCTCTGTAAAATCTGGTCCGACGGGGTATCCTCAAAATCCAGTCTGGTGGGGTTTCCAGATAATTCAATTTGATGGGGTTCCATAAAATTTAGGACGGGGGAGCTTGGCAAGTTGGGCCAACTCGACAACTCTGTAGACCTGGGGGACTTGGGTAATGGGGTGACCTGGCCCGAGGGACTTGTTCGACCTAAGGGGCTTGGACGCTCCAGGGGTACGCCAACATTTCAAAACATGGTCGGCGACATGCACTGTTGGACGTCGTTAGCCTAGTGCGCTGAGGCCTGTCCAGAGGTTGACTCGTGCCACTTCGCCAACGTCAGTGGGCATTGTTGTTTAGGAAACGGGGCCGAGGCCCATTGTAGGGAAATAATTTGGGACAAGCTCTGGGGGATGTCGTTCGAGCCCAGTTTTGGGGAACGGGGTTGGGGCCCACTGTTGGGGAGGTCAACGGGGGAGGGTGTTTGGGCCCAGTGTCGAGGTTTGTGCTTAGCATTGGGGAATGTCGTCGGAGAGCGAGGTCGGGGCCTAGTGTTGGGAGCATCGTCGGGGAACGTGTTTCGGGGCGAGTGTTGGGGAAAGCGATCGCGGAGTGGGGTCGAGGCCTACTGTTAGGAGACTTGCGGTTTTCATAAAATCTGGTCCGGTAGGATTTCCACAAGAACTGGTCTGGTGGGGTTTCCGTAAAATTCCGGTGCGATGGGGTTTCAACAAAAACTGGTCCGGTGGGTTTTCGTAAAATCTGGTACGGTGGGGTTTCCACATAATCCATATTGATGGGGTTCCCATAATATTTAGGATGTGCGAGCTTGGCGAGTTGGACCAACTCGAGGAAAGCCCTCATTTCAAAAACATGGTCGGCGCCCTGCGCTGTCGGACGCCGTTATGTTAGTGGGGCTGGCGCTTGTGTAGAGGTTGACTCTTGCCACTTCGGCAACATCAGTGGGCGTCGTTGTTTAGGAAAGGGGTCAGGGTTTCAGGGTTTCAGGGTTCAGGGTTTCAGGGTTCGGGTTCAGGGTTTCAGGGTTCAAGGTTTCAGGGTTCAGGGTTCAAGGTTAGGGTTTCAGGGTTAGGGTTTCAGGGTTCAGGGTTCAGGTTTCAGGGTTCCAGGGTTTCAGGGTTCCAGGGTTCAGGGTTCAGGGTTTCAGGGTTCAGGGTTTCAGGGTTCAGGGTTCAGGGTTTGTGTTTCAGGTTCAGGGTTCAGGGTTCAGGGTTCAGGGTTCTCTAGGGTTCCAGGGTTCTAGGGTTTCAGGGTTCAGGGTTTAGGGTTTCAGGGTTCAGGGTTCAGGGTTTGGGTTTCAGGGTTCAGGGTTCTAGGGTTTCAGGGTTCAGGGTTCTAGGGTTCAGGTTTCAGGGTTCAGGGTTTCAGGGTTCAGGGTTCAGGGTTTCAAGGGTTCAGGGTTCAGGGTTTCAGGGTTCAGGGGTTCGGGGTTCGGGGTTCGGGGTTCGGGGTTTCGGGTTCAGGGTTCAGGGTTTCAGGGTTCAGGGTTCAGGGTTTCAGGGTTTCAGGGTTCAGGGTTTCAGGGTTCAGGGTTTCAGGGTTCAGGGTTTCAGGGTTTCAAGGGTTTCAGGGTTCGGGGTTCAGGGTTCAGGGTTTCGGGTTCAGGGTTCAGGGTTTCAGGGTTCAGGGTTCAGGGTTTCGGGGTTTCAGGGTTCAGGGTTTCA